>BMAO01024961.1:0-434120 GCA_019973975.1 Trichonephila clavata | reverse complement strand
AAAGAATATTAAAACATTTTACTTTATACATATTTCCTACTAGATACAAATATTCTGTTGCTTTTATGCTCGTTAGTTAGCACAATGTCTTTCAAAACTAAATAGTTTTCTCATGGAAACCTTTTGCATTTGTGGAAAAAACACCAGCAATGAAGGAGAGGAACAACATATCAACAGATTCGATGTTAAAATCTAAATTTAAGCAAGAACAGCTCCTAAATTTTAGGTTGCAAAACCACAGTATTTCTCACACACTTATAAATATTTTAATGCCATTCAGAACACTGTGTGTAAGGGAAATATATTTCTTAACGTGAGTGGCAACAAAAACAAATTAAACTCAGAAGATGTGATTGGCCGACAATTTGTGTGAAAAAAAGAAAGTACACATATCCCAGTTACTAAATATAATGCATGAGTGACACTTGGAGCATAATTTAATGTTATTAGTAAGTAAATTATATTTAAAAAATTAGATTAGAATTTTTTAATAATAAATGCAATACTTTTTTAATTGCCTTTACATAAAGTATCTGTAACATGTTAATCTACTTTAAATATTATTTTGAGATATATTATGCTAAGTATGTATATCGAATGGGGTTCTACGAAAACACTTTCTAGTTCTTGGGGTTCCGTGAGTTGAAAAAGTTTGAAAACCCCTGGTGTAGACCTAAGAGTGTTTAATACTTAATCTCAAAGAAGACACACATCAATTGTTCGAAACAAATGATAATTAATACAATTAGTCCTCTAATCTTCCAATGTGATGCAACGTACCATATTTTAGTAGTTGAGTATTGTTTCACAAATTAATTTATTTTAGGCCTAAATAACTCTCTCAAACTTTCTAATCACATCACTGGGAAACTATAAATTGGCTCTTTTATTATTAAAAGAATCAGAACGTTGTAATATAAAATAAAATCATGTTAGGTTTTCCCCTTGACTCATGTTCTCCGTGCTTCCAGTAAATTCAGCTTTTGAAAGAATAAGATAAAATAGATTGTTGATGGGCTTCACAGATCCTCTATTGCCTTTTTACTATTTTTTTTAATCATTTTTTTGTGAAGCATTCATAATACTTTCAGGACCATGTCAAACATTCATGAGGTAGGAGGTTTGTTCAATTATGCAAAAGCATTATAACTGCTATTGTGCAGAAATACATCACTGAAGTTTGGATACTCTCCAAAAAAGAAACGCCATTCCTGAAAGCTAATGAAATGAACTGCCTTTGATGTATTTCAGTAGTATTTTGTGGTGAATGCGAGATGTTCCCTTCACACAAGGTTATATATGTACGTATAAATCAATGTATAGGGGTTCTCTTCATTGGTTATATGCATGTAATTTTTAATAAACTCAGCTTGTCAGATTGAAATGACTTGAACATTAAAGATAAAAAATTTGATATTCTGGAAACTTTTTTTTAAAAAGATGGATATGCTGTAGCATTATAAACAATGCTGACTGAGTACAGCTTTTAAAATTACATAAAAGTAGTGTCTAACCAGCTATAAGGCTAGCCATTCCCTTTTTTTTATATATATATATTATAGTTTCATTCTACTTTGTTTTTTATAGTATTTTTTCCCTCCAATACTTACGTTATTTTTAATTTAATGTTTTATCTAAAACTTAATTCTATGTAAAATTGATACCTATAAAAATAAATCCTAAAACCCTGTATTTCTTATTAAATGATTGAACACAAAAATTACACCGTAACATTTTAGTAAACAGATACTTTAAATTTGTGTGTGTGTGATGCAAGATCCAAAAATAGGGTCATTCAAAAATAGCTTATTTTTCGTAGCATTTGTACTAATTTATAAGCACATTATATATATAATTTATAAAAATTGCAAAATAATTAAAATGCACGTGCATCGACATATCGATTTAGAACCTTAGAATAAAGGTCTTAGTAACTACTTATAAATGAACAAGAATTGTATTGAATTCGGCGCATTTCATATATATCTGCGACCAACATATAAGGCAATACATTTTTACCAAATAGATTTAACGAAAACTAATTTTGTTTTTAAATGTTGCAGAGCAATATGTAACACATGCATACACACTAATAAATATTTTTCCGTCCTTGAAAATTTCAATATCGAAACTCGAAGTGAAAAGAAGTGTATCCGGGAAAAATGATACGCCCGGAAAACCTCATCTCTTTCCCTGAAAAAAGTTCCAAAAAGCGGGATTTGAGGAGGAAGTAAAAACCACAGAAAAAAGAAGCGTCCAATGAGAGGGTGGAGGGAGCCACTGGCCGAGAAGAGGGGTCATAACAACTGCCAACCACGAGCAGAGAATGACTCAATTTGTCGTCCAGGTTCTCCGGATATTGAGGCACTGACTGCCTCTCCCGGATCTGTTCGGACACCGGAAAAGGACAGGAGTGTGGGATTCGGGAGCAGGGAACATCCGCATCATTCGCACATTTCGGCTGAACTTCCGGCGCTTTGTACTCTCCGATGTGTGTGCACAAGAACATTCCCTTTTCCTATTTTCCCGGGAGAGATGCCTACCCCATCTTAAGAAGGATACGGATGAAATTCCGGAGAACCAAAACGATAAGAAAATGGCACATTCCCGTCATACCCTTGCAGTTTCTTGGAAAAAAGTATGTATGACCTTGGAGTTGCAATAAGAGTGTAGATACTTTGGGAAGCTCTAGTATATCGAGTATTGGAGTATGGTCCGGTATTGAAGCTGTCTTCATCTGCGTTGAAGTACTGAATCCAGTAAGAGGAAAAATACTTTCAAACTTATAGCATATTCTACCTGATGAAGCGCAGTCTATTAAACATATCTCTAAATTTTTTGTAATAAATCTCGTTTTATTTCTGTATGAAACTTTCAACAAGCCATATTTAAACACCCCATGTTATTTTTAATTTTATATTATTGAAATTAAGGCTTGCTGAATTGTTAAATGTTTCTAAATTTTTGAGGTTGTGACGGTTCTATCTGAGCTCCTTCTACTGTTTGCCTTTTTGGGCAATTTCTGGTCTTTAAAAATTATTTTATTATAAAACTCCGCTTCGCGAAGAAAAAAACATGATTATGTTAATTAAGACTACTATATATAGTCTAGGTTTTTTCAGGTTAGAGAGAGAGATAGGAAAGACTGCTATTAAATTGGAGCAGAGATCTATCAAATTGAACTTGAATTGCAGATATTTAATATTTGATAATTTAATTACTTAAGGTGACGAATTGTCACTGAGATTTAATCCAGATTAAATGGATAAGAAGTGATTGCCTTGAGTAAGTGGGGTTAGTATTGCAGTTTTCTCATAATTCGCTTACTTCATTTATTGTCGCCATAGTGATTAATTAGGGGCATCTCTTAGTCTGGATGGATTGAATTTTTGTAGTGTTATTATTGTGAATAAATTAAATTATTCTGTTCAACTATGACTAGTGTTCCTTCCAATCCTCTTACACCATTAGGCGCGCAGGCAAGATTATTACAAGGTACAACATTATATTAGCATATTTTGATATTGAATGATTTTTCTGTCTAAAAGGTGTACCGAGTCATATTTTTGGCATTACGCAGTACAAATTTTATGTTATTCTATTAGAAAATGACCGCTTAAATTTCAAGTTCGCACTGAAAGTTTGTTATTGTCCACTCTAAGACTGTTTACAGAAAATAGCAGTAAACACGCTTGATTTATCAGAAGAAAAGGCCGACAAGTTTTCCACCCAATTGTTGTTAATAGTAACAATTTGTTACGCAAGATAACAATCGCGATACTGCATCATCAAGTTTTATCTCATTAAATGAGGTAATCTTGACGAATCTTCTACTAAACCATATATAATTGAGCATTGTTTACAGCTGATAGCAATCACAAAGTGGTATACATATCGATTGGTTCATGTAATTCATTAATACTCAAATAATGTTACTCCAACTACGTGATTTGATTCATAATGTGAGTAGTTCATAAAGCTTTATTTTTATTTCCTTAACTTTTTTTACATATTGATAAATGTGTCATAACCAATTAACAACACTTTGGGGAGGGGGAAAGCTAACAACAACAAAAACGATGCAACATGCATAACAATTCAATAAGTAGTTCGAATTAAATAAAATTTTTCACTTTTTCTTTAGTTGCTTTTTTAATGCAAAAACTTATTGTGATAAACAATATATTGCCAATAATTTTTTCATAGCTGTTTTAGAATAATCAAAAGTGCATCAATGTGAATTAAATTCGGAATTTAAAATACACACAAAATATTTTCTCACATATAGGAAATTTTTTTTTTACGTTTCAGTTATTCCTCTCGTTACAGGTGTGTAGTAATTACATAATTAAAAAAAAAATAGTACAAATGATTATCTGACACATTTTTAATAATAAAAAAAAAGCACAATTATATTTTGGTTTATATTATTTATCAGTTTATGCGAACATTTATTTGTGGCAAAAAACTAATTTTGCATCAAGATGACAAGATATAAGAATTTACATAAACAGGAAAAAATATTCTAACAAAATATAATTCCATTTTTCAAGGGTCTGATTTCAAACAAGTAGTTCGCTATCTACCCTCTCATATTACGTGTAATGCAGTCCTTTCCTGTTGAACCCATTGCAAAACCTTTTCAAATCAGGATTTCTTTCTAGGAAACCCAGGAAATTGTAAGATTTTCATACTTTTTTGTGTTCCCAGGAATGATATTTGGTATGTTGGATTTAGAGTTTGAAGGCGGTATAAATCAGATACAATATTTCACATCGTTTATAAATAATAAAAAAATTTTGGCAGAGACAAAAAAATTTTAAAAAAAGGATAAGGAGCATTGTAAAATTATTCAGAAAGTAACCTCAAGATATTTTACGAAAATTATATTAATGCAGAGTTAGGCTGTGAAATGAATGGCTTCGTTATATACCAAAACATGCTAGAATAATTTGTTGACGATGCTTGAAATTTTTTAGAGATAGAATCTGCAATTTCAACAGCCTTGGTTGATATTAAATAATAATAAAGTTTGTTTAATGTAGAACTTGAAACTTATTCCAATTGCAGTACGCTCGAAGCTTGCAAATATTGGCTTAGAAAAATTATACAGTCGAAACATAACGCTTGTTGCCGAAGGAGTGTTTATCAGTATTGAAAAATTGAACCAATAAAATTTTGCAATGTTCTCTGGCTCAAAGAATAAGACTCACGTTACTTTTAGTCGCATTACTAAATGTTGGGCGAAAGAATGGTATAGCTCAAGTTAATGATGATATTTCACCTTAACCAAACAAAAACTCTTTGATTCAAAAAGCTAAAATACTTATTTTAAGACATTTCTGCGAGGAAAATGAATCACCGTCCAAATTTTCGCCCTGAGAAGAGATCATAGACACTCTGGAATTGAAATCTTTAAAGTAAAAGAAAGCGATCCATTCACAGACAAAGGGAACCTACATCATTCGTTTTGAAATATACCTTTCTCATCAAAAATAAATTCAATAAAATTTCTGGAAATTAAACTTGCTTAAGTTTCTGTTGTACTTAGCAAATTCAAAGCAAAATAATATTAGTAATTAGACATAATGGAATTATTAGAAAATAGTACAATACCACGTAATCAGTAAATATGCAAACTTATTCAATAATTCTTGTTACATGTGAATCACCATATAAATAGCTGGTTCGTATAGAATTAAAATAATGGTTGGAAATGAATAGTATTGGTTAAAAGTCGAACAGCTTAATTGCTAATTTATATAAAGTGTGCATCTGAGGAAAAAACTCTGCAATACACAGAAAAATTCATTACACTACAATTTTTCCATGGCAAGTGTAACCTTCTGAACCAACAGTTATTTGACGATGATATAGATGACTGCATTACTGTTCACAAGCACAAAAAAGAGATGAATGAATTAACTGAGTTGGTTTGTTATAAGCTTTTACAAAATGAAGGAGCAGTAATTCAGTTACGAAATTTGGTATAGAAGCCCTATAGAGCCTCTTGAGCTCATCTTAGAGAGTCAAAACTTCTTTAAGACTATCACGCATTGATTTACTATAAATGTCCATTGTTCTAATCCTCTCCTGTTTCTCATTCATAATTCACCTTCCAATGCCTTCTTCAAGGCCTTGATACAACAACGTCTGTAAAATATTGACAAAGATGGTAATATAATAAGTTCATTTTAAGTGTAGCTCGACCTGACAGTTGATACAGAATTCGACTAACAAATTGTTGCAGTAGCCCTTCCAGGAGGCAGGGAAGACCCGATAGTCGATATTTCTGAGGCAGCCCTGAAGAAGAGGGTGTCGTTCATGAAAAGGGAAGGGAGGCCTCTGTTAATTAAAACCCTGCTGCAATGGAGATTAACCCCTATCGGCTGAAAGCCTTGCTGCCTAAAAGAAGCTCCACAAAAGAAAATGGAAACTTTAGTTCGGGACCTGTCACATAGGAAAGGTAGATTAGAGACTGGCAGTTGGGGTTTGGATCTCTTCAGACTAATGAATATAAATAAGAAACGTCGCGCATCTCCCCATGATCTCTTTTCAGCATTTTTAAAGAGATCTATCTGCTTGACGAAGGGATTGGTTCGCTTTAAACATTTCCATACCACGATTGGAAGCGAAACTTTTAAACAAATTTAAGGGCTTTTTCTTTTAAGAATGGATGCTTTCAAGGGATGTAGTTTGGTGAAGTACTTGATTTATTAAACAAAGTTTATATTTTTCCAATCTATTTGAGTCAAGTTTGGTTTCAAATATTCTTTCTTTAGAGAATTGATGGTCTAAGAAAGCTCTTGATAATCTTGCTTAAATATAGGAAAACTTATTAAGCATTATAATTGATGTCTTCTTAATTTGTAAAAGCAAATATTGTTATATTTTGATTTATAACTTACATTTTCTGAGATTTACATGCTCTGTTATAAGTGTGGTTCACGATCGACTTGTTGCCGAAGGATTTTTAGAAAACTCTATTTTATCATACATTCTACTCGGTGTCTGATGTAATAATTAGTTTCGGGATCGATATATTGGCAACCCGTGAAGTGTAAGAACAGAATACATTTTCAATTTTGCAATCTTAATGACATGATGAAGAGCACACATTTGAAGTAAAGTGCTTCATAATACGTAAATTTTTTTTGGGCAATAGGGCATTAAACTTGAGGGGGAAAAGGGCTTTTTTAGAGAAAAGAAATTTAACAAAATGTTTAAACTTTTTTTTTTTACTGGTAAATGCAAAGATTTAGACAAAGAAGAGGGAGACTCAACTCGTTCAGATGCGCCAAATATTGGCAATACCTAACACATAAACCTACACGCGGTTTAGTGAATTTTAATTGTAAACAATCAAGAAAAAAGCAGGAAAATATAAATATATAAACAACTCGAAAATTTGACTATCAACTACTATGGTGACGACAAAAAAAAATTTATGCTTCTTTTTAAAATATACTTTTTTCTCACTTAAATCTATTTCCTTTCATTAAACTGCAAGCGAATAAGAGATAATACAAATCTCGTAATATTTAATATCATTTTCTGAATGAAAATACCCTCATTATTAACAAAACGCATGGAAACAATGATAAAACACTAGGATTTTTTTTCACAACCAATTAACAAATCAAACACTTAATGAAACATATTGTATAACAGCCCAATTTTATTATTATAAAGAAGACAATTTTATAATTAATTCACACTGAATTCCGAATCAAACTGAAGAGGAGCATTAAAAATGGTTCCTATCATAACGAAAACAGATGATAAAATACTAGAACATTTTTTTTCATGACCAATTAACAAATCAAACACTTTATTAAACACATTGTATAACAGCACAATCGTTCTGTATCTATTATTATAAAGAAGACAATTTTGTAATTGACTTACATTGATTTCCATATCAAACTGAAGAAGGGCATTAAAAACGGTACCTGTCATAGCGAACATGAATAATCAAAAACTAAGCATCTATAAATTTAAAAATGATTACATTCTACGATCATTTTTTCTTCTTCATGAAATAAATATTAAATATTTTTGCACAAAATGAAATCAGGAAATGTACTTTTTTAAACTCTCATCAAAATATTCCTCTAAAGCCTCCTCATTTAATTCTCCCGTTCCTAAACGAAAACCTATACCTTTATTCCTTTACGACTACCACTTAAAATAGTGGCAAAAAGGTTAAAATGGGCTTCTACTCTAGTAGATTTCCCCTCTTAAATCGAAGTATCGCCTGAAGCTTAAAAGAAAAGTAATTATAACGCCTTCTATTCCAAGTGCCTCCTCCCCTCTTGTGAAAATGTAATAATGAGTGTCAAATCGAATTTTTAAGCGGATTAACATTTTAATCTTGGATTACAACTCCCCACGCATTTTAATCTTGCCCTCAATGCGCCGTTCTCGGTATCGCAAATCGCAAAACTAGGAGGTTAGATAAGTAGATGGCCTTCAGCGTATCTTCCGACCAAGAATCATTAACTGTCGGATAAAAGGAACGTAATGAAATAAAACTAAAAAGCAAACGTATCACATAATCGAAACCTATCAATGACCCTGCCTAGCTTAATCGGTTCAGAGAAATTCTTTTTATTTTCCTTGTTGTCGGGAATTGGAAACGGCGAGTAGTAAGCGTGAACTTGGTTGGGAAAAGGAAGTGGAGGAGTTCAGATTTCGCAAAGGATTAAAAATAGGATACGGAAGGCAGAGGGGTTGGGGGTAGAGTAAGAGGGGGGGGGGATCAGCGAATTCATTTTCAGAGACCCGATTTCTTTGGATCTCGTCATCTTCGCGACATTTTATCCTCCTCATTCTCCAATCAGTAAATTGGATTATGGAGTATTTATATGAGATAATGCAGAGGGTAGGAGTACGGGGAGATTTTTAGGTATAGCGATCGTAGAGCGATATGCTATTTAAATCCTATTTACTTCGTTAAGGGAGGTAGAAGCTTTCTTCGGCGAGCAAACGCGCTGTGAAATTACCTGATTTTCATTACATTATTTGAGATGGAAAGAGGAGAAAAAAATTGCCCGTGTAATTGGTTGTAATGAAAGGAAACACAATGGGATGTTGTGATATGGGGGTAATACAATTGAGATACTCATTTAGAAGCATTTATTTGATAAGAATACGAAACTGAAAATTCATTATTATATTCCACGAGATTCGGGAATTAGATTTAAGCTATTCATAAATCTTAATATTGTTGATAGATATTGTTTTTATGAAGATGAATGAAAAAGATACAGTTGAAGATATTCATTGTATGATGGAAAAGAAACTGGTATATTAAAAATAATTTCATATATATATATATATATATATGTGCATTAATTCATCACTTAAGCTTTCTATCGAGGGTTTTTATGTAAATCATAATATAGTCTTGAGCCCTCCAAAACTTTGCGCGACATTTAATTTTTTCTTTGCCTGCCTAATGCGAAATATACTGCTGTTAAACACAACTTTATCGCCTAAAAAAACTGCCACGTTCGCGTTTATCAAAAAGCAAGAAGATGTAATATTGCATTTTCACGTATTATGACCAATCACAGAGGTTATTAACAAAAATAATATAATTCTAAAAGTTTCTGGTTAAGGAAACTATAAAAGCTGAGACCTCCGGAACGGACAAAGAACCCTTTAGTTTAATGTTCTAGATGGTTGAGTGTGGTTGTCCGTTGGCATTTGTTTTGCTGTGTTTCATGGCGTCGATTTATTTGTGTAAAATGAAAGGTGCAATTTTCATACCAATTAAAAGATTATCCCAGTAAAATATCTTAAATCTATTATATATATGTATGGGGAAGGTGGATCCATACATATATATAATAGATTGCTTAACCCTAATTCCCTAGCCAACTTCAGGAACAGCTTTAGAAATCATAATAGGTCTTCATTTTAGTCCAAAGACTCTTTCGGTATTTTCAATTTTAATATTTCTACTCCTCTGTTTCCTGTATTGTATGTTTTTATTCAGTTTTAGTACAATATTCTTTTGCACCATTTAGTTTCTTGATATTCTTGTTTCTTAAAATCCAATTTCATTTCTTCTTAGCCTTGTAGGAAGTAGAATTTTGTGTCTCTTATCATTTTATTTTATAATATATACATTGATTATAAAATCACATAATCAAAATCATTTTTGTTTCGAATTTTATTTTTGGATACTAATTCTAAGTATTATAAAGTGGTAAAGAAATAAGTCTTTCATTCATTTTGTCTATAGTTACCAATTTAAATTGAGGTACACTTATCTTTTAAATGCGTTTATCTTTTAAAAGATTTAAAGTAATTATTTATCAAAAAACAACTTTTGATTGTTTGAAAGTTTAAGTATCTGACAACAAAAGGGGGAAAAAAAGGAAAAATGTCGAATGGAAACTCTGAATTAAAAACAACTCTAGCTCCAAGCCGAGTCGCTTTCGCTCGTACGTCGTCTCTTAAATGTTCGGAATTTTTCCCGAAATTCTTCCTGGATGCAGCATTCCGAAACTATTTCCTCTTTTCCTAGGCGCCCAGCATTCACATTTATTTATTTGTATTTAATCGCTGTTAATGTTGGCGCCGGTGTTGCTTTTAGTACGGGAGGGGCGAATTCCGCAGGTGTTGCAAGAACCATTTTTCGAAACAAACGAACGGTGGTTATAAATCGAAATCAAATGGTTTTGCTCCAGCTAGAGAGAAAGCGGGATCATTACTGGAAACAGTGTAATTACAGTATCGTCTCATTTTATTCTTCGTGTACGGTTACCGCCGTTCCTCTTTATTTGAAACTATTTGGACATTTCTCGCTGCGTTTAAGAAAGGCGTCGGTGATATGAACACGATTGGTATTATGCTTTTCCATTACACCGATAAATTGTCGCATTATTTGTAGTGGGAGTGGGCGATAATGTTTCTATTATTTGCTTTTATGTTCACATCTGCACAGCATTCAACTGGGCGCGTGGGTGGGAAATTCTATTTTAAAATACATTTAAATTTTATTTCGTTAAGGATTGCTTAGGTATAAGTTATGGGATAATGAAAGCTTTTCACATAAAAGGTAAGTGTGATTATGTATCTATTAATCTTACTTTAAAATATATATGCAGTTTTAGTTTAGTAAAAACATATTAATATCATGGTTAAAGGAAGTGAGATTCTTATACTTGAAATAATTGTATGGAGAAATAAATATACATCGGGTCGTACAGTGGCGTAACGGAGAATATTTGCCCCCCCCCCCTGCAAAGTCAAGTTTTGGGCCCCCAAGTTGGATTTTACAAAGGGTAGGTACTTGGTTGTAGATAGGCTTTACGCTTCCTAGAACCCTGCCCCCTTCGTCGTGTGAGATTTGCAGGGGTGTACGTTACGCCACTGGGATTGTAACAATCAGGGAAAATTGATGAGTAGCGTGAGACATAAGAAAATAAATTATATTGATTTATTACGTTTACAGCAATTTTTTACACTATTGACATTTAGATACGAGTTATTCAAAATATGGAGTATTTTAATAAAAATGTTATTGCGGGGGATAAGGAGTAACCAAACACAACATCCCTTTTCGAATGTTTCAAACGGACTGTCTCTACATTTTCTTGGGGAGGGGGAAGTTCCTTCTTACACCTCAAATTTCACTCGAAATTACGGCTCACAAGTGAAATCCAGCCATTGGTTTTCTCACGGCCTTCGGTTGTCGGCGTGATATCAGATGAAAGGACCCCGCAATATTTTACGGGCTACTTCTAACGTTTTTAAGGTGTTGCGGTCCACTCAGTTGAGTAGGTGCGGCCATTCTGTATCAAAATTGTACATTATCTTTTATTAAACTTCTTTTCAACATTGTACCCCTCTTTTAAAATATGAAATATTAGTAATAGAGAGTGGAGCGTGAACGTATTCAATGGAGCTTGCAGAGAATATACGAGAACCGATGCATCTGAAAACAAAGTATGTACTTAATTTGTTCACTGTTATGTCCCAACGAATAGCAGGGCATGACATCCACAAGAGAACCCAATCCCGTGCTATCACGGGAAGGGCTGATCATCAACCTTAATTCTTCCCTTCTGTCAGCGTGAGCGGAAAATTTCATTTCTGTGGCTGGCATCGCAGTGGTCGCGCTTTTCTTCCAGCGGAAGTTAATGCGTCAAGCGTCATCGTGTTCTTCTAATGAAGGTACATGTGTCGTTTACTCATTTATTGAATCATTTGCTAAAGTAAAAGCAGTCGAATCGACTGTGAAAAGCCAATTTTCCAGTCTAGCTGGCATCGATGTTCCTTAAATATGTATCTTTTAGTAAGTGCGTCTTAGGTTTTAGTAAAGGTGGTCACCCCAAAATGTCTTGGGATTTCACCAGTCGATCGCGATCAACTTAATGCCCATCCCTGTCCTACATGATCTTACGGTAAAACTATGGTTAAGGATTAATCCTTCGTTATACATAGATTTTCTTTTAAAAACATTTTAAGTTATTTTCGAAACTTCCGCACACACTCAATTCTGAAAAGAAGTAGCATGTTTGACCTAAGAATATTTTGTCAAAGTTCTTTTTTTTAACACACTTTCTAAAATGAGAGTATATACAAGAATAGAAATTGTGTTGTTATATACATAATATATTCCAAGAAACCTAAGTCCAAAATATATTTAGAAATTGGATTCTGGTATTAGATCCCAGAAAAATTTATTTACTTTTTTCTTATCCTTGATTTCGTATTTAAAGTAGAGTGACGTGTTTATGGATGCCTTCATGTTTGTGTTTAGAAAAGATAACTTTGAATCCTGGTATTTCAATCCTTGAAGTAGGAAATATGCATCTAAAACAAATTTAAATATCATAAGAAACCGCAGATTCGGTCTGTATATTATTTGAATTTTATGTGCAGGGAAAGCTGATTCCGCTTTTGTAGGTTACCTGTAGGGTAACTCATAGTAAGTTAGGGGTTTTTGAAGGTGACTAGCTTCTATTTTGATTTACTCAGCAAACAAATGCATAGGATGGTGTTGAGATTTCACCCCATGAATAAATATAAATATATCTAAGAATACGAAAGTTAGGTAAAAGGCAAGTCTTCGCTTGCGATAAAATCTTAAAATTCAATAAAATTCGAGGGGGGGAAAACCCCTACTAAATGTACACATAAATTTTCTTGACTAGAAATACAACCTGCAACCTTAATTTTTAAAAAAGGATATATATATATTTCATCCTTGTCTTTCCTTTCTTTCTTTTTTGCTTTGAATTAAAAAGCCTTTGAAGGAGTGGAGGAGAGATTGAAAAAAATAAGTCAATCTCCTTCCTTTTTATCTTTATATATAAATATATTTAGAAAGATGAATAAAAAAGAGATTGCTTTCTCCTAAAAGATGAGATTAAAGAAAAAGGAGGAGCAGAGAGAAGAGAGAACGACAAAAATGGGGAATATTGTAAAGGTCCTGGATTTTCCCTTTCTTTTTTCTGTAGTTGTGCCAAACTTTAAAATTGAAGAATAAATCCACATTTTCCCTTTTTCTTCCCCATAATTTACTTTTCAAAGTGAACTCAGAGCCGGGTTTATTTACTGAAAAAGGAACGATGATTCGAACATTAAACAGATGATACAATTATTTCAAAGTTTAATGCTTTGGTTAAATATGCTCCTGCTGAAGGTAAAATAAAATTCTCGAAAAGAAAAGTCAAGTTCAAAATCAAATTAGGAACCTTAAGAAGAAATGAGGTTTTTCAAAATAAACAAGTTACAAGAGTTTGTAGAATACTTGTAAAATAAAGAAGTCCTCAATACTGAGAATCTTTCATATTCTCACATAATTAATTTTTATCCACTCTCTCCAAAACATTGATTGCATGTTTCTTGAAGAATTAAAACTATAGTAAACAGAGTTACAGAGAAAGGTTTGAAAAATTGTTACAACAGGGCCAAAATGTTAAGTAATTATACATACATCTAAGACCACATGTCAATCTAAGCTTCTTTTAGAGTGAGTCATGCATCAATATTTAGTGTCTCAACTAATTATTCTCTACGAAGTATCATGTATCACAGTTTAGCTTCTTTTAAATAAAATAGCTTTTAGTCTAAAAGTTTAACTTGCACGTATCAGCATCGTTCGGAAGGATTTAATGTCGAACTATTCGGGAAAAATATGCTATATATGGGCTAGTTTTCATTTTAATGTTCCAAATTTTTAAGATTAAATTAAAAACAGTTTTGTTTTAATCGGTTAGTATTTGGTACTTCTTTGTTGAATATAGAAATAAATAGCATTACAAAAAATCTAGTATATCTTTAAAAAATTTTTTTTCTTTTTTTCCCTCCTTTATAAATTTACTGATTTTTTCCCGTTCAGAATTAATGTGTTTTTGTTAGTGATTAGCTCGAATGGGTGAATCTATAGTCGGCTAACACGCCTTTCTCTCAAGAACAAATTAATTTATAGAATGGATGCATGGAAATCAAATATATATGTTACGGTCAAAGTGTGAGATCCGTTATTTCATAGAATAACTAGGTATTTCACATGAAATAACTAGACAAGTCAGTTAAAGTATATAAAATTATTGAATTCTATGATTTATAACTAGGTATTCTATAGAATAACGATTACTTGATCGTTAAAGTATGAAATATGGCACTCGAAAGTTCTTTGAACTGGTTTTAGCTGCTTTAGGAAGGATTTTTCCTATTAAGAACTAGAGATGGCTAAATAAAACAATTGTACTCTACATATCAGTTCAGTATATGTCAGCGAGAATTAATTTCCATTGAAGAAGTTCCAAATATTGACACAACGCTTCTATCTGTTGCAACAGCTCAAAGTTGCGGTACTAAACAAGGATTTAAAAAGTGCTCGTATAAAAAAAATGTGTAATGGTAAAAAGTAGGCTTGTTTCAAAAAGCAGTCCAATCCAAAGTGTCATCACAGCAATCCTTGCTCTAATAAATAATGAAAAGTAATATAAAAGTATCTCATAAAATTTAAATTAACATTCTCTTACATTTTTGCTTAAAAAAGTTCACAATGTTTTTATGAAACAACAGCTTTTCTTCCCAGCATGTATTTTTGCTGATAATCTATATCTATATCTATACAAATAAATAAAATTGAAGTGTCTGTTTGTAATTTCAAATTAGCAGCTTTTTACTTAATGCACTAAAAGTATATACGGTACTCATAACAAAAAACCAATTTTTAAAATTTTTGTCTGTCTGTCTGTTTGTTCCGGCTAATCTCGGAAACGGCTGGTGCGATTTTAAAAATTCTTTCACTAATGGAAAGCTACATTAACGGGGAGTAACATAGGCTACATTTTATTCCCGTATTCTTACGGGAACGGAAACTATACGGGTGAACGTGAAACTGAATGCCAAGATGAACGCCAAGCTGAGCTAATGAAGTGTTTGTTTTGGTTACTGGTGACCGATGCTCTTCATGAGACATAACAGTGTTACGCGCACATGATAATACGCTGACACGTGCCATAATTTTTTTTATGATAGTTATCTCACTGTTCAGTTAAGTAGAGCATCGGCTGTTTCGGATGTACTTTTAAAAATAATAAATCAAGGCTTCATAAGTAAAAAGCAATGCAAGAAACAAAAAATTGATAAGTTTTACGGTTAGTTTTAATCCTTTCTTTTTTTTTATTTACATTTTTAGTCACATTTAAACAATGGTTATTATAATTCCAATCTATATCTATACAAATAAATAAAATTGAAGTGTCTGTTTGTAATTTCAAATTAGCAGCTTTTTGCTTAATGCACTAAAAGTATATACGGTACTCATAACAAAAAACCAATTTTTAAAATTTTTGTCTGTCTGTCTGTCTGTCAGAATATAAACAGATATATTTATAAAACATCATGAAATACCCAGCGAAGCGGGAGGGTAACGGCTAGTAAATAAATAAAATTGAAGTGTCTGTTTGTAAAATTTCAAATTAGCAGTTTGTTACTAAATGCATTTAAAGGTATTTACGGTACTTATATCAAAAAATCAATTTTTAAAATTTTTGTCTGTCTGTCTGTCTGTTCCGGCTAATCTCGGAAACGGCTGGTGCGATTTTAAAAATTCTTTCACTAACGGAAAGCTACATTAACGGGGAGTAACATAGGCTATATTTTATTCCCGTATTCTTAAGGGAACGGAAACTATACGGGTGAACGTGAAACTGAATGCCAAGATGAACGCTAAATTCAACGCCAAGCTGAGCTAATGAAGTCGTTGTTTTGGTTACTGGCGACCGATGCTCTTCATGAGACATAACACTGTTACGCGCACATGATAATACGCTGACACGTGCCATATTTTTTTTTTATGATAGTTTTATCTCACTGTTCAGTTAAGTAGAGCATCGGCTGTTTCGGATGCACTTTTAAAAATAATAAATCAAGGCTTCATAAGCAAAAAGCAATGCAAGAAACAAAAAAATGATAAGTTTTACGGTTAGTTGTAATCCTTTTTTTTTTTTTTTACTTACATTTTTTAGTCACATTTAAACAATAGTTATTATAATCCCAATCTATATAAATAAATAAAATTGAAGTGTCTGTTTATAATTTCAAATTAGCAGTTTGTTACTAAATGCATTTAAAGGTATATACGGTACTTATATCAAAAAATCAATTTTTAAAATTTTTATCTGTCTATCTGTCAGGGGGTTACTGGGGCGTACTGACAAAAAAATTCCTTCTTTAATGATTATAATAATGAAATTTGGATCACATTTTTCTTTTTTTGAATTGAAATCCGCCAAGAACGGTTATTTTGGAAAACGATTCTCAACAGGATTACGGGGGTATTGATAGTAAAAATTTCGTTTTTTCCCCGTTAGATTTAGCTTGCATGTTTATTTTACAGAGTAGAGATCCACCGAAAATTGGTTTTGCGGGAATCCACCTCATTGTAGTGTTACGAAAATGCAAACATCATTCTATACTTCAATTTCAGAGATTTTTAGAAAATACAAATAAGACGAGTTCTGCCCTTTTTTTTTATCAAGAGGCGACAGTTACAGGTATAAGTATGTTTTTCAATACTATCGAACTCTTAATGATAGGACTTCGATATTAATAGTTGATATATATATAACATCATGAAATACCCAGCGAAGAGGGTGGGTAACGGCTAGTTAATTTATAAATATCTTTGAAATTGTTTATTTTTTACTTTACCGATCTACCTTTAGTTACTCTTCATAGAATAACTACGTAAAGTATGAAATTTTTCATCTAATCTATATATATATATATATATATATATATATATATATATATATATATACTTTAGTTATTCTATGAAATAAAACTGAACTATACACACACTTTAACGTGAACAAATACATCAAAAAATATTCTTATTTATAAATTCTTATTTCAACCACACAATATGCGGTTGATGGGGAAAACACTCTGTTACATTCACCATGGTACTATTTACAACAATAATCATGCACATGAACTTATTTAGTCGCCTTGTGTATGATCTGCAGCTTAAAACGTCTACATTAAATAAATCATTGGGTTATTCGATAGGTGCAATTCTCCGTACTCATTCTAATTTGGCAATTTCCATTCCCACTTTAACATAGTTAGCAGTGACGTTCTTTCATAAAAAAGATGCGAAACACTTGCGCGAAGTGTCAACGCGTGAAATAAACATGTTAAGTGTCGTATAAAAAACAGTGAAAGATTAATGCGGAGATCCGTGTGTATTGCCACACGTGTCCCGTCAATCACCATTCTTGACACAGAATGGAATAAATGGGTTCAGTGGCCTTCACTTTTAACAGATGGGCGCGTGATAGACCTTTCCCCCTTATGGTTTCCTCATTATGCAGGAGTTACACATTTTGTGTACCACCACAATTGGTTACGTCACATTCAACGAGCTTATTACCTATTCGAAATCGGTGTCACCGGAACTATCCAACGCCTACTTCCTATAAAAAACGAACATGAATAAAAGAATAATGCATTGCGTATAAAAAGGGTTCCAGCGCAATATAATAAGTGCCATTACTGAAATTGCCAAAGCGCTTGAAAGGAATAAAATAATTTATGCAATATATTGGGGGGAAATGTGGATATATAACCTTCAGATAAAGCTATTTTAAATATCAAATAGTATTATAGTATTTTATATATTTAAGCTTAATTCTTATATAAAAAATATTAAATCTCATATAAACTACAATATTAATAAACGTGACGTTCAATCCCGAATGAGATATAAATCGATTTCAAAATTAATTGATTGTAGATCGTCTGTGCACAATCTATTTAATCAGGAAAAGTGTTCAAGTGATTTTAGATATAAATTATGTCGCAAATGTGAATAAAACAACAAAATAACGGATAACGGTACTTCATAGAAATCTGAAATGCAACCAAAAAAATTAAGTTTAAGCATAGTATTTATTCATATAAGCAAAATAAGCATATAATCATAGCATAATTATAAGCAAAATAACCATAGTAACGCGAAATAAAAGAAGATGAATATATGAAGCTCGATAAAAATTAAATTATATCCACATGGAAACTATTTAGGTGAATGAAGTACTTTCTTATCGCTATTCCCCTATCACAGTTTATTCGTACAATTGGTTTGGCATCTATATATGTTTGTACAGTGATGTAATATGTGCCTAGAACGTTTCTAGTAAAAATCAGTATATAATGATAAATATCGAAGTCACTTTATTTTTTATCATCTAACGAAAATATGACTGTGTAAATAATTAAAAAAATCATGATAAAAACAGAAATTTATTTAACATTAGACAAATGTATTATAGTACATTAAAACTGAAACGTACATAACAACAACATAGACAATTAAATAATACTCCCAAAAGTTGACTGCGATACAAATTTTGCATAGCGTAAAAATATTTTACACAAACACGCAATTTGCAAGATAAATTAATAATGTTTTCACACAAACCGTGAAAAGTTTTACGCTTTAAAAAATTCACATGACCTTAGATTGCTATATGTAGAAGATTTATTACAAGATAATGTGTCCGATGGCCTCCAGTCCATGTCGTTGATCTTCACGATACATAATTTCAACCACAGTATCACGCGAACACAACAGCGTGTCATACTCTCCAGGCTATATATAACAATCCCATGTAATCTCTCAACACTATTTTAGCACTTCTCGATCTTCCGTTGACGACCTCAAACAAAGAACTTTTTCTTTTTCAGCCAGATACTTCTGTTCCTTCCACTTGACTGAATCAAATCTCTTTGCAGATGAGATAAATTAGCAATTGAATCTGCTGGCCGATGCATCTTGCATTAATTCTTCGCGAAAAAGGACGTCCTTGTCTACGGAAGCTGAGAAGGGAGGTGAAGAAAAGAAAAGAAAAGAAAAACAGTTTTGAAGAAACGAAAAAGCAAGACTTTTGGGGAGGGGGGGAGAGGGGGAGAAAACTAAAACAAACGGGGCAACGTCGAAAGAAAGAGCAACAAATAAAGAATACGTGTCAAGAGCGAATATCTCGTCAAAACAGAGGGACAAGATAGACGCCTGATCCGTCTAGGTAGCAGTAAAACAATCGATTCGCAGCACAGGCCTCGCTGGGGATATTGATTCAAGCCAACATCTCCTGGCATTAAAAGAGAGAGAGAATTGAGCAGCATTGCTGTGCTTCTTCCTACAATTCTTTGGAGAAAGAGACTTCATATAAAGACGCCTTTTGAAATGCTATTTCCCAAACTAAAGGGTTATCGATGCCCGAGTTATCGTTAGAAGAATTCTTGACAGTGGTGGACTCAAAACAATGCCAGCCTGGCCTGGAAAGAAAACCGATAAATCCAACAGTAGGAATTGAATAGTGGCAAAGGAAATTCCTTGAATAAAGGTAAAAGACTAAACCTCACGAAACGTGGGAGAAATAGCAAATGTCGGACGGCTGAAAAGTTTGGGGTGAGAAAGAAAATTGAATTTTTCAATATACTGTTAGCTGTTTCTTTGGTTTTAAGGTATACGACCGGAAACATTGAATTCCAACAAAACACTTTCCGGTGACAGAATCGGAGAAAAGTTTTTTTGACCTTTTTTCGAAAGTTTTTTAAAGCCTTCATTGCAAGTTTTACTGCAGTTGGATTTATTGGAAATTGGCAGAAAAAGTCAGAATCGCAGTTTTTCTCACTTGCTTACTTTACTATTTTAATCAAGAGTACGAACATATATGTCGTAGATCCTTAAGGACAGAACTTGCTGTTATCCGAAAACGTATTTCGTTGAAAAAAGACTTTTTGTAAAAGCTGAAGAATGATTCTTTCCCTCCTTTTTGCTGAACATTTTGCTAAGATCAAAAAGTGAGTAGGAAGTAATTTTAAAAAAAGCAATTTTTATTCTGTTCTTCCATAGAATTTATATATCAAATAACCAAAAGCACGTGAATAATTTTATCTTATTATACAAGTTTTAACAAAATATTTATATTTAATGGTAGAGAAATTAGTTTTTCTTAAAACGGCAATTTTTAAAATATTATTCGTAAATAACCCCATTTATTTTGCGTACAAAAAAAATAGACAGTATACTTTTATTATATGTAGTGGATAGCGCATTCAAAACTCATGAAACAAAAGCAAGTAATATCGCATAAAGTAATGGAAATATAAAAAATTAAAATTCAGGTTCACAAAATATTTTCCATAAGATTCCTAAGGTTATGTTGGAAGAGTCCAGTAATTCAACTTACAAAATAAAAAAAATAGCAGAAATTATGAAACATGAGAAATCAGATGTGATACACATTTTTAAACTTTCCAAAGTTCATAACTTTAAACAGACAAGCAAATGAATTTGCAATGGTTCAATAACGGCAATATATATATATATATAGTTTTAAAAAACTTTTGTTTAAGTTATCTATGAAGATAAAATAAAACAACAGATTATCTTAGAAGCTGAATGAATAATGATTCACTCTTTTATTTTTTAACGGTGTATTATGGTGACAGATTTCAAATAAAGAATTATGTCACGGCTTCATTTGTTCATTTTACCCTCTTTCACAAACCTTACAACTTCAGCTGCTACACTAACATCTCTATAACCCTGTAATTCTATACCATCATCCAATGCCCCTGAAAACAATATCGTCAATTATATAAATACAGCAGCTGGATGAATCATCTGGAATACTAGAAGCGACAATCCTAAAGGGAATCCAACTTATTCCCTCCTCAAGTTGACCACTGGGGACTTTTCTGGCATTTAGGATGATTTTGGTCAGAATCACATTTCTAGCTTAGGGTTGACTGCATACAATGGGATTCGATTTCTTGTATGTGCTGAACACCAGAGCAGGGACCCCGTCATAAACGATCTATATTACGACCCGCCCCCACCAACTATTATTCATAGGGTAGGGGAAATCATCTCCAGTGGCAGACAATATGAACGAGCGCAGATGGCTTTCAAAACTTAGACATGCGAGGATATGCTAGGAAGTGAAAAGAATATAAATGAATCGATTCGAAAAATATGGCAGTTTTTTACGGGGTAAGACTTCTGGTCAACACCCGAAGATGATTTGACTTGATCCGAGGCAGCTAGTTGCAAATACCGACTGCTACCTTGAAAAATGTACAAAATAGAGATCAATGTCAAGGATGTTACATAGAGAATGTAAATGCTTGATATAATAATGTTCTTTTATAATTCCGAACATTACAGAATAATGCGAATTAAACAATAAAAGTTTACATTAGTGTTAAGAAATTGTCATTGACAAAAAAATACTAATTTGGCATGGGTTTTTAATGGTAATTTATAAGGTATTTATTTCAAACTAACATATTTCATTAAAAACTCTACTTGATACTGAGAAAAAGAAATATTTAAAAATATTGATTGGAACGTGATTAGATATTCCAATATAAGAAACTTTCATCTTGCCAGAACAATAAGCTTTGCTCAATTGCATTCTAGGATATAAAGTTTCAAAGACAATTCAATAGAATTTAAATGAACTATGAATAGATCAGCATAGATTTTGGCTATTTTAAGAAATATTGTGTACAGTATACACGCACGACATTCATCAGTCATATTAAAAATTATTCACGTAGAGAAACAAAAGATGTACAATTAACCATAAAATGCATTTATCCCTTGGCATATTATATCAATTTATTTAGATTAAAAACTCTTTGTTAGATACCTTTGCAGCAAAAAGTAACAAAGCAACTAAACCAAGAAAAGAGAAAAAAAGAGATCTTACTAACAGAAACATTCATTTAAGCCTCGGAGCATTGTCCTGAAAATGAACACGAAAGAAAGACGCCGAAAAAGAAGACACGCTCAGCATAGACACAAATGTTTCTTAATGAGACTCCAACAGTGAAAAAGAGCCCAGATATTGTATAGAAACACTGACAAATATATACATAACGACAATCCATGCCTCAGTTAGGAGAAATGCCTCGGGCTCTTGGATCATTTATCACACCTATGCTAAGCAATGAGACATGCTATTGGGCGGCAAGGGACGTCATTCTAACGTTAAAACCCGGACTCTCCAATCCGTCTGGAAAACTAACAAAACAAAATGGAAGAACAAACGCACAGGAATCAAGTCACCAGCGCGTTTGCGAAACCTTCTACCCCTCTTCGAAAGGGATTCCCGCGGATTTTTCTTCTGGAGCAGATAAAAATGAAAAGATCCAGAAGAATATATAGCAAAAAAAGTGCGGAATAGCATAGCGTATGGAAATAACGGATAAGGGGAAGTCGGTACTCGCTTGTTCTATTTTATTTTTTGTTTTATTTCTCCCCTTTCTTATTCTTCTTTCTTTTTTTACTGGAGCTGTCCTAGAACAATCTATCGATTGTAGATCCCGGTATTCCCCCTGCATCTCTTGTATTCCCCCATACTTGTTTTGGCCTTGAGAGAGTGGGATCCATTCGCAGGGAAAATAATCGCATTGATCGAAATAGAAACAAGGGAAATCCCTTTAGACAGAAACTTGTCCCATTTGAAGTTGTGCCTCTAGAGAACCAACAATAGTAAGTCGATGAGAAATCAGATGCAGAGGAGAGAGTTACGTGATTTTTCCCGTTTTCTAGTATGTTCTCTCACTCCTTTCCCCTATTTTTATTTTTACATATACGGGATATGCATTTCGATTGGGGCGTGAGTTTATGCCTCTACAAATTGTTATCTTAGACCTCGTGGCTTGCCGAACATACTTCCTACATTCTCTGTCCGAAATTTAATTTAAAGCGGAGACCATAAAGACGAAACTTCAGAGGTGCCTTCACACATTAATTTCGTGCATACCAAATTACGAGTGTTGGAGAAAAGGGGGATACAATTTCTCTTCCCCATCTCATCCGTGCATGGGAGAGAAGCGGAAACTAATAAAAATACTTCCGTCAGCTCGCTTTTATTTCGATCAATAATTTCTACTTGGAAGACCCGTGTATTGGACAAAAAGGAACAGCTCGCCATCGATTCCCAAATGAATCGTGCCAATGTTCCCCTTCATTCTGTACTGGAATCGGAAGCTAAGAGCATTAACGAGGGGTACAAAAGATCAAAGTGCCAAAAAAGAAGCAAAAAAGTTACTGAAAACCACAATGCGTAAATGGACTGTTCGATAAAATGCGTCCGCAGTTTCGATGGTCTTATTTGATAACTATAACAGACGTCCCTAACTAACATTTTCCTCTAATTATGTCTGTTGGGATGGTGGCATTCATTCCTCCCATACCGAGCATTTGTATTCGCGGTAATGTGCATATCACCGAAAGGGACGTGGAATATTTCATCCCTACAGACCGTTTTCGTGAAATATTAAAATACCTCACGTTAGGGCTTACCATGGAATGTCAAAATTTTTCCAATCTATGAAATGATCAACTGCATTAATTTTAAAACTATAGAATTTAATATTACTAGTTTGCAGGGTTTATTTTAAGAATCTGACTGTTTTTATATATATTCTGGAAATTTAAAATATTCATTCAGCTCTTGCCTTTGTTTATTTCCGAAGCATTAATCAATTGATAATAATTAGTTGGATTATTTTCTAAAATTATTAATAAAAAAGTCCTTCTCACATGCCTTATTCCCAGTCAGTCAAAATACAATCTTCATCATCTCTTTTTCTTTTTTTTATCCCGCCAACTTTTATGTAAAATATTAATATTTTCAAATAGTGAAACACATTTTTTATTTATGTTATCACAAACCTCCTGTCAAGTTTTTGAGAGTAAAAAAATATTTTTAAAAAGTATTTCTGTTTTAAAAATTTAAAATCTAGAACTATATGCCCTTGTCAAAGCTCGATTTCAGTAGTATAAAACAAAACAAGACCACCCTCCAGGCAGAAAATTAATTACTCTTAATATAGTATAAAAGACATGTTTTAAGTATAAATTAGTGTCAGTCTTTTAAAAACCTTATCAGGTTGCATTCATTGTACTCCATTCACTTTATTACTATAGGCAAAGCACGTGCGAAGGAAAAATAAAATAAAATAATGTCATTAAAATAAAACCGTGAATAAGAAGTTATTAAAAAAATCGTTATTTGCGTTACAATAGCTGGGAATCAATTAAGGTCTAACGCGAAAATTTGCATTTTATGGAAATTGGAATTTGTTACGACGCTGCATGGAAGGGAAAGCTAATATTATTTAATCAGAAACTTTTTTCTTTCAAAAACGGATTTCGTATGGGGGAAAAAATTAATTAATTAAAATAAAAACTGGAAAATTTTGAGCACATATGAGTTAAAAAACTGAAATCTGAAGGAATAAATAAAAACCAACGAAATCATTTGCATTATTAAAGATATTCATAACGAGTTGAGAAATCTAAAATTTCGTGATTATGTAGAGAAGTTAGGTTTTTTCTTTTGTATTTTAAAGAATATTTTGCTCTGTTTAATTTCTTTTGATATAAAAAAATGAAAAGGAAAAAAGAAGGGAAAAAACGAATGAGAATGATCATTTTTTATATGAATGTTCATTTTTTAAAGTATATTTGTTACTTTTTAATATTATTTTGCTACTCATATAATTTTCCAATGCAACGCGCGTCCGAGAAGTCCGGACTTCAATACATTTAATTTAAAGGCATACATTTTTTTTTTTCATTTTAAAAGTGTATGTACAATTTCTTTGATGTTTAACGTTTTTACATGCATAAACTATTATAACGTTTATAAGAAGAAATTTATTATTTCACTGCGACTTCGAAATTGTTATAAAATATATAAAATTATTAAATACTTATAATAGTTACATAGACTTTGTAAAAAGTAAATACACTTTCGGAAATCTAATACAATTAAAATTCATTAAAAAAAATCTAAGGGTATTTTGAAAAAAAAATTTAATTAAAGATAATCAATTTTGAATCTTATTCTATTGTTTGTTTCTTTTTACTTCCTTTTGAATTGTCTGGAACATAAAACTGAATTTTTTTATATACAAAACATATTTTTCCAAGAAACATAGTTCACACAGAGGTGCGGTTAATGTTGAGGTTCTAGACTTGGAAGAAAGCCAGGAAATTATTTTTTAGATTCTTAGAAATTAAATAATATTAAAAATCATAAAAACTAATTTTCGCGAACTACAACATTGCTGTTCTTTTTTCGATATTTATATTTACGTTAGTAAAATTATGATTTTTTCATTTATAGCGCGTTCTATTGCCGACGTCAATCAGAACGGTAGTGCCATCTGGTGACAACTCATCGACATAGCGCGTCATTAATATTATGTAAATATTTCTACTGCGTCTTTTGAAATGCTACTGAAAAATAGCAGGGAAGAAAAAAGAAATAAGGAATGCAAAATGTTTGCACTTTGGAATATTTTAAATACATGATCGTAGAAATGTGCCGTCCTTATTAATAATTTTAAAAAATAATAAAAATTCGAAACAATACTGTTTGTATGGAATTAGTTTCCTCGGTGTGGCTAACAATTTCCTTTTATTTATTCTAAAGTGACAATAAGTTGAAAAAAAATATTTTTATCCAGTTCAACCCATTATTTTCTTTGAAATGCCTTAAAAAATTTTAAATTTTTTTATGCATTCTTACAATAATGCACTTTAATTTAAAAAATCCAATTTTTTTACGAAGAATGATATGCTATTCATACTATAGACTAACATATTTTGGACGACCTCAAACAAAGACTTTTAATCCGTTTTTTCCTTTCTTCCGCACATCTTTTTAGGACAAAGAGAAAAAAATTTATTGGGTTAAGAGCCAAACTTATTACTGAGACACAAAAGGGATTAAATACCACAATGAATATATTTTCTTAAAAATAGAGCAAAACTCAATTTAAAAAAAGGGAAGTAGCTCACATTTTTTTATTCGTTCCTTTTTTCCCATTAAAAACGAAATATAAAATAACTAAAAGGGAAAGAAAATGCATCAAAGGAGGGAATTAAACAAAAAAATTCCCGCCTCAAACTTTTTTTCTTCCTCCGTTAGAATTTGCTTTAAAATAGGGACGCGGGGAAAACATTTAAAAAAAAATGTGCGGTTTTTGCGATGTCAGTTGTTTTAATAGGAGATAGAGCATGGAAGAATTAAGCGAATTACTGAGATGACATAAAAAAAACATTTTAGAATAGGGGCGTAATCAGGCGCAAAGCCAAACGAGCTTCAAAAATAATTTTTTAAGAGTTAAAACTTTTCCCTTCTTAGAACGTCAGGGGAAATTAATGTTCTTTAAGTACAAAAGATGGCGCTGATGTAGAATGCGCGCACTTTTCTGAAAATCGATGTCCATACGCGATAATCCTCGCTACCGCGCTTATCATCCGAACTCATCATAAACACACATCAACATTAGTAATTAATGTATGCGATTTTCCGAGGCTGAGAAGAGATCAAACTGTAAAATCTTGGAAAATTATATACACGGCCTGCAGTTAAATATGATTTGGAAAAACTTCTTTTTGCTTTATTGTCACAAATTAAATTTAATTTATAAATCTTGAAACAGTACATTTTATGCAAAAAACAAAACCAAAAAAACCGATTATATAACTAATTGAATAATGTTGAATTTAAACTTAAGTGAATTCAAACATCGAGGGGAAAAAAATAAAACTGAAAGGAAAAAAAAAATAAAATTATCTTAGAATGTAGGACCACATCGAGAGAGAGAGAAATTGATGGATTTTGTAAATCACATTTAGTGTCACTACTTTCTTTATCATATATATACATCGGATATCGAATTAGCTGATTGATAGTTTCTATGATAATATTGTTTGAATTAAAATTGATATTTAATTTTACTATAAACGTAATAAGAAACATTAAAAAGTTGCAAATAACAACAGAATAAATATTCAAAGTATTTTTTTAAATATAATAATAGTATTAATGTTTCTTTTGATTTTTATGTTTAATATATATATGACATTAACAGCAATTGTATAGATGTTTTTGATTTAGAGTTACAGTACACAATTCATGTAATAAAAATTTGGCTTACTATTTTTTCCTTGCACAAAAGAAACTTACATAAAAAATTCAGATATACATTTGAATGCCTAGAGAAAATGAAAAATTTCGTTCACCTGTGAATACTATCACATCCATTAAAACCTGATATTAGAGATTTTAAGCAACTTAAGGGATTTTGCCGTGATTCTATAAAGATTGACCAGGAGACATGAAATTCATATTATAGAGACACAATACAGTACTTACTAGACGATATGACCCCCCCCCTCCCCTACTGGGATGGCTAGATGGGCCGTCTGTTCATACTTAACACCAGATTATTCAACAATTCTTGAGGTAAAAGTTTGTATTCCTAAATGAACATCTGTGTTAATTACATCTCTGAGGACACTATCGCTCCGCCAGGCATCTCTTCCCAAAGCACCTCACACATGTTAAATGGGTTTTAAATCAGGGGAGTGTGCTGGCCAATCCATTCTTCGAATACCTTTTTCTATAAGCTAATGGCTTCTGTGTGGCTGTGCGTTGCTATCCATAAAACACTGTCTGGACCAATGGCACATCGGAACTGTTGCATGTCCAGCAGGATCAATTCATTACATTAACAATCTCCAATATGAAAGCCTTTGTTCAAAATATGGAGCTCCGTCCGTCAGTTCATTACCTACACATGCAACCTTGTATCTCCCTACTGTCACTTTCCCTATGTTAAGGGGATGAAAGTGTATACCTACCTCTCTCCATATCAACTGTTGCCGAGAACTATTTGTCAGATTGAAACGACTTTCAACGGTAAAAAAGGAAGTGACTCCATTGAGAAGATGTACAGTCTTTGTGTTCAATTACATCACTGCAAATGGTAAAGTCGATTAGTTGCTGTTAATGGTATGCAGGGTTCAGTGAGGGCAAATAGGTTACCTTTATGAAGACGTTTGCCCCCAGTAAGCTGAGAAGCTTGACATCCGGTTGCTGTACGTTACAGTCGACCAATTTTGTTCACTGTCTGGATTCGGCCTCTTCACCTCCAGGACATGTTGATCATCAGTAGCTGTTGTATTATTTGTTCGAACGCCAACCTTTTTTATCTATTGTACCTTGGAAGGTGTAAGGATCTGATACCCACACCTGGCAATGGATCGAGCATACATGGGAGAACCTGGCAACAGGTGAGACCCTGTATGAGGGATCTGGCAGCGGGTCCGATATATATAGAGGGAGAGACTCTGCAACAGGAGAGACGAGAGGACGAGACCAGACCGGACTGGGCAGAAAGAAGGGAGCGGAAGCGAAAAAGCCGGAGACAAGAAAAACGTGGTTGAAGAAAAAAGGACTGCTGGACGATGGATTTTGCAATCTGTTAGCATCTTCATAATTTATTCGTTTTTTGTGATGTGTCCCGTAGAAGAGAAAAATAAATAGGTGGGACAAAAACCGACTGTTATTATTTTTTTACCAATTCGAACACACCGATCAGTAAAAGAACCCACACAAGGTTAATAGAAGGCTTTCTGAGTTCGTGATGCAAAACTTTAGTCAATTTCAAACTCTTGGGCAACACTCGTCAAATTACATCCCTTCTCAAGCTTGCTGATCATTCAACCACGTGTAAAAGCGTCTTGACAGTTTTTTATAACTATATTCTATGTACGATCTCACTTTTTGGAACTGTGTTTTACCCTTTCTTTTTAAGTTGCTTTGCACTGTATACTCTGACACATGGGCGTAGCTACTGCCGTATCAATGATACGGGGTCCCCAAGCTACAGGGGCACCAACATGTGTAACTACAGACTCATATCTAAAAAAAGGGCCCCGAAGGAATTTTGATACAGGGCCCACTCAGAACTAGCTATATCAGTGCTCTGACAATACTTATGACGTCTTGTTTATAAAATTTACTTATGCATCACATTTCTACTGAGCTGGCTTTTCATGATACTGATCGCAAAAAGGCCTTTACTACAATATCACGGTTGTATGCTGAAAGATGACTTTAATGCTTAGGTTTTGCGCGCTAGAGTATGTTTGCAAATTGAAGGTATGATTTCATATTTTCATTATGCGTTATTTTTAACTTTATATTTAAAATGAAGTAGATGAACAGGGGTTGATCCGTTAAAACCAGCTTTCAATTAAAGAATTGATTTAAAATTTTATACCCAAATTTAAAAAAGTCCATTAAAAAGGATTTCTGGGAAGCATGTGAGATCAAAACATCTCTTTAAATAGAAAATTTCTAATAAATAAACAGCAACAAATTGAGTAAAAATCTATGTCTCTGCCTGTCTACTCTTATCTGAATCTAGTTGCCGAGATACTGAAAGAGAGTTAAAGTGTGTTCTTTTGATCTCTTTTTTCCCAAAGTTATTTTTAATGGTAAAGGAAATGGGAGAATTCCGGGAAAAGAAGACAAAACATTGAGAGCATCACCATACTATTTGCCTCTCCTGGCCGGATGCCTTTTGCCGGACACTAGGAGTCTATTCAATGTTTGGCGCCAGACGTTGAGATGTCGAATTTTATGGAACGAAGCGAGTCAACGGGAACACAGCTCCCCCAAACCAAACCCAAAACCATATTTTATGGGAAAAGTTCGGGAAAACGTATAAAAGACAGTTTAGGAATGGGCCGTTACAGCGCATCCGTAGCACATGATACTGCGTTTCTTTATACCCGCGTTTAGTGGTCGTTGTTTCAGAATTTTGAAAATATATTCTTTTAGAGATTTGATTTATGGGAAAGGAAGAATCTTTAGGGCTGCTCATATTTTTACTGTAATTCTAGAACGAAGATGCTTCATTTTTTTTTCCTTCGGCGTCGGTCAAAATCAATTCGATAATACGTTTCTTTTTCAAACCGCTTTATGTTTTTTTAAAATAAAGTGAGATTTTATTTTGTACATTGCAAGGATTTTATTTTGAGTCATCTCTTTCCCCGATATGGCCAATTGCATTAAACCATGAAAAGGTAAAAGCTTTTTCAAAAAATGATGGATATTTCATTTATTATTATATAAAATACTCCAACTGAATACAACCTCGCTATTTTATTTCAATTTAAGTGAATTCATATTAATTAAAAATATATTATGGAAATGCATTTAAAGCTTTTTTTACATAAATAAATTTAAGAAACTTCTTTAAAAAATAGCAGATTTTTCCATCCAGAAATAATGTATAATTAGTACACAGATGGCATTAAATTAGAGGTAAGAAGTAAATGCATTCACTTTTGAAAATTATGACAAATATATATTTAGCTTTTTCTTTGCCTCAATTTTAAATTCTAATAAAATTATAGCAAACTGATTTTCTTTAATTAATTTCTTAAAAGTTTTTTTTCTTACATATTATTAAAATTCAGAACGTTCATCGTATCTGGAACAAGGTTACAAACTTATTCCTTAAATTTTGGAGGATGGTATAATTTATAATATGAACAAAGTACATTGCAAAAGTATAACAATCGGGGGTGGGGGATTCATTTAAAGGTGTCTTCGCGTATTGTTAAAGAATTAAGCACCAAATCAGAACACTTTTCAAACTGAAAGCAACATTAAGCTTTAAATGCTTTCAATTTCAAATTTGATTTCAGACTTTTAAATCGAATTGTACCCTTGCAATTGGTTTGTTTTTAATATTTGTCTGCATATATGTTACCACTGCATAATGTTCTTTTGAACAAAAGTTAAAAAAATAAACGTCAGCTGTCAAAATTGCGTAAAAAATATGACATTTTGTTTTCCCGCCGTATTGAACAAGTGACACATATATTTTTAGAAAAAGTTCAGCGGAATAAATCTGACACATTTCATTTTACGTAAAATAAAAATACTATTGAGGTAGGTGAATCTCTTATTTTTACTATAACACAATTATTTTTAGCAAGGGCCCGTTTTGCTTGGAGAAAATGTTGCTATTTTTGGGAGTATTTTGAAATGACTTTTTCCTTTATCTCTGACTACTGTAGTAAATACATAGATACTTTTTCATTTTTAATTTGGAAAATTCGGTATAGTGGTTAGTGTACGCTGACTGCGATGCCGTAGGGCCTGGGTTTGAATCGCGGAGAAGGCATAGATGTTTGTATTGCAATCCTTCATGATTTTTAAAATTCCTTCTTCCTTTGTCACGTGTGCTTCATGCTTACTTCTGTCAGCCTCTGTGTGATACTTTCTGGTGCACGTGGATTTGTAAATGTTCTCACTAGAAAAAAAAAATTGGAAAATCTGGTTTTAAGGATTAATGTTATGTATACTGAAACTTCACTAGTTAAAAGAAAATAACTTTTTTAACAATTTTTGATACAAATGAATTTCTACATCGTCATCCTTAACGAATATTTAAATGTTAGAGGTAAAATATTATGTATTTAAGGAATGATTGTTAATGTTATAGACACATACATATACAGTCACACCTCCATTTTACGAACCTCTATTTTGTGAATATCTTTTTCTCTATTTTTTCCCTGGAACCAAGCACATAAAGTATACCGAAAATGAATCTCTATTTAACGAGCTTTTTCCGGAATTTAGCGACTTGGTTAAATAGAGGTCCGACTGTATATGTATTACAATTTCGCAAATTTACATAAAAGGAGAGACAATTTTCTGTCTGAAAATGTACACCGAATTTGTATTAGGCTCTTTGACATAACTGGAAGACAGCTTATACACGCATTTTTAAGCAGAATTATTCCAGCCTCCCAAAATCGACTTCCAGATAAATCCTATCCCCTACACAAAAAAGAACTAAGATATTGTAGACATGAATCAATCATTTGAAAAACTGGTTTTTCAGCTTAAGTGCAAAGAAATGTTATGACGTAGCAAAAATCCCAGAAATGGTCATTGAATTTCGGCCAACCATCATTTACACTGGCGTGGCCATCGACAAAATTGAATTTTTGTATTGAATGAGAGAGAAAAATCATAAGTGAGAGGTAAGGGCGAACTACAACAAAAGCAAGCGTGTATATACCCCCCCCCACACCCATTTCTTTTGTTGTAGTTACCGTAACATTTATTGCATTGGCGATCATTTTTGTAGAAATACATGGTTTACCTCCACCCCGCAAGGAAAGGCATTACCATTTACCCTCCCCTCCCACCACCAGTACGTGAAAGCGCAGTCCTCTGTGCAATCGTATTTTATTTCCCCTGTACGTAGTTTTTACTCCACGTTGTAACAAATATATTTTTCCATGTATCTTTTATGCAAAATACGACAAAAATACACAATCCATGTTATGTTTGTTTTTCGCTTTTATGCAGTAGGACAATAATATAGTTCAACGTAAATATTTTGTTTGTCAGGTAATGTTTGTGCTTATTGGTTCCAATTCTTATTATGATTTTCCGAAGAAAAAATTCAGCTTAACATCGATATCAATCTGGGTAAATAAAAGATGTTATGTGCTTCTCTCTCGCGAGGGTTACATCGCACACGAAAAAACAGAGTTGTCTTTGCAACATTCGAAGTCTATTCGGAAAGAATAAATTTCACGTGTAACCCCCCATCGTAAACAGGACCTTAGACGCAAACTAAAAGTAATGTTGTTCGAGTAAATATTAACGTTTTGGAATAAAAACGGTATATCCCTTTACTGTCTAGCAGAACGAGATTTTTTCCCCTTCTCCTTTTTTGCAATTGTTACAAAATCAAAATATAAATACTACCTACTTAGAAATAAAGACGTCTAGCTTTTAAATGCATATTAAAGTAAAGAGACTGATTATAGAATGTATTCTGAAGCACAAATAATAAAAAGTTCTGAAACACGAAAAGTATAAAAACTTACGTGCTGAAATCTAAATATTGAAATATTTTAGGATAAACATAACTAAAAGCATATTAAATGCTAAGAAGTACGAAGTAAAAAAAATATAAATATCACAGTGTATAAATATGTATATAATACCAAATAGTGTATCAAAATTAGTTTCAATAAAAAAATTTTCAATGCAGATTAACTGAATTGATGAAGATATAATTTAAAATATGACAATTAAACCAATTTGTAACAAAAGGATTTTTTAGTTTAATTTTTAATATCTAAATTATTAAAAGAGTAGCAAGAGAGAGCCGTTAAAAAATACATCAGTGTGAAAATTAAAAAATAATGTTTCAAGAATGTTATTCTACTACATTTACGCGATTCTGAATTTAAAATAATAATAATAGAATTCATTAATAATTATTAATTTATTTTTTTAAATTATGTTCGAACTCCACATGCACACATATAAAACTTTTGTAGAAACATGCAGATTTCGTTTTCATGCTAATATACAACAATTCCTTGTGATTTAATTTATATATATATATACTGGATGGGGTGGGGGCTGTGAAATTTGTATTAATTGTCAAAATAATGTGAAGCCTACATGAACACCATTTTGAATAGACACACAAGAAAAGTTACTAGATGATTAAAAAAAGTCCGATTTGAGTAATTTTTGTTTCTGATAACTTTTAAACATTACTAACTTTTTAAACATTAACTAACTTTTTAAAATATTATTTTTTCAATTATATAAATGTCATAGATTTCATTTTTTCTGCACCGTGCCCCTACATGCAACAACGAGAAAATTATGTAGATAAGCAGTTTAGTTTTGTATAATTTATAAGCCTTCTCAAACCTAAGAGTATATTGAAAATGCCGTTAAAATATTTCCAAAATAATAAGGTCTTATTTAAATGCCTAACATCATTGTGAACTATCAGGCTCAAATATATTAACGAGATGTAAAACTCCAGAACGGACCGTCTTGAGCTTTGCTATGATTCATATAAAGAATAACGCAAAGAAAAGCCGCTAGGAGCCAAAATATGCTTTCTCCCTACCTCTAAAAATGGTGGTAGATATCTGGGGTTGTACATCCCCAGCGAATTATGAGAGCCGCAGCTAATCGAACCGTAGGAATTCACTCCGAAGACATTCCTCGAAGACAAAGAGAATAAGGACAAGAGAGGGGGTTTACGGGACACAGAATGGGAAAAGAGAGAGCAGGCATTCATCACAATGTAAGGGCTCATTCAAGGCCCCACAAAAGCACTCTTTTTCACCAAGACCCCTTCTCCTCATAGAAAGGAAAGCATCAATTTTAGAAAACAGCAAAAATCCTCCTTTTCCCGAAGAGGCACATCTTTCCAGCATTCTAAGTTGGGATACGAGGAAAACAGGCCTTTTGTATTGAGGCAGGGCCTTGTAGAGAAAATAGCACAGTGAGATGAGGTAGGTTCGGGAACGAATAATGACTTTTCTTTTTCTTGTTTACCATTGGTGGGATGTAATGAACAGTGCAATGGTTTGGCTAATTTTGTACTTAGTATATTTCGAGAATTTTTGCGCGAAGCAGTAGCTCGTTGTTTTCAAGTATGTAAATTTATTATTTTTTGAGACACCCGTAAAATTGATTGTGATTTTTTTTTTTGTAAAAAAGAGCATTGTTTGTGTAAATGTTTAGAATGGGATTCTACCAGAAAATTGTGAAATATTCACAATGACAAATGTTTTATATTTTTTGAAATATAAATATATAATATAAAATAATTAATAATTAATAAAATAATAAATAAATATAAAAATATTTTGAAATATGTATATATATTAACATAAAAAGAGTAGCCCAATTCTTAGATGGAAAAGGAGAATTTTTTGTTTTCCGTTGATCCTGAAATATATTTCTGTTGCCAACATAGCAAGTTCCTTTTTCTTTAATTGATCTCCATTTAACAATTACAGATTTTCTCTTTAGATGCATACGCGCTAAAAATGCTTAACCTTAGGAATTTGTTCATCCTGAATCTCAGAAAATAGTACGTAAGCAGTCTTGGAAAGCATAAAAGTATAAGAGAGAGAGGGAAGGAGAAAATGCATAATAAATTTAAGTTTGGGGGAGGGGGAGCAAGCTCTGCCCTGCGAACTGTTTGCAACTTGGTAGTTCAGCTTTTCTCGGGTTCCTGCAACACGCTTATTGTAAAATTCCAGATTCTGTGCCTGTTTATCTTCATTCAAGTGTAGAAACAATATATTATACAGGCATAAATAAAAAAATATTTGGTGTGAAGGAAGGCAGACTGTCGCTTGGTTGGAATTGGTGTTAAATCTATATCTTCTATAGATTTCACCAATGAAAGGAGCCCTTCTTTTTTCCTCGCTCCTCTTAAGAGTGAGTCCATTTTCTACAAAATACAATGCCCCCCTAGTGGAAAAACAAAAATGAATTTCAGTCATTTTTTTTCTTTTCCCTGTAACTTTTGATATTAAGAATAAGAGAGAGAGAGAAACAAAAAAAAAATTATTATCCGCCAAGCTTTTGGCGTTCCACCGGTCATGTAAACAGCAGTGATATATTTTCAGAATACTCGAGCGACTTCAAAATAGATTCGCAAATGTGTAGACACGCAAAAGGTTCGCTCTCTTCCCCCATCAACCTATTTCACGGAAGGAAGAATTCCTATTTGTCGAGGCTTCAACAGTGCACGCAATCTATTGTTTGAATATGCAAAGCCAACTTTTCCCATTGATTTCGAAGCTGTCCCCCGCTTTTATCTTTTCACCTTCGTCCGTTTTCTGCTCAGTGGAACTAAATCAACGCAATCTTAACATCACGATTAGAAAAAAATAATCAAATTAAGCAACTTCATACGATCAACTTCCTTTGCTATTGAAACTCATACTCTAGAATGGTTTCAGACAACTGTGTATTTTAAGACTTGTAATTTAGTTGGTAAATTGGAAGAGAGGAAAACAAAGGTCTTCTTTTCCGCTTAGGTGATTTCTTTGGATTTAATTGCACAGGTGTATTAAAATTGTGCTTTGGATAGGTTTTATAGATTTGACCTAAGCAATTCAGCCTATTATTTTTGCTCATTAAAATGGAACCGCATTAGATAGTGAAATGAAGTATACACGAAGCGCAAATCTCGTGTAATGATGGGTATAAAATTAACTTCCCCCCTCCTCTTTTATGGACCCTGTAGCAATGAACGAACATCTTAGTGGAAGAATTATGATAGAGAAAACATGTTTTCTCTCTAGATATGCATACTAAAAAAAAACAAGAGTAGAAGTACAAAAAGAGTTTAAGGCATGCCTGGCGATATATTGGTATAAAAACAATACACTAGATGAAACAATTATATTACATACCGGTAGAAAGATCCTAATTGGAAATAAGAACAATTCTAAATAAAATAGTTTGTCCCTGCGCTGAATTATAATGGCAATTAACTCATCAATCATCAATTTACATTAATTGGAAGTTAAGATTTCTCGTCAACCAGGTCTTCATACTGAGTTGCAAAACAATGTACAATAATAGATTAAGAATAAAAGAAAATATTCGAAAAGAATACCAGAATTCTTCTGACAACATTTATGTGTTAAGTTTTTTCGACTTAAGAACAAAGAGGATTTATGGGAAACAAAGACGGCTACAAAAGAGCCCCAGATATTTACTCGTAGTGGAATGCAGGTAAAAATTCGAATACCTTTACCTAGAGAAATTCTGTAGACAAGATTACTCAGAAGTATTTTAAGTTTTAACAACAGAACATGAAAGGTTTCGCGGGGAATAAAAAGGCCAGGTGAACTCTGGTTGGTACAACAAAAATGAAAATGGATCGAAGTCATCTCCAGAAGGAATACTTCTGACATTACTAAAAGCTTACGGAAAGGAGGGAAGACTGCAGTGTAGATGGTATTTAAGTGTAGAAGAGCAAGTGTTCGAAGAGACACTTGAAGGGTATCCTTCTCAAGAAACGGAGTCAACTGTTGGGAGTGTGTCGCTAGAACGAAGAAGGATTAGCACGAGGTGCGTGGCTCTTTCTATTTAATTGAAACAAATACTCTTTGGATGCAGCCCTTGCCAAGTGATCCTCCACCAAGCGAATTCAGTGTATTCCCCCGTAATCCCTTTGTTCAGCGATAACTCGCTGGGGGATTAGCTTTGAAACAGTGTCTACTTAATATCTTCGCCCCTAGTGGGAGAATACGAGCATTTTCCGCACTATCAACGGCATCAATAGGAGATATGAGGATCCTTGCTTTCGGAAAAGGGGCGATCGATGGCCCTTTGTTTCACACAAAAGAGCTTCGAAATCTTTTCAAAGAATCAGTACTGTTTCAACATCACTCGATCATGACTGCCCTAGCAGATCTATTTATGTTTAATTACTACGAATAGAGACTAATAAAAGTGGTTGTATACACCTTTACCCAAACATCTCGCGTCATCTGCAAAACATGATGTCTGTTTAGGAAAATAAATTGAAAATTGCAACTATTTCGAAATTTTAACTAAAGATTTGAGTAAAATCTTCTTTAAAAAAATAATTTTTAATTTTTAAATAATAAAAGTATACAAAAAACCATAGTTTTGAGCCCTAAAGCTGTAACTTACTCCCAATTTTTCTAGGGGAGGGGAAGGGAAAGAAAGGACACATAGAGGAAAGAATACACGATTAAAGATCTTACTCAAGTAAAATGTTGAGAAGTTTATAATATTTGGTATTGTTTGAAGTTAACTTAATAAACTTATTTTTAGTTCCTTTTTCATTTATTAAGTGCATCATATCCTAAATCAATAATTATATTAGAATAATTAGAATTCGAATGCAACAAACATTTATACGTTAAATAAATGCGGTCTGAATTATAAACATAACTTTCTTTACTTTATTCCAGCGCGTGTAAGAAATAAATTTTTAACAAAATATATTTAATAAATTACTTGTGCAAAACTGATGAATGTGCAAAACTGATGGATGTGTTCTTAACATACTAAAAAGTAATTTGGCAAAGCACATGGGGTTATAAATATTTAACTGATTGATTCAAACAAATAAATGTATGCTAAAATACGTTTCTTTCCGTAGATAATGAAATCAGAATATATTATTAATGCTGAAGCAATTTGCAAAATTCAAAACTGTTAGTCTTAAATATTACAGATATAAACTCAAAGTTATTTAAAATTTCAAGCAAGCTTCAGTGCTATGATTATATTTCAGGCCTGAATTTTCAAGTAAATATTCTAAAGTCAGCCACTTTTCAAAATCTATGTTCTATCTTGGAATTCATTTTTTAAAGGTTTTGATTTCTTTCAATACATTCAACGAATTTCTTTATTCCAGTAAATATTTTACAAAGGGTTGTATTGTGTAAAGGAAAAAAAAAAGATTTATTTAATCAGACTGTTTTAAGTTTTAGGCCGTGTTAATTTGTTAAAATACCTTGTTGTTTTAAAGCAAACCGAATTCAAGCAAAAATGTATTTAAATATTTTATTTTATTTATTTTTTTAGTATGAGAAGTTATATACAAAGAAATAAACTCTTAAAAATTTATTTAGAGGCACCAAACAAAACTATTGTCGATTGTCTATAAAAAGGAGTAATATCAGCAAACAAGACGAGAAAAAAGTTTGTAAGTTGTTTTAAGAGAAATATAAGTATTTTTTTATTGTTCACGCTTTCCTTGTTTGCGCACCAAAGAAAATAAAAGACATTTATCTTTTCGTTAACTTTTAGACTTCTCCTACTGGCTAACAAGGAGAAAAGGAAAGAAAAAATGTCTCCATTTTAAGAAAATAGCAAATTTCCAGCCGTAGGCGATCTTTTGCTGATATTTGAAAATATTTTTCTGACGGCGTTTTCACACAAAATTGAATTTGCATCTCATCTTCGCTGTTATCATCTGAAGGTTATTCAATCACAAAACGGGGGGAAGGTAGAACACCTCTGGAGAGAACAGAAATAAAACAAATCAGAAATTCTAGGAGTGTGATTTAGAAGTTCAAATATATAAAATCTAAAAAGTCATGATAGTGATAAAATAACGTCATTAAGAAACAATTTGTGTACTGAGCATAAGAAAGAGCAGTAAAATATAAATTGAATTAACAGAAAGTCTTGAAATATGTTTTATGGCCCCGGTAGCCTAGTGGTCTTGGTAGCAGACGCTTGGTGTCGTTTCTGTCGTCTCTAAACTGAGTTTTGGTACCAAGTAGAGATGATGCTCGTTAAATTTTTCAAGGCTCAAATATATCCTCCATGTTGGCAGGGTATGAAATTTTGGAAAATGAGATGCCATTTCAGGTCATGCATTAAGTTCTGATAAAGTTACATAAGAAATGAAATTTAAAACTAAATGTTCTTTTACCAATTAAATGTAACACATTATACCTTTTATTCAAAATGACCCCCTTTTGACTTCACAAAATTTAAACCTCTTTAGCCAATTATGTATCGAGGCACATACTATATCCGTGAGAATTTCCATCGTTCTTTACTGAACGTTCAAGAATATTACTTTTACATTTAAGATTGTTTTAATTGAGATGCACTTCATACAATTTTGCCTCCAATACTGATCACAATTTATAGTTGAGTGGATTTAAGTACCAGACTCCTGGATGGATAATCTTTTTGATCAACGAAGTCCGACACATTGTCCTTCTACCAACGCTGGGTCGTCTTCGCCTTATGAGCAAGAGCAGTCCTGTTGATAAGTTCAACTGTTTCTATTGAACAGCTTCACATTCATGGACTTCAGAGATAATCTTGTTGGTTCTGAGATGGTGTCTTGTTTAACTTTTCGCAGTAGTTTTCACGCCTTTCTCTCAAAAACGTTTCTCTGAGACGCCTTCACCACATCGAACGATGAAGAGCTCTTAGCACAAATTTTTACCTCTCTTTGGCTGCTTTGGTATTCCTCGCGTATACAGGTCATTCTAGTGGTTGACAGTTTTTTCAATGTCAAAAATTTTTCTCGTCGGTAAACAATTCGTCAGAGGCCGTAATGAGTATGCCGCCATAACAATACTTTAGCTTTAAGGTACCTCCTGCACAAGCAATGGCGTAAAGTACATAAAGTATTGCTTAACCCTAATTTTTTTTTCCTGGCCTATTTCAGTGGCAGATTTAGAAATCATAATAGGTCTCCATTTTAGCCCAAAGACTCTTTCGGTATTTTCAATTCTAATAGCTCTAAACCTTTGATTCTTGTAATTTCTGTTTTTATCTAATTTTAGTACGATATTCTTTTGCACCACTTATATTTTGGGGGGTTTTGATATGTTTCTTAAAATCCAATTTCATTCTTTCTTAGCTTTGTAGGAACTAAATTTGTTTCTTATTACTTTATTATACTATATATACACTGGTGTGCAAAAATTAAGGACGAAGTCGAAAAATTAGCATATCAGCTGAACGAAGAGGCAGAGCGGACAGAAAGACCAATCAGGAGATTAAGTGAGGTGATGTACGGTAGCACATGCGCAGATATGCAGGTAGACGTAATGGGGAGTGTCTGAGTAGTAAAGCATGTTGTCGGTGTAAGATTAGTATTTCTGGGAAAGAGATTGCACACCGTATAGCAGTTAAAATCACACCGAGTTGCTGCCTCAGCTATAAATGGCGAATAATCAATCTGTTAGACGACATCTGGATGCTTTTACCCGAGGTCGAATCATTGGGATGTTGGAGGAAGGTCGCAGTGTGACAAGTGTGGCTGCAGAGTTCGGAATTGCTCACAGCATCGTTTCACGACTTTGGAGACAATTTCAAACTACAGGAACAGCTATCCGGGGGTTCAGTAGTGGTCGTCCACGAGGAACCACACCCGCAGATGACCGGTATATTGCCTTACAGGCCAGAAGAAACAGGCGGCAGACAGCGGGAGAAATCACTAGACACACGACACAGGCGACTGGACGACCGATATCGCGTTTTACCGTGGCCAGAAGACTGCACGGTGGTGGTATGTTTGCACGACGCCCTGTACGGTGTGTACCTCTAACGCCTGCCCATCGGAGAAGGCGTTCTCTGTGGTGCCGGGAATACCGGAATTGGAGAGACAATGAATGGGGACGAGTACTCTTTACAGATGAGAGCAGATTCAGTCTGAGTAGCGATTCTCATCGCATACTCATCTGGAGAGAGCGGGGAAGCCGCAATCATCCCTCGAACATCATTGAAAGGGACAGGTATGGAGGTGGCGGTGTTCTCGTTTGGGGAGGCATCATGCTTGGTAGTCGTACAGACCTTCACATCTTCGACGCAGGTTCAGTCAACGGGACCCGTTATTGTAACGAGATTCTTCTTCCATATGTGCGTCTTTTTAGAGGCGCTATGGGTCCGCAGTTCCTTTTCATGGACGACAATGCACCATGTCATCGCACAGTAGCTGCCGAACAGCTCTTAGAGAGTGAGGATATTGAACGTATGGATTGGCCGGCACGATCTCCGGATCTCAATCCCATCAAGCATGTATGGGATTTTCTAGGCAGACGCTTGGCAGCTCGTACCTTACCACCAGTAACGATTCCGGAGCTTCGATTGGCGCTGCAAGACGAATGGGCAGCAATGCCTCAACAACTCATTGACACCCTCATTCTCAGCATGGGCAGACGCTGTGAAACCTGCTTAGCAATCAGGGGAGATCATATCCCCTACTAAAGACCGGATATTTCTTGCTGGACACCCATCACAGGGATGTTTTGGCCTTCAGTCGCATTGCGCTCCATGTTACTTTTTCAATAAAACTTCTTTTTATCCCTCTGATTTCTCTTTTAGTAAGTGTTGCTTACATTACTCATGTCCTTACGTATTGGGGATCTTACAGTATTAAATGTGTTGATTTGGAATGCTTTTGTACAAAGTTATATTGAAAAAACCGTCTCGTCCTTAATTTTTGCACACCAGTGTATATATATATACATATTTATCCTTACACTACCAATTAATGTTTGAATATATCTTGCTAAAGAAAAACTAATTGCGTAAAACAGTTTCATTGCCATAATTCGGAAGTAAGTTTGCAAGGGATTGTTTAAAAAAGAAATTAGGGATAGAAAAGGAGAGAAGGGCATCGTCTGAAGAGCAACTTTTTAATTTGAGCATTGCTCTGATGCCAGTTAAGAACTTCAAGAACCAGTTATAGACAGTAGTGCAAGGCAAAGAATATAATTTTGTTTCCCTTCAACCGATTAGAGATACAGAATTTGTCATTTCAGAAACTGAAAAAAATACAATATATTATATTGCATATTTTGATTCGAAGAACCCCCAAAATTTAAGAAACCGTTGAGGGGGGATAACGGTGAAGAAAAAGAAAGAAAAGTAAGAACATTGTTCCACTATTGATCAAAAGATTGGGACTAGAACAACAAAGAAATAAGGACGACACATAGTAAGTTCTGTCCAACCGCTGGTAATTTTGGCAAGATGTGCCAAGATTAGCATTTATATTACATTTGTCACATGGTTCTTCCATTTTAGTGACTGACATTCGTCACCCAAGAGCTATTTGCTAGAGTCACTACTATCCGAAGAAGCGAATAAGTCCGAAACCCTTCATTGGAAGCGGAATCTTTCCGGTTGAACAAGCTCCTGTAGTGTCTTGAGCGGCCGCCGGACATGCTTTAACCGTAGTTTGATTGAGCTTTTTTCCTAAGATGGGACACAGATGTCCCAAGCGAATATATTATCCGGAGGCGACGTTGAGTCCGGTCGAATTTTTCGATTTCTTGAAGTAAGTTTTTCAATCGATGCTTTTTCCCTTCGGGGGTGATTCCTGTATCCCCCTTCTTTTTCTTCTTCCGTATATATTCGAATATCTGGTGATTTTTATAGATAGAAAACTAGCACCCAGTTCTTTCTCTCTTCCTTTCCTATATGGTTAGTTATTTGATCATGCGTAACTTTTTGGTCGAGCGCTTGGTACACTAGTGAAGTCGATAAACGAGACAACAGAAATAAAAGGTTCTGATAAGAGAAAAAAACTTTAGTTTCTTGCATCAGTAAACTTACTTGTCCGAACATTTAGAATTAAATAGAAAATGCTTTCAAAATAAGATATAAACTAGAGTAAACCCCTATTTAATTGATAATTTCTACATATAACCTGACAGCATTTTTGTTGTTAGTGCTGCTAATGCTACCTGATCAACAATGTTAAATCGAGGCCCGCGAAAGTGGCTAGTGGCTAGTTTTACGCTTGTATTTAGCTGCATCTTTGAGCACCATACATGACAATACTTTTAAGCTCTAAGGTCCAGATTATTTTCAAATAAATTTAAGGTTAATATTATCTTTTGAAGCTTAAATTGGAATTTGAAGGGTTATTTAAATAATATATATATATTGTGGAATTTTCTTCATACATAATCTCTTATGCGAGCATAAAGGCAACACCAAAGATAAAACTAACAAAAATATAACTATAGAATTGCTGTGCTAGTTTCGCCAATCGATACTGGCAGAGAAAGTACTGGTTGGTTATACATTTCATTCTGTCATATCTTTGAAGACACGGAACATTTCCTGTTGTCCATGAATCATGTATGAAGTTTCTTTTCGTTTGAAATACTGGCGAGATTGAAAATGTGAGAGATTAAAAATAGTTTTGAAGAATTTTATAGACAGTATTCAATCATTTTAGATTATATATATATATATATATTTTAAAAATGAAAAAGTATAGGAAAAGCTAGTGGAAGAAAAGACATTATATATCAGAAATACGAGTTTTTGTTACGAAAGTGTAAAATTTGTCTTTTAAGAAAGCATTACAATTTTAAAACACATTTTGCCTCTTTTCGATTGACTTAGTCTTTAATACAAATAGAGAAGAGAACACATTTAAAAAGAGTAAATGAAATTCATTTTTTACGTTGTACTTTAAAACAATACGATGACCATTGGTATGTGTGCGCAGTAGCGCATACAAAACTTTTTCACGGGGGGGGGGGGGGGTCCATGATCGAAAGTCCCCCAACCCGTATCATACCTCAAGACCATACCAATTGATTCTTCTTATTTTGTTGGTTTTGTTAACAAAAACAGTAAAATATAAACTATTTAATTAATAATTAGCATTAATTAATAAAATAAATTGTTAATTACAAGTACTTAATTAAATTTTGCGTTATATATATAGGATTATCATCGATAAAAAAAAAAACTAAAGGGCTTTGGGGGTGTTCGGACCCCTAGGGAACTCCCTTGTGTGTGCCATTGCGTGTGTGTGATGGACCTTTTCATCTCGGACCATTTTAAAAAGACGGTAGCGACACACTTCAACTCTGTGGTATACCATCCAATCCCTTACAGACGATAGAACTCTCCACACATGTACAAGGATCCAACGATCCATAATACTGTTTAACGAGAGAGAGAATGACTCGATAGAAGTTATAACGTGTGCGTCCTGCCCTCGTGTACTACAAAGGCGAGTGCTTAGAGGCATCATCACTTGTTTGAAACAACGTCAGCCACGAGTTAGTGATCATAATCACACGGTCATAATCGAATAGCCACAAAAGAAAATAAGACCGCATTCTAGTAAAAACTTTCCAAAAAAATAAAGGTGTATTATTAGTAAGCACATGAATGCACTGCTGCGCAAAGCAGAATGCCTCATAATATATACTCTAGACAGATTAATTTTAAATTATGAATTAAAGTAATTCAAAGGATAAATCGAACAATGCATGATACTTAAGAAACTTGACAATCAATAAAATATGCCCTGAAATGTTTGAAAATGCAGCGTATTCATAAATTATTAATAAATCAATTATTATAAAGTATTCAAAATTTTTTTAATAAAGTATCGATTTATTATAAAGTATTCAAAAAATATTTTTATAAAGTATCGATTTATTATAAAGTTTTCAATAACTTTATAATAAATCGATATTTTTAAACTGTAATACATAATAAAAAAAAGCAAGAAATATAAATAAAAAATTTAGTCAATTCCTAATTAGGCCAACAAAGAAATTTTTTATTTTAGTTACGTTTCATTAAATAGTTACAATTAATATAAATATACATATGACAGAATCACAATATTAAGTGACAATATAAAAGGCGATTTTTAATTCTATATATGGTGTTGGACTATTTTATTTTTGATTTGCTCTATTTTTTATTTCATTCATTAAATTTAGTTATTCTAATAAATTAGTGCAGTAAAAAAGAGATCATAATCTCAGAAATTAGGCCATCCAAGGTGGGATCCGAACCCACGACCTTTCAGTTAGATGCCTGACGCGCTATCCATTGTACTACAAGGCATAACGAGCAGCTTGCCTTTTTGTATATGCTGTTGGACTATTATTTTTGTTTGTTACTGTTTATTCATTTTTAAATTTAATTAATGAATTAATATTTGAAAAAACTGTATTAACATCAAATGCCATCCACTACAAGTTTTAAAAAATGTATTTGAATTTGAATGGACGAATAGAAAGTATTTTATTAACGATTGAAAATTTGAATAAAAGATATGTATATAGGGACAGAGGGAACTATAGAGAGTAGGAATTGAAAAAGAAAGGATATTTTCAATGGAATCAATTAGCAAAATTTAACCCCAGAGTTTCATTTATTATTTCTTTCTAAAGCGTCATTTACACTATTCGCTTAGGGTTTTCAGATCAATTATTGAATGGAATTCTGTTGGAATAATTCTGACGATAGATATTATAAAGTGATAAGGTTTTACTGGACGCGAAAATCATTTTATTGGAATTTTAAGAGTTACATGCGATGTTTAAAAAAGTATAATATTTCGATTTTTTTTAAAAAATACGATTAATGATGATAGTACTAAAATTTACCTTTCTAATGTGTTTTCAGAAAAAATAAATATACATAAATAGGAATATAACGAAACTTTGAACAATTTTTAGAAAAAAATTATGTTTTCGAAATAATATTATAATCGATAGTAGCCTTCTTTTTATTATATTGCTCATTTTCACTTTACTATAAATCTGCCCCCCCCCCTTTTAATACGTATTAAGCATTACATACTTCTTATATATTTAGATGCATAAAGGAGGTTCTTAATTTTATGTCTATATAAAAAAAAATTGTATTTTTATTAAATATTTCTAAATTTTAAGGATTAGTTTTAAATTTCATAATATGTTTTAATTTCACGAAGGGACATTTCTCTCTAAATATTCTCATCATTTTTTATTTATTATTTCAAGACAAGTAATAAATTTTTCCAGAAATTCAAATAGGCACGTTCAGTCGAGCTTTTTCAGAATTCATAAATTTAAACGTTAATACGAACTTTTAAAGTCCGTTATCAGAGCGCCATCTAGATTTCACATATGAAATTAAAGTTCTTTTAACAGCCAAGAATAATGAGCCATTTCTCTCCTCTACTTCTAACATCACAGAAATATTTTAATATTACTAGTACTGCTTTCAAGTGAAGAAAAATTTGCAACTTAAATAATAAACTCAGAAAACTAATTGAGTAACATTGCTTGCTTAAGAGAAATCATTTAGAACTTTATAGTAAAATTTAACAACTAAACAATAAGTGAATTCCTTTATGCTAGTAATAAAACAAATAACATCATGAAAATCTTTTTTAATTAGAAACAATAACAATAACTTTTGTGTCTTCAGGATATTTTAAATTTTTTTCAGTTGTACCCGTATCTTACTTTATATGCATAAAGGAGAAAAGCGACTCACTCATCACCGGAACTATTAGATCTGCAGACTTGAAATTTAGTAGGCATGTTCCTTTCTTAGAGTAGAGATCAGAAAAGAACGGATTTTTTTTTGCGAGAATAAGCCTCAAGGGGCGTTATAGATAAATATTCCCGTTTTTGAAATATTAAACTTTGAAGGCATGTTCCTTCCGTAAAGTAGATTTTTTACAAAAGGAGTTTTGCGAAAATCGACATATATATATATATATATATATATGAATGTGTGTTGTTTTGAATTGTTAGACCCATATTTTTGAAATTTTGTAAGCATGTTTCTTTTGTTGAATAGCGAACCGCTAGGAACGGATTTTAAGGAGTGAGTGAAAATTAACGTCCCACTGTTCAGCTACACGAGGGCTTGTGGACGACACCTGAGATGGCACCCCCCTCTCCTAACTACCACACCACACCAACGGGAGGACGTTTGAGCTCTCAACAGATTTAACGTGCATCGCTCCCCTACACGGCGGGTCTTCAGTGGGGTACAGGGATCGAACTCATGACATGCTAACCACGATCCGATGCCTAGACCACTTGGCTACCGCGGCCACCGGATTTTAAGGAAATCGACTCCTGTGGGGTAGAGGAGATTTACTGGGGAGTGTTGATAATAATAATAAAAAACTTCCTTTAACAGAAAGTATTAAAAAACAACTAAAACGAGAACCGAAACTTAAGGAGAGAGAGAAACATATAGCGCTAAGCCACGCAGGGCAATTTAAAGTCCTCTAATTTTTAATAGTATTTCGTGTGTTATATTTAATTAAGAATGAAAAAGGCATCAAAACGCCTATTTCATTTTCATCGGAATGTGCTAGGTAATACAATAAATAAATATATATATTTTCAGTGGCGCAAACAAGGGTGAGTTCTAGGGGGTCGGCCTTCTCCCCCCAAAGCCCTTGAGTTTTTTCGATTGATGATAATCCAATGTAGGTATATAAGGTAAAATTTAATTAAGTACTTGTAATTAACAATTTATTTTATTAAATAATGCTAATTATTAATTCAATAATTTATTTTTTACTGTTTTTGTTAAAAAACAACAAAATCAGAAGAATCAATTGGTGTTATCTTGAAGTATGATACGAGTTGGGGGACTTTCGACAAGGGTTTGACCTTGAAAAATGTTTGTTGTGCGTTACTGATACACACACATGCAATTTCAGACCTTAATCTTTAAATGATATAGTATTTGGTTAAAGTTTATACATTTGTCCAAATATTAAGGTACACCCAGATGTTTTTCTCTGTTTCGGAAAATATTTACAAGCTTGATTTGTAACATCAAAGTTTGCTTAAAAATTAAAAGGTAAATGAGTTGTCGAATTAAAAAAAAAGAGAGAAAAACCAGGAAGAAGAAATATTCTCTCACGAAATTGAGCATGTATCTTAAAACGATCGAGGCACGACCGAAAGTCAGGTTCAAAGGTCAAACCAGTTTTTTATTTGGAGTTTACTATTTGCTGAAGTGAATCCAATTTACTCAATTTCCAAACAGTTTTTTTGAGAAAAAAACGAATAACATTTGAGCTGAGATTTCGAATGTCTTCATTAACCTTTCACACTGTAAATTGATTTCGTAAATCCTCGACTTTAGAACAATGTGAATGATTGCCGGAAGAAGGCTAATAATTGCTCTAATATTGTAAAAGTAGGTTAAGAAATTTTGCATCTGTTTCAGTGGTAATTCACGTACTCAAGAAAGGGCAAAAAACAAAAACAAAGAAACTCATGAAGCAATGACGACAATAAATCTTCTTAAAACCATAATAATTATTAAAAATTAAAATGACGGTAAGATGGGTTTTGGAATGGAAATATTCAGCAGTCTGCGAGAAATTTTTTCTTCAGTATTAAAAATTACATATATATATTCTCGAGTTTAAAATATTTGGTTTCTTAATTGTCTGAATACTGCGCATCCTCTTTTCATAAAAACAATATGTAAGTCAGACAGTTTTTCAGACGTTTAATCAAAACACTGAATGTTCTCGAGTGAGTGAGGGAATATTTACGTCACGCTGTTAAGCTACACGAAGACTTTTGGCAACGGACACCGTAATTTTAAACCATGATTAAGTGATGAGGACGACACTCCCTCTCCTAACAACCACACCAACGGGAAGACGTTTGAGCTCTCGACAGATTTTAAGCGCATCGCTTCCCATACAGCTGGTCTTCAGTGGTACTGAGCTCGAACTCATGACATACCAGCCGCAAGTCCATTACCGTGACCACTGGGCTACCGTGGCCGCCACTGAATGTTCTCAATTCGTAGTAAAAGTGTTGTGTTTATCATGGATTGAACAATTAACTGAGTACATTTCGCAAGCCTATAATAATATGGAATTTTTTTTTTGTGTTGAAGACTTTCTAAAACTCAGTTTTATTTGCCTCGTATTTATTTATGGATAATTTTTTTGACGTCGCACTGTTAAGCTATAAGAGGGCTTTTGGCGACGGACCTCGCCAAGAAGGAATCACAAAGAAGTGTTTCTGAAATTCGCATCATTGTGATAACTCTTATACTTGTTCCCCCATTTCTTTTTTAAAAATTTAGAATGGACTTCATAAACAAGATGAATCAAGATTCCAATTAAATTATTAGATTGGCATGTGCAATGATCTGATGGTAAATGTATTTACCCATAGATCTTACAATAAAAAAACTACCTTGCGTTTCTTAGAATTCAACCTTATATATTAATAGTTGCTCATGTTTTATGTGAATGAAGATTAGTTCCTTTTTTTTAATTAATGATTTTTCTGTTTATTAGCAAATTTTTGATGAAAAATCCCCGTGATAAAGAGTAGTAAAAACACAATTACACTTAAACGATCTCAAATACTTATTAACTTTTAAGAATTTTTTTCTTCTTGCTAAAATTTCAGAAATAGTCGATAAGCATTTCGAAATGAAAAAAAAAGACATTAAAAGTGTTTTCTATAATTAATTTTAAGAAAAATATATTTAAAAGGTGGGTTAAGTGAAGATTGTGAAAGATACTGACATTAGATCTGAAGAAATAAAATAAGCTACGGAGTATGCTTTGTAAAAGACCATAGCGTTTCTAGACTGGAAATAATTTTTTTAAGAAAAGCACGTATTTTCTTGCCTAAAAATACTTGTAAAAAATCGTCTACTAAATTTTAAATCATTTATATACAAATAAAACAAAACAAGAAAAGTTACACGAGGATACAGCTTTAGATCTGAGAGTGGTCAGCTTTGAAAAACTTGGTTAGAATCAATACTGTATACCAGTATATTCTTATGGAATAAATTTGAAAAGAACTGGTTTGAATGAACGGGGCAAAGAATAGACAGATAATCGAAAATGTTAATGGAATACTAAAAGTGTTTACTGTAGCAGTCCTACTCCCTACCATTTTACTAATTAATTGTTACATACCTTAACCACATTAATATGTAATTTCGCTGGAATGCCTCCTACGCTAATTAGAAGTCATTAAAAGGGTTGAGCCCCACAGTGGTGCAAACATTACTCCAGCGGGGACTCACGATCGGAAGGGTAGAAGTGGCTGCATCGATCGGAGATTAGCAAAGAGTAACAGATCAATATCTCGGCCATGATTTTCGGTCTCTCGATCGTCCTGGTCAACCCCTAATTCAATATCCCCCCAATCCCTATGACAACAGAAAAGAAAAGCCTCCCAGAACTGAAATTCTTCAACCAACTTTGGGAAATTCTTCAAAGATTTAAGAAATTAAAACCGGATTATACAGTGGATATCTCTCAGTATGCAGCAGTCTGCATTGATATGCAAATTGTATGGAGAAAGGAGTTCCACTCCTCCATTAAATGCGAAGGAAGAGTTTTCGAAAGGGAATGAGAAAGAAACTTTTATAACTCGCCAGAATTCCTCTTGAAGAGAAAGTGAAGGCACTTTTTCCTGAAAGAAAAGTTTTTATTTCGAATTTGGCGAACCTTATGCGAATCAGTACAGAGAAAAAGTCTAGATTAAGTTTGTGGTTCTAGTGACAAAAATATTTCAAAAAGAGGCTGTATTTAATAAACTATATAGGGTGAGCCACAGAAGTCTTTTTTGCCCTGATAATAAATATTTATTGTGCTCAAACTATTATATTTCCTTCTTTCCTTCCTCAGTGGCTCGACAGCCCAGAGAGGGCCTTGGACTTATCAAAAAGCCTTTTCCAGGCCAGCCTTCTTTCTGCTAGTGTTCTCCAATTTTTAGTACTATTATAATTAGGCAAAAATTGTAAGTATTATTATTAATTTATCTTAGACCATTTGCATCAGTGAATTTCAATTCGTTTCCTCTTTGTAGGTCGGAGAATGTCTAAGTGGTATTCCAGTTCCTACCTAGTGTTAAGTTCAACGGTTGCTTCACTCACTCAGCCTGTCACTTCTAGGAAGATTCTTAACGCTCCCTATATCTTTAAACATTTCATGCCATCGCTTTATTGAGTTTGCACCAGGAAGTTTGCTTAAAGAACATCATCCGTATTTACACTGAGCATTTATGGACGATTTCGTTTTGTGAGGCCAAAGAATACATTGGGTTTTTTCTAGAATCGACGGCATTTCGGCAAAAAATGATGTCTTTCTTACAAATATTTGACCTATTCAATGATATCAAGTTACATTAATGCAATAAATGGTTATTTTGTAAATAATTTTTGATGATCTGGGCAGTACTTTTGGTTCACCCTGTATTATCTGCACAATAGTGAAGTTCTGTATCGAACAATTTTACTAAACACTGCAACTAGACTTAATTTAATTGCTTTTATTTTATGCAATACTAAACTAATCTTGATGATTTCATAGCAGATGTAGAACAAAATATGAACAAATGTTGTTATTTTGAGTTGATAACAATGATTTCAGCGTATGTTTTACTTTGTGTAATACTTTTGATAAGAAAAAAGAAATTAGTTTGAAATCTTAAAATAATTTTTAAAGGCCAAAAGAATTCATTCTAGAAACACTGCAATATAATTTTTTAAAAAGAATTATAATCCCGTAAATGAAAAAAAAAGTGTCGAATGTCGTAAAAACATAAATATTAACTAAAAGTATAATAGTAATAAAAAAAGAGAATTCCCATTAAAAATAATGGCACTTTTTCTCTTTTTTTGCCCGCGATAAAAACATTAATAATTCAGCATATCCATCGCTGGAGCATCCCTGTACTGGTTCGATTCAGAGAACTATCGCCTGTTTAATTCTATACACATCATATCCAGCTCAAGTAGCTGTAAGCACTGCAATCACTCATTGCTATTTGGAATATCCCCTAAAGCAGGTAGTTTGCTATTAAGGCAATCATAGGGCCATTTTAGAGCTGATTCACAGATCGCTTTATGAACTGATCATAACAGCCATAGGACAATTTACAGAGGAAGAGAGCTTTAGAACACCTGTTCCTCCAGCCGGAAATTTAACATTCATCCTCTATATTGCAAGAATTTTCATATTGACTTACTGGGCAACGATATCTGAATACAGAAGGGACCACTGAAGCTCTGGTCCATTCTGCAACCAGTGAAATTCTGGTTCATTGTACAGAAACCAAACACAAAATGGATTTTAAGTGAAAAAAATGAGTCTTCCCTTTTAAGAATAAAGATATGAATAGTTTCAATTAAAAAGAAACTATTAATATTTTCACTTGCTTTTGTGTGCTTATCTGTATAACAGTGTTTTTATGAGACTTATTTTATGATGAAAATACAGCTAATATGTCTGTCGGTAAAATTTATAGATGTATGTTATTTATATTAATTGGGGAAAACGCTACTGCTACACTGTTATTTCTTTGATTCGAAACATCTCTGAAAGGGATTTCCAATTTTATAAGTATATAAAACCACTTCTCTTCAGTAGAGGCAAGGTGAGGAGAGAATATGGTGGCTATGAAAAATCGTTCATGTTCTTCGCCCATTATTTTTGTTAACGATATGTCTCTGTGTGACCTAACCTAAATTAATTAATAATTGTAACACTAAGGGATACTTCATTGAACCAAACCTAATTTACCACTTTTAGTTTAATCTTTAACGTCCAACCAGAAGCGATTTAAGTTGATTTCGGGCCCTGGGGGCAGAAGATCTACAGGCCCCCTTGGCACTGGAGCATCGAAATTTATAACCCGAAAATCTGGCTAAGTCCAGCTTATCCAGGCTATTTGGGTCTCTCCGGGTCCTTGGGTGCCCGTCCCAAGTGCCCAATGGATAAATTGGCACTGCGTCCAATGCTCTACATAGGAAAACGAAACACTTTTCATCAGTAGTTTATTTTACTAGATGAATTCTAATTCCACAGTGTTTGTAGTAACATCATATCAGATATCCATTTCAACTATTTGAGCCTTCTAAAACGGAATTCTTCAATCGACTGAATGCGCTTCAATTAGTTTTGAACTATAAATCATTTCTTTACTTTTTTTTTTCTGTTGGGACCACTAATTACCTCTCTCTTTTTCGAACACAGCGTCCCTCCCATCCCCACCACTTGCTGGCCGCCCAGAAGAAGCGTACTGACCATTTGGCGAGTGGCTTCAAGGAGTTTTCAAGGAAGAAAAAAATAGGTACATTTTTACTAGACGAGAAATCTAAGTAAGAAAAGTCGCAAAATGATGGTAGAAGAAGTAGAGTGAACATTTCTCCACCCTTCATACCACCCCCCATTGCCGCAAAAGATCAGAATCTCTTTGCTGTTAGAGCATCGCTTAAAAATCTCATTTCGGGCGATTCAGACCCACCCAGTCCCGGTGCAAAAGTGGGAAGAGATGGGGGAAAAAACGTACAAAGAATAAGTAAAAAAAATGAAAAGAAAAGATTGAAGAAAATAAAGAAGGAGAAAAAGAAAGAAAGAAAAATGAAGAGTTTTTCTTAGAAGGAGGGAAAAGTCGCAGTGGGACAAGTGCAGCCTAATGGGTTCTCAGTATAAAGTGTCGCGAAGAGCAATGTCACTTTACAGGCTTTCCATTTCCCTTACGAGGTTGTAAAATCTATCTACATTGTCACTGAGATCTGAATTCTGCATTTTCTCTCGACTGCTTCAATATGGAGCAATTCGTATCCAGGAATGCGAATGCACACGGACAAATATCGAAGAGAACTTTTGTGTTCCGAGTTTCTCTCTTGATACCCTAATGACAGGAGATCAAATCGAGTAAGATGCTTATCTCGATATATTTTGTCAAACGAGGGTCATAAATATCTATTGTTCAGAGATCAAGATACATGATGTGTGCATGTCTTTAAGCTATTTCAGTTGTTTACTAACTAAATGCTTGAAGAATAGTTAAAACATTTTTAGAGTGGAATCATAAATGATAAAACGTTCTAGAAATTATTTACTAGAATTCCCAAGGAATCCATCTTAGAACGATGGATTTTATAAGAAATGTTTGTTAAATTCCTCAGCAAAATAGTTAGCTTAGTTAGATTTTTAAAAGACCCAAGTAGCACTACTAATTGTTTTTTTTAAGAAAAATTAGATCTACAACTATTTATGGCAATATCATTCCATTCCAATTTGTAAAAAAATGAAATAAAATAAATAAATAAATAAGTTTTTTATATAAATTTTGCTTAATTTATTTAGAAACAAAATTTATAAACTGTTTTCAGAACAACTCAATTAAGTTTATTATCGAAGCTTACTAAATCGCAGGAAACTTAAATTTGTTTTATTCATCCGAAAAAATGAAATCGTACCGGATAGGAGAGATAATATTTTAAGATATTTCCTCATATGGTTTAAATAAATGATGTTAAAAAAAAACAGAAAAATAATGAGGGTAAATGCAAAAAAAAAAAAAAAAGTTTTAAGATTGAAGAAATAAAATTATTAATCATGAATTAAATAATAAAAATATTGTATTTGATTCTAATGTGATCATTTTCTACCTCAAAAAACATAAAGATTTTTTAAAAGGGATTTTTTTTCTGAAGAAATAAGTAACTTAACTCAGTGGCGCAACAGCCAATGAGGGCCAACGCCTACTGTGCACATTTCAGTATACGTGACTCTGGGTCTTGAGGTGCATAAGCAGATGGTTCGGTCTAGTGGTCAGTCTGGCGTGAAACCCCCAGTGTTAAGTTCCCCCAAGCAAGCCTGGTACTCTTTTATCGACCTTACCCAGCCCGGGATTTGAACCCCGGACCTGTGGCGTGAAGGCGCGATTCACTACCACTCAGCCACTGGACTTTAAAAAAAACCGTAACTAAATATATCGGGCAATACATGTTTTAAAAGCTTTTCAAAGGTTAAAAAATCATGTCAGAAATCTTGAGGAATACATAAAAGGGAAATCATTTAAAAATATGACGGAGGAGGAAAAATTAAAAAAGAAAAATAGTTTTTAAACTTCCTACCAATTTTCCTACATCTTTCTTCTTTCGAAAACCTTCAAATCTAGTCTAAAAATGGTAGTTATCCCTTAAGTTCTGTCATTCTCAAGGCAAGAAATTATTACCTAAGCTCCCAAAGCAGACGGTAAGAAATCCTGTCAGCGCTAATCTACCTCTGGATTTCTTTCGGAAAACTTTGTTTTAAAGCCCTGGCTTGAGAAAGAGAGAGATCTATCCATCTTAGTGTGAAAATGAGCTCAAAACCTTCGGTAGAAATTAATCACAGTTGGAAAATCCTATCCCGTCGAATCCTGAAAATTGGACGAACTGGAAAAGACGGAGTGAGAGGGCCGCAAAACAGGACGGGAAAAAAATTCTGAAAAAAATGAGGAAGAATTAAAACGAGACGCGTAGAGAGATGGAAGCTTCCTTCTTCTAAAAAAATGCGTATATTATCGATTCAGTAGCTTTTCTTACTTCCTTTAATCTAGTAACTTGGGAAAGAAGAAGGAAAAAAAAAGCAATTTTCTTTGATCACATCTTGGCTGAAACTCCACAGAAGAAAGCGATTCTTACGGGGTGCCTTTTTTTGGGTCCATTCATTCTTCTATCTTATTAGGGGAATCAAAGAACCCAGCGCCACCTGGTGCCCGAAGTCCACAAATGGTGTATGTTAAGATTGAAGGAGTGATTTGGTCGACCACGCTCTGAGCTAATACCCCTTTAGTGCTATTTATTTAAAGTAAATAGCCTTTTGGCTTGAAGCTGATGGTGATGAGGTAGAAATGAACAGTTTCGGGTTTTTCAGAGGACGGCATTAAAAATATCACCTCAGGTTATATAACATATTGAAGGATACTTTTAAAGAGGATTCTGCCGTGGGTATAAATTTTGTGATCTGATAAAGGAGGAAAATATACATCAGGAAACAAAATTGTCAAATTTTTGAGAAAAAGTCGTTATGGTTGTTTTAAAACACCTTCATTGAAGACTTATGAAAAATCTTTCTTCTTTATAATTTATTTCGAATTGTTTTTTCTTCTGCTTTTATGAGTTGAAAAAAATGTACTTATGTCAGTGGCGCACACAAGGGTCTTGGGGGTCCGGACACCCCCCAAGCCCTTGATTTTTTTTCGATTGATAATAATCCTATACATGTACAACATAAAATTTAATTAAGTACTTGTAATTAACAATTTATTTTACTAATTAATGCTAATTATTAATTCAATAATTTACTTTTTAAGGTTTTTTTGTTAACAAAATCAGAAGAATCAATTGGTGTTGTCTTGAGGTATGATACGAGTTGGGGAATTTCGACCATGGACTCCCCCCTTGAAAAGTTTTTGTGTGTGCTACTGACTATGTTAATGAGATAAAATAAATAAATAAAATAAACAGTACCCCCTTCCCCCGACAAATATTCAAGTCATTTTCTAATTTAAGAAGACAATTAAGCAAGTTTCCAAAGAAAACTCTAATGAGAATAATGCATGTGAAAGCTTTTAACGTTTTGGTTCGCCGAGACTCAACATATGCTTTCTCATTGGAGCTAAAAATAAGTTAATAATAAATAAGGTTGGAATGCAGCAAAATGCTTAATCACTTTTATGGTCATGCTGTAATCAATAATTAACATAAAGGCTTAAGCTACGTAACATTTACCATGAATCACATTTGCATACATTAAATTTACATATCCATCTTTTTTACATTTAACTTTTCACTATTGAAAAATCAGTGAAGAGCCACAGTGCTACCAATTTTGCATTTGAGTTTTTAAAAAATAATTTTATTTTCTTATTTAAAGGAAAGTTATCTAGAAGCTATTTGGTTAAATTAATCGGAATTTCAGTAATGTATTTTATTTAATACCTTATATAGGTAATCACAAGGAGAGTGTCCTAGGGGTCCGGACCATATATATATATATATATATAATGTAAAATTTAATTAAGTATTTATAATTAATAATTTATTTTATTAATTAATGCTAACTATTAATTCAATAATTTATTTTTTACTGTTTTTTGTTTACAAAATCGACAAAATCAGAAGAATCAATTGGTGTTGTTTGGAGGTATGATACAAGTTGGAGAACTTTCGACCCTGAAAAATTTTTGTGTGCGCTCTTGTAGGCAATTTATTTCATATTATTTTACTATCTGAAATACAGGATATCAGCCCTCCTTAAGCGAAGACAGCCTTAAGTTTTCACGTCTGTTTTCAATCTCACGCCCTTATGGGGAGTACAATATAGAAACTTATCTGAAATTTTCCTTCGTATCACTCTTTCATGAACGGAGATAGAACATTGCACTTGAGAAAGGTCGCATAATTTGTTGCAGAATTTAATCATTATGTCTAAAATATAATTTGACCTAACATGACTTATGGATCGCCGCGTCTTAATAAATTGTTGCTCTTATCATATTTTTATTGGCGTATGCTTTCAACGCCACACTAGGTGTCGATGATACGTTCATCTCCAATTCGAATCCATTTCAGTGATAAACATGTCGGCACTAGCTTTAATCTTTTAATAAGACACTGTGTTCTGCCAAAACATCCATAATCATTCGAGGATAGATTTCACCATTCCCAGCAAAAAAAAGTATATATTTAGTTACCAATACGAAAAAGAAACTACATTGCAATAATGATAAATATGTGTGTTTTTAAAAGTGATGATTCATTTCGAAACGTTAACTTTACAGTTTCCAAGTAAAATAAAATAATAATAAAACTAACAATAAATAAATTTGTAACTTGTGCACAAAAAATTAGGCATATTATTTCAGCATTCCGAGTTTCAATATTCACGCCAGTTATTCATTAATCGCACAATTAAAATGCAACAAAATTAAGAAAGTGATTATTATTTCACGCCAGTCGCGCACACTTGGGGGGGGGGGAATTCTCCGGGTCTGAGGTCCCATAACCTTTGATTTTTTTTCCGATTGATTATAATCCCATTTATAGAGTACGTAAAATTTTCTAAAGTATTTGTTGTTAATAATTAATTTTATTAATTAATGCTAATTATTCATTCAACTATTAATTTTTTACTGTTATTTGTTCCTGAAAATCGACAAAATCAAAAGAATATGATGGGCGATGCATTAGAGCATGATACGGGAATGTTGGGAATTTGACCCTTCTCCCTCCCCCCTCGAAAAATTCTTGTGTTCGCCTCTGTATATAATTATAAGCAACACTTAAGATTCTTGAAATACAGCGATGTTCTAAAAATGCTGTTCATTAGGATCGATCAAATATTTTTTCCCCAGAATTCCTATTCTATCTATACAAAAAAGACGTTCTCTGGTATGTAAATGAAGAGAAAAATAAAATAAAAAATTCATTTATATGTAAAGTACATCCATAACGGGAATGAAGTTTAGGTATTTGAGCTTTTTTATGATAAAAAGAAGAAAAAACAAGCATTTTATAATTTTTTTTAACATTTATTGCCTGAGAACACCTACTAAATAAAATTTTAAAAAAACATTAGGTGCATTTAACAGCTTCTTTAGTATTAAATTTTAAAAACAAACCAACTGGCTATAAATGACAGTAAGCAATAAAACGAAAGAAAAAAAAAGCTTGGGCCCAATTGATTTAAGAAGAGAGAGATGGTTGTGTGAAATGTTGCATGTGCTACCTTGCACTACCTGCAAAATATTAACTTAAGTGTGAATAGAGACTTAATTCAAGAGAGAGAGAGATGCTTAGAAACACAACACATTTAATGACGGGAGCAAGACGAGAATTCGTATAACAAACATTACATAAAACAGTTGATCAATTTTTACAGCGCCATCTGTTGGCATTTATACAAATCGAATACACATATCAAACGACACAATATATTTAACACTACCCAATACTCCTTTATCAATAGCCATCCTTTTGGTTATTTATATTGAAGAAAAATAATATAATTTTGAGTCAAAAATGATCTCTCTAACCATAATTCTTTTATCTTTTCGAAAATTCAACCCCTTTGTTCTAAATACTAATTTTTGAAATACGAATTCATCGGAACCGAAAATTTATTCGTTAAATCGGGGTTATTCGTAATATCGGGGGGGGGGCTAAGAAAATATAATTTTTCTGATCTTTTCGAAATTCTCTTCGCAACTACACAAGAAAAAACACAGTTAGAGATTGCACACTTTTTATTCAGCAGCTAAAGTGAGAGAATATTAACGTCGCACTGATTAGCAACACGAGGGCTTTTGGCGACGGTCCGCGTAATTTTGATCTATGGTCAAGTGACGCGGACGACACCTGAGCTGGCACCCCCCTCTCCTAACTACCACACCAACGGGAGGACGTTTGACCTCTAGACAGATTTAACGTGCATCGCACCCCTACACGGCGGATCTTTAGTGGTACTAGGTTCGAACTCATGACACGCTAGCCATGATCCGATGCCTAGACCACTCGGCCACCGCGGGCATCAGCAGCTAAAGATACTATTAGTAAATTATTACGCACCGATCATTTAAAATATACTGACTAATAGATTTTTTTAATAAGCATTTTGATTCCTTAATCCAAAGAATTCTTTTTTGACTTTGTTGCTTACATGGAAAATTTTTCTGTTCCGGATAAAAAACGCATGCCATTTGAAAAAAATTTCCAATTTTTTTCTAAGCGAAACTAATAATAAAAAAAAATTTTCAGCCGCTGAAATAATTCGTGAATTCGGGATTTATTATTCGTTTTTGGAGTTTTTTCTTTTGATCTGGGGAAAAGTAAGATTCGTTAAATCGCGAAATTCGTTATATCGGGGTTCGTTAAATCTGGGTCCGACTGCAATTATTTTTCTCCTATTCTCCATACCATAACATTTTTTCTGCATAGGTAGATTCCAATTTATAATAATTTTTTTTTCTACAACACCACGAAACACCCTATTATTCATATACCTAAAATAAGAAAGAAAAGGATTAGAAGTTTTTGAAGTTGCAGGATAGAGAGATGTCTCTGTTCCTCGCACATAAAAGTGGTTCGTTAAATCGCGACATTCGTTACATCGGGGTTCGTTAAATCTCGGTCCAACTTTAATTATTTTAAATTTTTTTTCCTAATCTTCATACCAAAATATTTTTTCTGCATAGGTATGTTCCGATTAATAATAATTTTTTTCTACAGCACCACGAACCACTCTATTACTCATATTCCTAAAATGAGAAAGAAAAGCAATTGAAGTTTTTGAAGTTGCAGGATAGAGAGATGTCTCTCTTCCCCATACATAAAAGTGGTTCGTTAAATCTCGGTCCAACTTTAATTATTTTTCCTAATCTCCAAACCACATAATATTTTTTCTGCATAGGTATGTTCCGATTAACAATAATATATTTTTTCTACAAGCAGCACAATCCACCCTACTATTCATATTCCTAAAATGAGAAAGAAAAGGAATTGAAGTTTTTGAAGTTGCCGGAAAGGGGAGATGTATCTCTTCCTCATACATAAAAGTGGTTCGTTAAATCTCGGTCCAACTTTAATTTTATTTTTAATTTTTTTTCCTAATCTCCAAACCATAATATTTTTTCTGCATAGGTATATGTTCCGATTAACAATAATATTTTTTTTCTACAAGCAGCACGATCCACCCTACTATTCATATTCCTAAAATGAGAAAGAAAAGGAATTGAAGTTTTTGAAGTTGCCGGATAGGGGGAGATGTCTCTCTTCCTCGCACATAAAAGTTGGCTGCCGCGAACTTGCCTCAACGTTGAGGCAATAAAACTGAATAAAAGTCTTTCCATCAAGAAACATAACGCCGTCCGACACAATAGCCCACAAGTTCTTTGGAAAACGCGTTATTTCACCCATTCCCAGCAGGTCTCTCAGGAGAGCTATAACTCGGGTGGATGGGGAGTCTACCGGGTAATTTCATACCCGAGAGAGAGGGAAACTAACCCTATGAGTAATAAAGAAAATAGAACGTTACTTGGGTGTCGGTTTTTCTCTCGACAGGGTTTCCCACGCCGGAGGAATTCGCAATGTCAGGCAGAGACACTCAGTTCTCTTGGTCACAAAGGCCGGAAGTGCTGTTGAAGGTCAGCATCCGATGGAAACAAGAAGCGAGCTTCTTAATAAGCTGAAACAGCTTCTTGTCTGATCCTCTTCAGTCGGCGAGAGCCAGGACAGAATAATTTTTGGTGAATGTCCTGACTGAAGATTTCATCGCGTCCTTTTAAAGGTCAAGGTAAATAAACCAAAAGACTATCGGATAATGGTAAATTTTATTTTGAGTTTGGCTATGATAAAAAAAAAAAGATAGTTCCAATTTAAATATGGAGGGAGAGTTCTTCGCACCTGAGGAAAATGAATTCATACGTTATCCTTTTGTGGGACGTTTCGAGTGTGGGAGACCGGAAAAAGGGACTGCGCGTCTCAACATGAAACATACCCGTTTTCGCCAAGTGTACCAGAGCTTGAGCTAAACGTAAAGCACATTTTCAGACAGAATTTTTTAAAATTTTTTTGAAAATTTGCAACACATTATAGTTAGTTTAAAATATGCTGTTTTTAAAATTTCAAAATATTCCATAAATATTTACTTTTTTTATTTTGACATGTAAAGAGAGAGCTCATTCAGCATTACGGTATAGGAGAAAATTTGCGAAACACATTTTGTGTCAGAAAAATAGGTCAACGGATATAAAAATCAATCATATGATAAAATACGTTGTTCACTTTAAGACTGTGAAGCCAGAATATAAAATTATTTTTGGAATATTTTTTTATCTGGAAAAATATTCCAAATTTAGTACCTATTCTTCAACGCTACACAAAGACAGCCTTAAAGCACACTTATTTTGAAAAAACTTTAAAAAAAAAACATAAGATCACATTTTAATTTTTGATTTTTACCCACCCTGCAGATAAGAGCCAAATATTACAATCTTGCTCGTACATCGACTTTATTATTTCTTTATACTTCTCTAAGATAAATAATAATAATAATATAAAATTTTTAAAAAATATTTAAAATTTTCTTTTGTCTAATATATCTGGAAGCATGGAGCAGCTTATAGTCCAACATTGCAATTATTACACATGTAACGACTCCAGTGGCGTAAAGTACACCACCGCATCGCGGGGGGAGGGGGTGCAGGATTCTAGAAGACCTAAATCCAGGTACTACGTATTTGGGGCCAAAAAGCCCGACTTCGCAGAAGGGCCCTAATATTCTCCGTTACGCCACTGAACGACTTTACCCTTTGCTAACCCTTTAAATACAATACACAGCACAAAAACTTGCGGAACTTGCTTATGTTGGGGAAAGAAAACTGGAAAATATGACGTTATGTTAGTCATAAAATTTAGTAGTCGTACAAGATTTCGTTTGAGATTTTCATATTTGTTTCGCGATGATAACTTTGTAAAAGTCTTCCTATTACTTTGCTTCCGAAACCAACTTTTTTTCCAAAACATATGCGTTCCAAAGGCATAAAAGGTCTAGCAAATGAAAAAAATATGTTTCTATAATATATTTATCTAAATTTATAATAAACTTTATCAACATTTACGAAATCACGACGACGGATCGCAGTCAATCTCATGAGTGCACAGACGGTGATCGCTTATATTCGAGTGTGAAAATTACAGTAGCATAAAATGCGACTCTGCTCGAATTATTTCGATTGTGCACAGTTTCGCCAGTTTTTTTCTAAAAATAAATAAGGGCTTTAATTAAAAAAAACAATAGTAAAAGAAAGCCATATATCTGATTGCGTTTACATCACTGAAATTTTTTATTTAAAATACATCTAAAGAATACATTTTTATATAAAAATAGCTCTCAAAAAGTATAAGTTTTTTTTAAAAAAAACGATACAAAATTTTTTACAGTAATGGCAAGTCTTAATTTCTAAGCGCACAATGTTAAAATGTCCTATTTTATTAAAAATTTGGTGAAATTCTTCTTCTGACAGAAAACTGACGTTTTTTTTCCTTTAAAAAATTACCTCTAAATACACGGATAAAATAAATAGCTTAAAATTTAATGGCGAAATAGCAAAAGCGTCATAAACAAATAACCTGACTACAATCTTATAAAGAAAATAAACCAAAATTTAAGAAAGAAAAAAACTTTGACGAGAAAAGAAAGATTCACGGTGTCCCTGGGCTTGGTGAGGTATTTTTTTATTATAAATTCAAGAAGCAAGGGGAGAAAAAAGGTAAATATCCTTTTATACGAAACAAAATAAATAAAGGAAACATTCCTCTCCCCCCTCCCTCCTTCGTAAGAAATCAAGAGGGTTTAAGCAAATAAAATAATGCCGAAGAACAATTTATTTAAAATTTTTCTTCCGCGCATCGTCTTTTGTGGAACACTTTTCTTTCGATCTTTTATTTTTTTATCGTGATCGATGAACGCTTTCCCCATTCTACTCAGGACTTTGCCGAGAGACAGGATACTCCTCCAAAGAGGTTACCAAATTGTGAACAATATCGCTGGGATAATACCAAACTCGAGGAGATTTTCAACGGGATTTTCATCGTTATCTATCTAAATATTTACTAACTTATTATTCTCCGAGTGCAGGATAATTGCTTCCAAGTGAATATTCGAAAGTTAAATCCCAGGAATTTAATTTGAAGGGCTTGGGTTTGTAAGTTAAAAAAAATTACCTTTTAAGTTGATTTTTTTAAGAAAAATATATTTTGTCTCGGTTGAAAATTTTTTGAAAAAACCTTGGAATTGAAACTTTGAGTCAAGTACCATTCCCTCCTCAAGCAAAATATATATTGTTGAATCAAAGTAATGTGTGTAGGAGTACTTTAACTTTTCGAGTTAAATGCAAATAAAATCAACAAGTTACAAGCAAAAATAAAACCAGGAACTCTCTGATGCGCACGCACATATATATTTAAAAGTTCTTGCGCAAAAGTAACTCTGCCTTTCTTAAGCTTACATTATTTTGCCGAAGAAAGAACTTTTATTATAAAAAAAATACTAAAATAAATATTATATTTTCCCGTTAGTGTATAAAATCAAGTAATGATACAAGAAAAGTTAAAATGAAATGACTTTAAAAAAAAAATGTGGGTAGTTATCCCTCCAATATGATTCTATGAAATAGTTTACAACGAGTTACTTTTAAGTGATCCTTAAAAATTTCACGCTGATGTTTTCTCTGTATTTTAATAACAAATTGTTTGTGACATAAAAAAAGTCTTTGGTTTAGATGGGTTTTTTTTTCATATGCAAGAAATGCTGAGGCTGTCTTATTTTCTGGTCCTAATTACAATTATGTACAAAAAAAAGTTATATTACGTAATAAATGTTCTTAGATGCTTAATAAATCGGGTAAAACATATTGTTAATATAATTTCTCTCAGATCTATCTAACTGTAATTGAAATTTCTTCAAAGCACTAAGAAATTTAAAAATAAGTAAAAGAAAATATATTTGGAAATTTGATTGCACTTTTTATTCATTCTTTGAAACATAAAAATTGCAGTTCATTTTTTAAGATTTAGTAATGATCCTAAAAGAAGTCTTACTTGCTATCGCTTGTCAGATTAAGAAAGAAACTTCAATAAACAAAGGACTACATAAACAAAACATTGATTAATTTGTTGAAATGTCTTTACTTATTGTTATAAAATAAGACCTTGTTTGAAAACACTATTCTAGACAGAAAAATTTTCAAAAAATATCATATTCCATCTCAATCATTAAAGTATAGAAGAGCAGCATATTTTTCTGTGTCAATCAGTTTCTATTTATTTTTTTTTCTTAAAAGAAATTTGCTTTTCCTTATACTTCTGAAACTGATGGACACATTATGATATTCGAGAAAATAACAGTATGAATGCATACTAGAGAGGAAATACTAAGAACCAAGTTGAGAAATCAGCGTATCAGCGGAACGAGCAGGCACGACGAACCGAAAAACTGATCGGGAGCCTCACTGAGGTCAGGTATGATAGGGCATGCGTATAGGCTTAGCTTGACGTACTAAGCGAGCATCAGAAGGGAGTAAAGCAAGCACGCTGGCTGTGTAATCGAAACATTTCCTGTGAAATCTATTACTTTCGACAGGGATATTTAGGTGTATCCCGATTGGTCAGACGCTTACGCCCCCTTCTTTTAAATTAATTCTCATTGGTGCAATCTTGTTTCTGATAAAAAAAAATTCTAATACTTGATACATCTCTTAAATTTATTTTAATGCATTAATTTGTCATGTATTAATGTACTTTGTAATATATTAATGTTTTAATTGTAAAATCTAGTTTGAACTTCTGTGGACAAGTAAAGATTTCATGTGTCATCTTCCTTTTCTTCTGGATTGGAGATCAGAGCCTGAAAGTGTTATGTGCTTCACAAATAAACTACTTACATCAGTGAAAATTTTTCACCATGTACATCAGCTTAAACAACGATACCTTTGTCTGATGTCAATAGCGTACATAGATGGCTTTTATGGAAGGAGTTAAGATTTAAAGAAACACATAGACGACAATGCAGAAGCATAATCTTTATGCTAAAGTTAAAAATCTCTGAATATTAACGGAAGGGGGGGGGGGTAGCACTCCAACTCCAACCTTGGATACATCACTATATATGTGCCCAACAGGTAATCCTGGGGGACATCTGCATGATCTAATCTGTGATCCAATCATTGGAAAGACGAAGGAAAGTCAACTAGTGAGGCTGCCGAGTTCGGAATCTCTTACAACGCATCACGACTTCGGAAAGCATTTCAAACTAAAGGAACAGCTCTCCAGGGGCTCTCTAGTGATCGTCTATGAGCCTTCCATGGCTGTGCACGACCGGTATATAGAACTGTAGTTGATAAGAGAGAGACGGAGGGAAAAATCGCAAGACACATGCAGCAGACTACCAGATTACCTACATCGCATTTTACCGTGGTCTCACACAATGGCACAAGCTGCACAATGGTGGTCCATTTGCACGATAACCAGCACAGCGTATGCCATTAACACCTACTCATTGGAGAGGGTGATTTCTATGATACCAGAAATACAGAAACTGGACATTTAAGCAATGTTATCGAACATTCTTTAAATTTAATTAAACTAGTGATTCTGCACTCATACATATCTAAAGAGAACTGGGAACCTGCAATAAAGCCTCCAACATTATCAAAAGTGACCGGTTTAAAGGTCTCCAGCTCTCATTTGGGAATATATGCTCAGTACCGGTAAAGACCTTCCTGTCTTGTAACAAAGTCCAGTCACTAGTGACCACTACTGTACTGATGTTCTCCTTTTACACTTGCGTCTTTTTATAAGTGCTACGGTTACCTAATTCTTCTCTACGGACAATAACGTAGTGTGTACGGTTTAAGATTGAGAATATTCAACACAAGGATTGGTCAACAATATCCCCGAATCAAAACCTAATTTAACACATAAGGGACAAACACGCTAATGAGAGCTTTGCAGCATGCCTCCAATTACTAGCAAGAATTGATAAGAAAAATAGGAAGCAACGCATCAACAGCTCATTGACAACCTTGCATTCAGCATAGATAGACGATGTAGGTACTACACAGCAGTCACGGGTAATCAAATGCCTACGAAGGCTGGATTTTTCTCGCTGGCCACTTATCATGTGGACGTTTCAGTTTTCTGTCCCCAATTGTGCTGGAAGCTAATTTTTCAATAAAATTCCATCTAATACTTTGGATTTGTTTGATAGTTTTGTTTACTATTCCCAGAGAGTGTGACGTTAATAAATAATGAATGAATAACCCATGTCCTTACGTCGTAGAGATCTTAAGACATGAATGGTGTAGATTTGGATTTTTTTTTTGCATAATTTTGCATTAAAAAAAACCGTCTCGTCCCTAATTTTTACCCAAAGATGTATACTGAAATCGGGGCATTTTATTTCTTGTATGAAAAAGCATCCTGAGACTCTACTCTTCAACAAGATGCAATGGCAGCCTTAAATGGAACTTTTACAGGAAAACAATTAAAAAGAGGTTCGAAGATTAGCTAAGACATTAAGGATGCCTCAACAAAATATACGACAGCCTAACTAAGCGCGGAACACATTTTCAGGCAGACAAATGTCAAAAGTTTCGTGAAAGATTGTAGTATTGTAATTCATACATGTCTGTCTACAATGCAGCCTTTTTAAAATTTCAAAATATTGCATCAATAATTAATTTTTAATTTTAACGTGAAGTGGATAGCTTATTTAGTATTAAAGTATAGGTAAAAATATGCGAACAAAATTTTATTCTTAAAAAAAAAAATCAACTCATAAAGACGAGTTGAGTGGTAAAATATGCAGCTCTCTATAGGTTTACGAAGCCAGAATATAATATTAATTCTTTTAATACTTTTATGTCTGAAAAATATTCCAAATCGGGTCCTATTCTTTAACATTGCAAGAAGATGGTCTTAAAAGAAATGACAAGAATGGCGTCTCTCTTTCTTCTAAAAGAAAATTATCGTTTTTCCTTTTCTTTTTTTCTTCATATACTGCATATAAAAAGCCAATGAAGCGTGTCTCCCCTCTTCGAATTCAAATTTTTCCCTTTCTTTTTTAAATAAATAAAAACAAAGTGCATTCATAAACTTTACAGCCTTAGAATAAAATTGAATTTAAAAAAAATGTGTGCTTATATAAGGCTCCGCATCGAATTGATATTAACATGATCTATATATAACCTTTTTTCTTAAAATAATCAGACATTAATTTAACTGTGAATTTATTTATATTTGAACAAACCTGAAAATTTGAATTAAATTTTCAGCCTTTGCAATCTGTATAAATTTCTGGTAGCAAAACTTTTGGATAGTCGTATTGGTGCTTTAAAGTTCCCAATACAGTTTATTTTAAATAAATAAATAAAAAAAGGGCATATATATAGTTTTAAGTAATTTTTTATATACTTTGCCTGGGCTGAATTTCATTCCCACTTTAATTGAAAGCGAAGTAATTTTTTTTCTTCTTGGGAAAGAAATAATGCAGCAGTCCCTAGAGGGAAGGTAAATTTCATAACCTTTTTGAAGCTAGAATGATGTAATGGTCGAGTGTCTTGAGGTGAAATTTGGCAGCTGCGTAGCTTTGTAACAAGAGTTTTAAAAAAAAACCGTGAAGCCTTTTTAATAAAACCCGAGATACTTCAGAAAATTTCACCTGCTCTTTCTCAAAAAAATCTTCTGCGGCATTATATTCTTTCTCAAAAATGTTTTGCATTTTTATGAACGGGCATTTACGTACGGCATAAACAGAACGTCGCCAAGTAGATTTTTCTGAACGTCAGCGAAAGACTTCAGTGACTCAAGGAACCTATAATCGTTTCTCACTAGAATTTCTCATCTTCAAAAGTAGAACCAATTTCATATCTAGCAAAAGTTCCACTACATAAAAATGCTAGATCTTATTTTTTTTTATTATTAAAATGTAAACAATGTTTCTTGTTTGAGTATATTTTATAGCAATATACACCTTGAGAACAAAAATATAAAATTTAATCGGTAATATATTCACACAATTTAATTAATCAGTAACTGATTTTTATGTAAAAATAACGGCAAAAATTACTTACTGTGACCATGCAGTTCTGACTTGGATTGATGAAATCGAGGCCTCTATCACCAAAACCATTGAAACAATGCTGAATGTTCTGCGTAAACTTTCTATGCACAGCTGACAATGCATAAACGCATAGGGCCGAGTTGGGACTAGGTTTGTTGTAAATGTCAGATTCATCCTTTGACTTGGCAAAAACGGCAAAAAGAACATCATCTTGAGCTGCAATACCTAAAGAAACGGCCAGTTCTGACCCAGGCCTACCTACATACGCAGCTTGGGCCAAGTTGTAATCTGTACCATCTGGAGCTCGACATACCAGTGGTACTTCAGTATATGAATAATAATGAACATCTTCATGACATATTCGTATTAGTTTCGATATGAATGGTTTTGGTGGATCAGTAAACTTTTTCTGTACGGTCACGAAGTAAGAAAAACCTTTGGAGCTGAAGCCATAGACATAAGTGATTGGATATATTTCCCTTGACATGCTGTTAACCATTACTTTGGTTCCTGTTGTCACTCCAGTATGGGCAATTGCAAACATGTTATTAGGATCCAAGCTTCTGCTGCTAACTGCTGGGACATCTGAACGATAAGGTCCATTGCCTGTATACGACACTCCAACATAAAGGACATGCATCCTTGGTAAGCTCTTCGGTCCTTGAGCTATGAAGGCCACAGTGGAAGCCGTGGAATTGTTGGCCACAACCGACTCATTAGCAGGAGTCACAAAATTTGTAACATCATTGAGGTTATGCACAGTACAGATACCTTGGAAAAGGCTTCCACATGCAATCAACCGACTTTGTGGATAGTCGATGACCAGGGCCTTATTATGATACTCGGTGGGCCGTTTCGCTTCGTTGGGACAAATCCTCGTCACAGGGCATTTTGGACTATCCTCCTGAGGACCCATGACGGCGATTGCTTCTAGTTTGAGATCACGTGATAGCTGATAGATTCTATTAACAGCACCGATGTACACCTTTTCTGTGTAGTCGTGAACAGTCAGATGATTGAATTTTTCTGTCATAGGGTCCTCAAAAACAGCAAAGTTCTCGTCTTCAAGATCTTGCTGAGACAAAATCATCGGTGGGACGAAAAGGAAGAGCAGAAGAAGAGGGGAGATATACAGCTTGATCCGTCGACGAACTTGCATCTCCACTTTATATTTCAACACGATTTACAAATGAAAGACACTCCTAGAAAGATAAGAATTGTCAATTTATTTATTTTGTATCAAAATAATGTAAATGTATTTTTAAATCTTATAAATTACCCATCAATAAGATTCAATAAAAATCACTACAGCGTATGCATAGTGTATTTTAAAAAATTGAAAATTAATTTATAAGTTAGCAACTTTTCAAAATACAGAGAAAACTATACATCCTTCTATATAAATGAATATTAAAGAAATATTCATATTCTAAAGGAATTTTCAATTTAATAAACTGAACGAATGATAAATACTGACGGAAATCTCGGTTAACTTAATATCATTTTTGCTTATAAAGTAGTACATAGAATTTCTATATTTCTAGTGTGATAGCCTGCGTTATGTAAATGTATGTAATGCTAATTTTAGGAATCACATCAGCATGAAAATATTTGTATTTGAATTATAAACATAATATATTTCTCAGAGAATAAGCATTACATATGCGTATAATTATTTTGTACAATGGTAAATAAAGAGAACAGGATTAGTTAAATATAAATGATAGGAGTATCAATATTAATATATTTTGGGTTTAATTTGAAAATGATCCCATATTCTGGTACATATACTTAAATGGTTTATTTTATGATAGGGTAATTTTTGAGCAATTGGAAAATCCCCAGATTCCCCAACAGCTATAGATTGAAAAGTCAAATCCCTCAACAGCGTCTATGCATTTAGCAATTCTAATGGCCTCTGCAAAATACTATTCTGAACGGATGAGCAAATTTATGGTAGTAGCTTCGGGGAAAAGTCGATCCCTTCGCTTGCAGCCAGAGTTGCACCTAATCGGGCAATATGCTCAATAAAGAGGACAAGTTTCGAATGGGGAGAAACAAGCTAAAATAATGAGGCCATATATAACAAAGCAGAAAATGAATTGGGTTACATGTGCAGTTTAACTAATTTATAGCCCCTGAAATATTCAAGAGGAAATAAAAGATGGTTGTTTGGAAGTTCGCCGAAATTGAGACTCTACTTTGTTTACTAAAGAAAGGAACAAAGACTGACCGGATGACTTTGTAATGGATGAACCAGATTAAGCCATCGTGTTTGAAATGGTCTATTTATTAAAATTAAATCGTGCATAGTTGTGCAAGTAGATTTAAAATGCGTAACCTATCGTAGCGAAAATCTCTGCGAAATAGTTCACGCCCAAACTGTGGTTTATTTGATTAAGCAATTTTATAAGAATAAAGCAATTTGATTCGAAACAGTCATTAATAACTTATTTAGACAATTACCGGAATAACTTTGCTTCTTTTGAATTTTTAAAAGATATTTTCTTGTAAAATGAACTTACTAATAATATATAATGATAGATGGAATTATAAGTTAAGGGCAGAATATTTTTATGGTAAATGGAGTTATCACTGAAAAATTATCTATAATCTAATATTATTAAAGTTTTTTCTACTAAATACCAATTTTTGACTAAGTTTGCACAATGAATGCTTAATTTCCGTATGTATATATAAGGTTATAATTTAATTAGAATTACAGTTGCAGCTTCAATGGTTTTTTTAACAGCAGAAAATCGTAACTTTCCTTAATAAAAATAAATTAATTCTCTGTTATGAAAGTCTTTAACATGAAGACATTTAACAGATACTTTTATTTTTAATGCATGCGTAATTGAAAAATGAGAAAAAATAAGCCTGGACTTCCGTTGCGAATATATTGGAGGTATATTAATATATCTTAAGTAATTCATTAAAGTCACACTATTTATTTATATAATAAGTTAAAAGATAAGAATATTTATATTCAAAGCACAATCACATAATTCAAATGTTTAAAAAACGCAATTATTACTTCTATATATGCTTGCATTACTTCATTGTTCTGAATTTTACATTGTTGCACACGCGTGCGAACTTATAGCATTCATGTGTTTTCAAAATAATATAGTTTTCATGTTGTATGTTCAATATAGGATATTCTTAAAATATTAGTAATATCAAATGACAGCGAAACAAGTATTTTTGAAAATTTAAATCTTTTTCATGCTTTAATAGCAAACAATCTGAAGCAAAGCTATCATACGAGTATCAAACAAGTCAGTCAAACATGCTATTCAAATGTGTGTGTGTGTGAATCTTTACTGCTCTTTCAAATGCATATAATGCGAGAAATGCACCTTCGTAAAGAGACGCAATCATTATTTGCAATCTGCCATGAATTGTGCCCGTGGGCTGTCTGACTCATTGCGTGCCGCCGCAAATTTCCAGAAGGCCAGCTTGTGTTTCTAGAAGACCCTGTTTCCGAAATTCATCGTTGGAAGACCTCCTCCCATCTCCCTTCTCTCTTGCATTCCAATGTCTCTGCCGCAAAGGGTAGGCAGCAGACATTAATGTTAAAACGTTCCGAAATTTAATTACGCTCCGGTCAGAAGTTGGTTGCCAGAAATTGTCATTTCGTGGCAGCCTTTACATCGGCGGATCTAATGCCTGAAGCTTCCTTCCACAGCCATTATTTGTAGGATATAATTTAGAAGTGCATTGACTATTGCAAGCGATCAAGCGAGCTATCTTCCGAAGCGAACACCACATGATTTTCAGAAAGGGGGTACCATTCACTGTTAGACAACATTTCATTATCCGTTATCGCATATTACAAGTGGACTATGAAGTGGAGCGTAAATGGTCTATTTTACGAAGAAAAATTGTTTTAATAATCAGCGCAGAATCACTGCTTGAAGATTTAGAAACTTTGAATGCACAAAAGGGCAAGAACTATACAAAATTATATTTTAGCAAATGAATCATCTGAATTCTCACTATAAAATTCTGAATAACAAAAAGTTAACAACAGAAATTCGATTGATAATGTTAAGCCGAATTCTATAGATCGATAGTCCCTGCCCCTTAAAAACAACAGCCAATTGCTTTGGGTGCTGATTTCACAAAATGACCCATTGTGAAATATGACAAGAGTTGGATGCATGTGAAATACGACTAGGTCCCATAAGTTCTCAAATGGTGTGATTTGGAAATTAGGAGAATGAGATACAACCCAGGTGTTGTCTTCACCATAGGATTGTCGTTCAGAAATACGAAGTCCGAGACTAATAGATCCCGTATTATTCTATATTAATGCTTATTCAATCAATCAACCAATAATGAAACATAATCAGCGGATACTAAGACAACACAAATAAACATAAAATGAAAAGTAGTATTAGCTAAGAGTCATGGTTGCAAACTCGTGGTCGGTTATGTTCACTAAGGATCATTCATATAGCGGGACTGAAACACGTTAATTCTGTAAAGACTCAAAGTCATTACGTTAACATGACGAGAATGTAGAAGATGGGTTGAGAAAACTAAGCTTGGACTCTGACCCTGGTTTAAAAATACAAGGCGTATTGGATCTGCAACTAACTTTTGGATTGGGCAGTAACATTCAAACACAATTCAGTAACGAAGCAAAAAAGTTTTTGTTGTCTAAGCGATCATTCCTTTTAAGTATTATTTTTCACTTCGTGTTTCCTCCTACTATTTTGTTGATGTAAATGAGAAAACTTATAAAACAGAAACTATATACAAAGAGACAGCTCTTGTAGGTGCTCAAATGTCGAGTTTATGCAAACAGTTTAGGACCCAGATAACTTCTTTTAACAAAGGTTGTAATTTTGTAGAGTATAAATCAAAAGAGTCTGTTTTACCGATTTTTTTACTGCGTTCGAAATTTTTCTACTTGGCAACAATTTTCAAAAGATCCATAAAGATATTTCAAGTCTGGAAATAAAATACTTTTTTACGCACACGCGCGAGGGAAATAGTCCTCTAGAAAAATACATTGAAAATATGAAATGTGATATTTTTGCATAAAAACTATATTTAAGGAATATTGCGCCTCTCTCACATTAAGGTGTGAAAAGAATATCTCAATTAAACAAACAAGTAAGTATTACAGCATAAAATAAACACGTTGATTCTGTATGAGTAGACTAGCTTTTCACATGAGTTTTTTTCATACACAATGATATCAATTTCTGGTTATTAACGTGACAAAGACGGCAGCTCTGCTTGCACCCCATTCGCCAAACTTCAACATCACGCCAATTTGAAGACTTAAAACCTCAACAGATTTAACGTATATCAATATCAATCTACATGGCAGATCCTTACTAGCAATAGGACTCGAATCAACGCCTCGACAAAAACAAGGATGAACACGAGTTCGTGTTCTTCACAAGTCGGGTACCGAGGTTCAAACCGAATTAGCAAGAAGTCTTCGTAAGAATTCAAAAAGTTAATTTTTTTATTGAGTACATTTATAAACCTCATGCACCACACAATGTATCACACGGGGGTTTGCAACACAAAGGAAAGATTACAGCACAAACATCCATGCCTTCTCCGGGATTCGAACCCAGTTCCTACGGCCCCGTAGCCAGCATAACTAACCCCTATTGCGCATGGTCGGCAAAAAGTTAATTTAAAGATCAAAACCTTGTACTTTACAACAACGGAAGTTTCAAGGGATTGTTTTTGAGAAGACAAGTTTTCACATTTCGAACACACATATAAAGAAAATTACCACACACATGCACGTAGCAGTTTTAATTATGTTTCTTGATATGAAATACAAAATATTTCTTATATGTAATCGTTAAGTATGTCCTTAAGTATGCCCACTTTCTAGGTAGGAAGAAATTTTAGAGTATACACACATAATAATGGTGTAATAATGCACACATAATAATGCATGCCATTTTTCTTCCGCTTCCAATAAATAATTTATATTTTTCCTTTCATCAATCAGCAGTAACACCCTAATTGTTTAGTTAGGTAATCGTAGAACACAAATCTTTCTCGAGGAAAGGTGCATGTAATTATGCCATTGAACAAAAATTTCCCTAACTTGTTGGGTGAAGACACAAATGCAGTGAACAATAAAAGCCAGTATCCGCGTAGTTAGGGGCGCTGAATTTGATTTGAATTTATGCCACTTATTGAAGCAACTTAAGGACTATTGGCGACGGATCTCGTAATTTTGAACCATGGTCAAGTGGCAAGGTAGAGGGACAGCAGAGAAAAGGAGCAGTAAATTGCCAGAAGTATATAATGTTTTGAAAAGCTGTATAAACTATATATATACATTAATACAAGATTCTGCCACTTTAGCCAAAATAAATGACAACTAAAGGACATAAGATATATCTCGGGAGCTATGTAATATTGAAAACAAAGACAAAAAATAAAATAAATAAATAAACAAAAATGCCACAAATGCAAATTATTTTTACAAAAAGAATCTTTTTTTTTTTAGCTAGAGACAGGATTAAAACTATTTTTTCACCTATTAAAATTCTTTAGGTCACAAATTTTAGGTCCTTATTCGACTTTTATATTATTTTACTATAACTTATTTTTCGTTTATTGAAGAAGAAAAAATCTGACAGAGAAGCATATCAAGAAAATTCGTAGAACTCGGAGAAACTACTGCCACAGCAATTCCAATCAAAATTAATGCGCAAACAAAAAACTGTAAAAAGGTCACTCTTTTTAAAACAATTCCCAGTAGAGAAATTTTAACTGGTTCTTTTAAATTTTAAGTTAATGGGTTGATTTTTAGTTGAAAAAAAATATATAAAATAAGAATAAATTCAATACATATTTGATTACACATTAATTAAAAATGTATCTAAAGAATGAATCATAAAACAATCTCTCTCTATCTATTTATATATATAATATTATGTCTCAGCACAATTTCTTCAATTTGTTACAGTCAACGGTATCATACGTAAAATTATTAAGCAACATAATGACGCTTCATGTATTCATACCGAAATCATTTTTTCAACTTTTTCAAACGAAAGTTGTGAATCAAGTAATTAGAATTGAATTTACGCAACAGAAAAAAATAGAGATATATATTTAGGATTGTATATCTATATCTATATATATATTTAATTCCATGCTTATATATATATATATATATATCCCGATATTGGGGAATATTTCAAATGTTAGGTGCGATACCACACAGTTTCTCTCTTCTACTTGTAATCTCAATTAAAGGATCAGTACAATGAGAAGGGGGAACAGGGCAACTTACAGGGGTCTGCCTACCTTGTTAGCAGCGGTCTGATTGGAACGTCCTTACATTATTCAGTGCCCTATCCAACGACCGGAAAATCTCACGCTGAGATGATTTTTTCTTATTTAGTATTACTTTAAAAAAAAATCTAGCGTCTCCATGGAGATAACTGTGGCCTGCAGACCTCCCCGAGCGACTGATAGTGAGTGAAAACATATTCCATCCCCCGGTCGGCAGCTGACAGGGAAAGTTGTAACGGACGGAGCTTCCCTTTTTCTCAAATGGGTCCATTAACTACCCTGTCAGCATCATCAAAAGAGTTCTCGGAAAGAGTCCCGCCAACCTTATCACCCAGATATTATCCTTTGCTCTTAGCGCAAGGGGTACCTTTATCTTTATAGGATTCGGAAGCCCATTAAACCCTCACACTTCTGGTTTTACGGAATCCCCCCACACACCTGGCAGGCATGTAAATAAAGAAACCCATCAAAATCTAGACAGGTTTTCTAACATTTTCAGGTAAAAATTCAAGGTTTCACTTTCAACATGTCGGCTCATTTGATTACATTGGAGGTTACAAAAGCGGTACCTAATCGCATTATATCATTAGCTCATAATTAGAAAAAAAAGAGGGGGGGGGGAGATATTTTTAGCTTAAAATGAAGCTTATTTTCCATTTCTTCCATCTTTATTTCCGTGGAACTTACAAAATGGAATAAATGATAAATTTAGAACAGTAGAAGTTTTATGTTTCTACATTCACTGAATTTTACCTGCAAGTGATGCTCGGCAGTTCATTTAGAAAATTTAAAATACAGATATACGTTCCATTAAACTTTGATTCTCATTTATGGTAACTTTAACATCCTTTGCCAGGTTTTATTTATTTCTGAAAAATGTCTGGGTTTAGCTAAAAAAATTTCATTGCCAAAAGAATAAAAAAGTTTTTTTTTTTTATAAATAATTCTTTGTGGGTAGTTCATAACAATTTTCTGGTTCTGAATAATGACAAAAAGGATGAGTTCTTGCAATTAAGATCATTTATCTAAACACTGTTCTATATCTGAGGTGTAAGATGTTAAAAGTTTCTTCACTAAATGAAAAAAAATTACGATTATGAAGAAAAACCTTTCCACAAATTTAATTAACTTTGCCGCACGCTTTATATTTAAATTAAACGAGGAAATTATTTGATAAACAGCATTTGGCAACAAATTATTAACTTTCGAACAGTTTTTCAAACCACTGAAAGCTTTACAGTCTTATCTTTTCTGCTTATAAAAACACTGTCTCTATAAAGTTTTAAAAAAATCTACATTTTTAAAAAGTTTCACGAGACTCCGTAAACATTATAATTTGTAACATGTACATCGTAATGCGCGTAAAAAAATTCCGTTTCCTCAGCAGTTGCCTAGCGATGAGTCATACGGAGTGAAAGTCACACGTAATTAATCGGAGGAGCCATTTAAGTAAAGAAGGAAAAGAAATTATTTGAAGAACTGGAAACTGTCGCAATGGCGTTTGGGAAGTAGAGCATTTACACTACATAAAAAATGGCTGTCTGCATTATCAAGTTTTAATACATTCTACAAAGTTTATTATGAAGTATGAAGTATTGCACTCGGATCCATGTTTACTGTAACTCAAGAAAACAACACTCTCAGGGAAGTTAATTACAGCCGCCTAATAACTTCCTCTTCGTTATGTGTCAAGTTCTGTGACCCAAAATAGCATCGGAGGCTTTTACTTTATAGCGGCGAGCTTACGAGGAGAAAGCCATGGGTTGGGTTTTGTCACTTTCCAAAGATAGAGCATTTATTTCATTCATTCAAAGTGGTCTAACAGATCAGACAGTTTTGATGAGTAATATCATACAGATGTTTTGGTAGCTCGCCAATTGCCTTATTCCAGCGTAATTCGTTGTTTTTTATATATTGTCGACACGTTCTAATCCATCATTAACTGTTTAAAATGTTCCTTACACTTAAAATGGATTTATATCACAACCATGAAAGATATGTCAGGTTATTTTAGTGTTTAAATGAAATAAGAATTTTAATTATGTAGCAGTAGCGCATACAGGATTTTTTCAATTGGGGGAGGGAGGTCCAGTGTCGAAAGTCCACTATTCCTTGTATCATAATCCAATACGCCACCCAACATATTCATTTGATTTTGTCGATTTTCGGGAACAAAAAGCAGTAAAAAATTAGTAATTGATTGAATAATTAGCATTAATTAACAAAAATTATTAATTGCAAATATTTAATTTAATTTGCTGTACAAAATACAGAGGATTATAATCAATCGGGGAAAAAAATCTAGGGTTTTGGGGGGGGGGGTATGTTATGTAGTATATAAAAAAAACACGGAAGAGAAGAAAACATGTAAACATGCATTTGTTCTAACAAGATATTTCATGCTCAATTTAATATGATTTATTTGTTTTCAAATAGGGAGGAGTTGTCTAATGCAATTTTAGTAATTCCGATCTATGAACTTTACATTATCACGATACATTTTAATGAATTTTGTACTATTTTTATAAGAATATATCAGTATTGAATGGATTGCAAAAGTAAATGAAATGGACACACAAAAGAAAATTACTCGTTGTAAATTAAAGAAACTAGATTGATGAAGTGCTTGAAAACATTTCAATGCGTATTCTAATGTAAGGGTCTATTCACTGGGAAACTTCAGACAATTTTATGGATTCAATGTACTCATAATTAAGTCATTTTAAACATTGTTTAATGATTTCTTCTAGAAGAAAGTCCTTTAAAGATGCTAATTTGGATAGTTATCCTAAAATTACCTTTGGATAATTATCCTAAAAGGCAAAAACACAATAATTCATTCAAAACCAACGCAACAAAAAGTTTTTAGAAGCTGCTGAGAAAATAGAACATCAATGAGAAGCTTTTATTAAAGTAATAACATGAATGTGGGGAAGATAATGAGCTGGCTGGATATTCATGGAAAATTCTCAAAAGTATATTTTTTTAACTCCAGCTTATCTTATAAAGAACTCCCCTTCAGCTTATGTTTTCGAATATATTTAAATGAGAAAGAAGAACATTCCGATTTATACAGGTGAGAAGAAGGAGGAACCACACACACATTCGTTTAGAATCTAGTTCTGAGCGGCTTAAGAAAGGCATTAAATTATTTCCAACGCTGAAATTAGTCTGCCCCTACCATTTCTTGTGCAGCGTTTTAACAACCAAAACTTTAAAACCAGATCCGGGTTGTAACGACGTGAACAACCTGTGAGATATTCAACAAACGACCGAAACCTAAAAGACAAATCCGAAAAGTGGCACCAAGCTGAGATCACAGAATGGCGGATTACCGAGACTTAAATGTGCGCTGAGGCCACTCCCTCTCAGTAATAACGATTTCTCCAGTTGTAGTACAACAACGTAGCATTCCGTTATCAGTAAGCGTTGTTTTGTTCTAACACCAGATTGTTGAGTTTGTCATTCATCAAAACAGGGAGATGATGAATCTTCGGGGTCGAAATATGGGTACAGAGACACTCGGATGAGCGGGGGCTCGTATCGCTCTGTCATTAACGTAGCACCCGCCCGCCCGTAGATTGTCTGCCATAATGGTTTCCGGTTGTCCGAGGCAGCTTACCCTCCAGAGGGTCATTAACAGCCAGCAGAATCACGGGGGTGTGGGTGTCCTAAAAGTGAGGGTTTTGTCCCACGGGAGTGGCTGCTAAGAGGGCTTTAAAAGCTGGAGTTAATTTTCACCCGGACACAGTGGATGCAATTGTTAAATGTCCCGACGCTCAAGTGGAAGCGCATTTACAAGTGATTTAAAAGTTTCCTTTCTTTTGGAACAGATTTATATCTCTGGGACCAGAAGAGAATATCGTCAAACGGACGATGGATGCAGAAGGGAGATTTCGCAGTTCGAAAGAGAACGACTGCTCCCTGGAGTCTTCACGCTCGACAAGTCAAAACCTCGATAAAAGTATACTATGCTGGGATGAAGTTTTCAGATTTCAATCGAAAGGTAAATCTGTGACTCGTGAAATGAACAGCATGTAAATGAAAATAGAATACTTTGGTAGTTTGATTAATTAAAATTAAATGTAACCCTTAACAATCATCGTTTGTACCTGTTACGAAATTTATTAGCACTGTCAATCTTTCTCTTTCATATGACAAATCTTTTTATTATCTATTAAATGAAAATAAAATCTGTATCAAAGATGTCACATTAAAAAAAGGTTTAAAATACCTTATATTTTAATTAAAATTTTTAAGTGTTTTCTACCATTTTTCCTTCGTATGTATAATTACGAGTATGATCTTTTGTCAAACATAATTTGAAAATTTATTCATCTTGTTCTTAAAAATCCAGAAAGGGTTTTCGGGGGGGGGGGACTTAATCTTAAAATATAAAGCAAGAACTAATATTGTTATAAGTATTGTAGTGTCTGGCTACTGTTGGCGGAAGATTATGGAATGTTGGCGCTATTTAGTGCGTCTTAGGCGGTGTGTTACTGTTTTTAGGGGGACGGTGATTGACCCTCGAACGGGATGGTCAGGAAAGAGAGAGTCCCTCGTTTTTAGGAGCGCGAGGTGGGGAAGGGCGTTGGCCTTGCAACGTAACGGCCAGAGAAGGAAGGGAGTTCCGTTGCTTTTGAGACTGGACTAAGACTGATACCAAGAAAAAATAGTACTTGGGTTTTGTGTATTGCTCGGAGAATTGCGTTTGTGTTTTTACTGTAATTAGAAAGACAGGATTCTGTTCGGTTGACGCGACGTGCTGTGTCGGAAAGTAAAAAGTAATAAAGATATTACAAGAGAGTATTATTAAGATTATTTGTATTAATAAAGACTTTATAATTAAAGTGACGCCTATATAAGCATCTCAGAAAAACTATAAGTGGGAATAAAAATAGCTCTCTCTCTAACAATGTGAAAGAAAGAAATTCGATTTTTTAGAACATTTATAAGCCCCGTGTACCACACGGGGGCTTTCAACACAAACGTCCATGCCTTCTCCGGGATTCGAACCCAGTCCCTACGGCACCGCAGTCAGCGTCACTAACCACTATACCGAATAGGCGGCTAGATATTAGCACCTTAACTACCGTTGACTTATATATATGTCTTGCTCAAACCGTGCGCTAAATGCCCCGGATGTATATATACGTCTTTCCGAAATACGATCCTTTTCTTCTCGCAGCTATCAGGAAAACTATTCCAAAGGCTTTGGAATGCAATAAAATGACCTTGACAGTGTTGTGTTTGAGAAGGATATACTTATTTCAGAGAAAAATTTGCTAATACTTATGCCTTTTCTTTTCTGCCTAATACAACGCATACGTGCGCCTATGTGAAAAACGGGAACACTGAGGAGTGAATCGCGTAAATTTCAATCGGCAATTAATGAGTTACAAAGAACTGAACACAAGTTTTTACCCATATACTTTTTGCTATGAATAAATATATATCGGGAATATTCAAAATAAAAACTATATAAAACATTCGCCAGTTTAAATATTTCGTGTCGGGCCAATTAATGTTTGTGCCAATTGGAAGTAAAATGTGTATTTAATATTGTACAATAGAAACATGTAAAGGAATTCTTAGTTACTTTATTATACCTGTTCATGTGGGATTATGCAAGCATTTAGTTGGAACGAAAGGGTTTCTCTACCCTATTCACTAATAAAGTGACCCATTGTTCCATTCAGTCATATCCGCCCTAGCGATTTCAACCGTAGAGAAAATCACAGAGTAATGCCTAACATCAATGACTCGAAAATCCATATGTTGGTAAAGTTAAGTATAGAGGCGGGAAGAGGGATCCACGAATGGGTGAATTCTAAATCGACTCAAAGGCTGTCTTCGAGAAATGTTAAGAATAGGGTTCACTTATCGGAACCTTTTTTTTTTTTTAGATTTAAAAAGCTCAAATATTAATATTATATTCTTCACTTATGTAAAGAAGCATATTTCGTTATATAATATTCGTTCCATCAATTTTTTCTGGTGTAATACGTATTCCACTTTTTCCATCCTACACTGTATTATTTAAGATGCTTCGAATTTAATACGCTAAAAGGTAAAATTGCGTATATAATGTGTATATTCTTTTTAAGTATCAGTATATAAGACATATATGTAAAATTATAACTGTATGTGGAAATTGGGACATTAACTTTTCTGTCTGAAAATATGTTCTGAGTTCATATTTAGCGAGGACAATAAGTAATATTTTCCAGTAATCAATTGATACTGTGTGCAAGTGATGAAGCGCAAAAAACTGTAAAAGCTTGACTAAAATTAATGCTCTAAAAACATGATAAATATTATCATTATAGAAGACAAGCGTACAAACGAATATTTTTTTAATATTTAGTGTTAATTAGATTAGAATACACGTATAAAATTGTTTTAAGGATATTATTAGAACAAAAAGTTATTTAAATGCGATACTTTGGCAATAGATGAAGAATAGAATTACCTATTTTCAAAGCATTCTCCTTTTATAAACATTGCTTCTATTATAATAATATTTTGCCTATATATAGCTAAACATTTTCCAGAGAGCCTAAACTAAGAGCTTTGAAAAATTTAAATTATTTTCAGAGTTACAACCAATTAAAACAAAATTGGTATTTTTTTTTTTGCTAAAATGTTTTTAATCTGATTAATTAAAATATGGATAAATCCCGATCCGTTTCAAAAATCCTGGTTCAAACTCTATTCAGAGATCTGAGCTATATATAGGCACAATATTATCATTATAGAAGAATTTTTCGTTAAAGCAGAATGTTTTAAAAATAAGTAATTTTATGTTCATTTTTTGCCAAAACATTGCATTTAAATAATTTTTTATTGTAATAATATTCTTGAAACAATTTTATACGGGTATTCTAATCTAAGTGACACTAAATATTAAAATAATATTTGTTTGTACGCTTTTGCAAAATCCCGGTTCTGAACGTAGACGGATATCTTAAGAAACCAAACAGGAAAATATTTAAATTTTGATGCTTGCTCTTTCACCATCGTAAAATACACAATAGAAAGAACAAGAGAAAAAGAAACAACGCTGTAAAATACTGTGCATCACTCGCTATAAAATTAGGTCTCTCACCACCGCCATTTTTCTTCTCAAAACCAAAATAAAAACATTGAAATTTTTTCACTTATCATTTGAATATTATATGAGTTAGAAGGACAAACCCAGAAGAATAGAGAGGGAAAATGCCCAACCATTCAAATGTCATACGTTGTGTTCTGTCCTGCAAGCTAGTCACGCACGAGTCGGTCATAAAATAGCTCCCAAGAAAACATTCAACTTTTTTGTTTATTCCATGGGTACATGAAAGTGTTAAGGATGTATACATGCGTGAGAAAGAGGAACAAAACAAACTAATAAGAAATATTATAGACATACAATACTGAGTAACTGGACGTACGCAAAAAGAAAGAATTTTTGAGAAGGACAAAGTAACGTCATGGCGAGACTTTTTCCACATGAATGCGTCAAATTATGCATAGAAAGAATAGGATGTTATTAGATTGATGTATTTTTGCTATTGAGAGAATGTATTACATTTTTCAAAATAAAAAAAATACTAGTTGAATATCTTTCTTGGTGAGATTTGAAGTAGATAGCCGCTGGGTGAAAGCAATTGTGGAATTCAAATGTCAAAGGGGTCGAAATATTCAGAAGTCTCATTCGTAAAAAAAATTGCTGTATCTAACTCTTTAAAATAAAACAGATAACAATTCGTGTAGATTTTTAAGCGAATATGTAATCCTTTTCGTTATTGTATTCTGATATTTATATAAGTTTTAGGATTGATTTTCGATTGTACTATACATATTTTATTCAGATAGAGTAAAAACCGACTATATATGCTTAAAACATGTACATTTTTTTTTCTACAATGGAAATAATTTGATTTATTTAAGTTATAAAATAAAAGTGATAGATTTATAAAACTATTTCCCTAAAGGTTATTTTTATTCGATTCTTAAGTTCAAGCTATTTAAAAATAATTTATGTTATTGTTTTTTGTACATGCATATTAATTATGAAAATAACTTATAACGGCATTCATTGGTTAAATATTTATACAATGTCATATATGTGGTATAAATCTCAAAAGCAATCGAAAAGTAACTAATTTGAAGATGTATAATAAAAATTAGCAATTTGCTTAGCATTTAATACTAGCGTGAATAAGATTAAAGAATAATGAATTATAAAAATATGCATAATTCTTTGTCGTTAAAAGAGACAAATCAGGGGGAAAAGGTTGAGACAAAATAGTACGAAATTCTAACAATCTTATGTGATTTAATTAGTTTTTTTAATTAATTAAAAAAATTAACTTTGCTTTTTGATTATAAAAAGATCTTAGTTTTTTTAATTTATCAAGTGAACGTGACTTCTGTTAACCCTTTTTTGCGTGTCCGCGTTAGTGGTCATGGTCACGAACTCGTGCCAAGTGTTATCGAGTCTCGAGCTCAAGCCCTGATGCTCACACACTGAAGACCTACCATGTAAAGAGGCCAATGCTCGTTATAAAGTCCTCATATTGGTGTGTCTGTTGGTGGACCAGTTGTCGTCCTCATCACCAATAGCCTTTGTGCTGCTTTAAGTGCGTCGTTTATAAACACTCGGGCTCTTTCCAAATTTTAAATTCAAAAAAGAAATTATGAAACAGATGACGTTTAGATGATTCAATAAATGTATTATTTATGCAAATCTTCTAATAAAAACGGCGAAAACTGAATTTTGAAAACATAAACAAACATGCCACCTTTAAAGGGGCATGATTTTTTGAAACTCACAATCTCTCTTTTATTTCTGAAATCCATTTTAAAACATCTGGCTCTATGTTCCATTAACAGTGGCTTTCCCTGCTTTATAATAGTTATGTTTACATTCTATCGTAAGTGTTTTGCTTCGTTTTTCATTTTATTTTCATAGCTTATGTATGCTACAGTAAATTTTCATGAACGTTTTTCATTGATTCCTTATATATATTTACATGATCTTTTTCTTACCATCCTTCATATGAAAGCTTTTGGAAATAACGCTAGTTCAAAACTTAAATAGATCATGATAAAAGTATCGGAAGTAAACATTGCTAGAGTCATTATCTGAAGGAAGAAGATATAAAGAGAGTTTCAAAAAATTTAATAAAAAGCTCATACGGACGATCGCAGTGATATAAATATTACCGAATTAAATAATTTACCACCTATTAAAGAATATGGAAAAGGGTTAATACTGCAATGAGTTTGATTCAATTGTCATTAGTAAAGGTTGGAGAAATCGAAAGTATACCAGAAACACACTGCTAACTTCTGAATACAAACAAATTCACGAAGCCGACCGATTCAATTCAGAAAGTTTCTAAGGTAGTTACAATAAAAAAAAAATCAGGACATAAAAAAGGATATAATTTAAAGTACTTTTTTAGCATTTTAATCAGTTAAATGGATTATAAAGAAAGCTGGATTTTTTTAAATATTTAGTAAATCAGACAAATGAGTTTTTCTGGAGGAAAAGTGTTACAAGAGAGTTTCAGATGCATTTTCTTCCAAGTCTGTATAATAATGTGTATAAATGTCAATAGTAAAATATAAAAATTTCCTATATAAGGAATGCAATTTTTTCCAACAAATGATTTAATTAAAAAAAAAAAACATTACATTTTTGTAAACATATTAAGGAAAAGTTTGCATCAAGTTCAAACTTTTTAAAATCATTTAATTTAATTTTTTATGCTTTAATTAGGTTAAGTACATATAACATTACATCAAAAAATATTCGGTAATTTTTATAAATTACCTATCACGTTAAATAAACCGAAATGCAGGTACATAATTTGTAAACGTAAGACGACATTTCATTAAACATAAACATTAATTGTTAACATTAAATTACTCATTATTATAGTTAGTGTGATGGGGCCTCTGTAGCCTAGTGGTTATGGTCACGAACTCATGGCAGGAGTGTCGTGAGTTCAAGACCTGGTACCACTGCAAACCCACCATGCAGAGAGGGCCGATGCAAGTTAAACATGGCGAGGCTCAATACCCTCACTGTTGTGTGGTAATTAGGAAAGGCGACTGCCAGCTCAGGTGTCGTCCTTGTCACTGAAGTTCTGATTTACTGACTGAAGTTCAATATTACGAGGTCCGTCGCCAATAGCTCTTGTGGCGCTTTACAGTGATGACTTCCATTGCCTTCAATTTAAAGAGATTTGAGAATTATTTAAGCTTAATATCATAAGTTAAACAAGCACATCTTGGCGAAAACGTTTCAATTACTGAGATTTATAGTGAAGAAAGTTAAGGATTAACAGGCGAAAACAGTTATGGAGAAACATGGTAATGTGTTGAGAGAAACATGGCAATTCTCATGATTTGTGAATGACATGCTTTTCATCATCAGTTCAGCCCTCTCATTAAGAATGATAACTTGGTACGAATTACAGAGATAAGGCTGAGGCAGATGGGTTTCTTAGGTTGGCTTCGTAGTAAAATCCCAGGGGGATAAGAAAATTCTCAAAATGCGTATCTTTCTTTTCCAAAATGGCCTATTAAGATACTTAAACTCCCTCAATCAGTTGATTGAAAGTAGATGAATGAAAAAAAAGTAAAAGTATGATTTAAGCAGTTTTTTCTCAGTCGATATAAGAGTTGATGGATTGGTTGGCAAAAGATGGGTTTTTTTGTGTGCCGGCACTTAAAATATGTATTGATTTTTTTTCTCTCCTTGGCTTTTCAGAAAAGTAATTATTCTTTTACTTTCAAGTTCGCAAGCTGATCTTATTTTTCAGAAACGATTCTTCTGTTCATTAGTAACTGAATGCGGACGTTCACCTAAAAATCAACCAAACAAAGAAAATGTTCACTGTTACTGCAAGAAATTTTAGAATTTAGTTGTTTTTATTTGTCTTGTGACTTCATTTATAAAAATGTCAAATATTGTCATGGTACCTTTCTCTCGTGTTAGTTGATGTGGAAGTCACGCTCATTAATCTAATATTAGAGGATCCGAGAGCGATAGTGATTGAGAGGCTGTTAAATCGGATTCGAAAGTATACAAACAGATAAGCACAATAATTCACTCTTATTAATTTAATATTAATCCTGATTACGCGATATTTAGACACAGTAATAATTAATAAGTTATACTCATTTATCTTTAGAGATGCAATCTCTGAGAATATAACCAAAGAGGAATTTACTTCTAACAGCGAAAGGATTATAATTCCGGACGGTAATTCAGTAACAAGCGATTACAATTCCAGCAGTCTTAGCGTGGTGATATTAACCACCTAATTCTATTCTCTATCTCACTGACTATTTATATTCTACTTAGTAGTGATATTCGTTTGCGGAAAGAAGTTGTTTTATCTCAAAGAACCAATTTGGCTGGATGGAAAAAACTCGAGATAAAGAGCAAATAAGTATTAGTCCACGCAGTAAATACTGCTTTTTCAGTTGACAGCATTTTAAAACGATCCAAAGGAGAAGTTTCATTTTGCATATCAATAATATGGGTGAGACAATAACTTTTTATGAATCGTTTATAGAGTTTCCATTATTTTATGCATGCATCCTTTCCTATACATCATCTTTTCCATCATCTTTAGAATTACCTCGAGTGAATGAACTATAATAAAAAATAATAATAAACCCGTTCCTCAAAAATTACCCCCTCACTAAACATGCTGTTCTTGATTAATATTGATTCACCAGCAAAAGCGGTTCATGCTGAATCAGTGCTTGACGTTTTCTCCGCTTGAATCATCACTCGGAGCGTCCAATTTGATAGCACATGGGTTCTTCGTTTGAAATTTAAGGGTGTGCCTAAAAGAATGAATATTTATCGATAACTCCCTGCCTAGATTAGAATTTAGTGTTTGCAGCCGCGTTAACGAGTTATCTTGTTTTGCTGATGCTTCCTAAAATTGTATTTATCTCCATAAATTTAAAAACATCTTTACACTTCAGAAGAGGAAGGGGGGTGGGCTATCTAAGCGTGTATAAATCAATAATAGTTCGAAAAAAACTAAAAATACTGCTTCAGTTATGTCATAATTTTCTTCCGGAATCTACCCAATTTATTATGTATAAGTTCTTATTAACGGACGTTAAGTACTTCCACAACGACTGGACTAGTTTCTTTAGTTTGTATCTTTTGTGTAATTTATTATTTCTGCTCGCAAATAAATAAATGCCAATAAACCCGACAAATCGTGTTTTTTTTCTTTTTAATGTTTATGCACTGTTCATTGTAAAAATGTAACATAACAATGGTATAAATATGATGAGATGAAGATACTTATGAGTCTGTCATCCACGATACCGATAATCCGCAATTAATTGCAACATAAATATTTTTAGGCAGATATTTCCGGAAAGCAATGTCAAAGAATGTAATATGGTGTTGGATATTCGAAAAACCTCCTAAAACAAGATTTTGTATAAAAAAAAACAACTTTCTCTAATGAGAATTATATAGCGCCAGAATTTCCCCTGTGTGTCTAAATATACACATTTTATTTCCTCAAAAATACTATTTAGTTCTTTATTTTTGCTTGTTCATTACATTACAAGTGAACAATAGGCAATAATTTTAAAATAATAATTTTTTTTCCTAACTTACTTATAACTCATCATTGCTTGCATAAAAAAACATAATATAATCACTATTTTCTTATAAAAAATTAAATATGTTTAATCCAAAATAACTTTCTGAGTGTGTGTACACACACACCTCTGTCTACCGATATATATCATTATAACAGATTCAGGGAACAGTGTTTAAGCGTGATGTGTCAAAAAATGGAATCAACAAAAATACACGGTAAATTATAGAACGTTACGGAGTTCTAAGAATTTGCATGTGACAAATTTTCAGAGCCTTAATCATATTAAAAATTATTTATGTTACTGTTATATTTTTTTCAATTCATAATTATTTGAAAAAATTTGAATGCGTAAATTGCGACGGATTTTAAATTTTTAACTCGTGTAAATGCAGGAGACATGCAGAATTCATTAGTAGGCATGACTTTGGTTAACTGTAAATTTCATAAAGACTTATTCACAAGACCATTTTAACGTTCACAAAGGAAAGTACTTCTTAAGTATGTTTTTAGCCTTTCAAAGTAGAGAACGATCTCTTGCTTGTGCAATTTGTTTTAGGAAGTGTGCACAAAATTTTTATTTTTTCATTTATTAAAACTGAAATTATTGTTAGTTTTGTTTGGAATTTTTTCGCGTATACTGTATACACAGGATTATAATCAATCGAAAAAGAAAATTCAAGTGTGATGGGGGGGGGGAGTCTGGGCATCTCCCACAAGAGAGAGAGTCTGGGCATCTCCCCCCTTGTGTGCACCATAGTCCGATATATATATATATATATATATATTATTTTAAAGTGCAAAAGCCGAAAACTATACATCCAAATCCAAATATTGTTCTTTAAGAAAAGAGAGAAGGGGCGGACTGTCAGATGAAATGCGAGTAAAATTTCTTTATGTAATTCGCGGATGGAAATAGGATGTATCTCTACAGTTTCCCCGGAGATATACAATACATATATATATAGTAGATCTAAGAATTTTTCATGGAATATCAAAAATAAATCTAGCGTTGGAATAACAATATACTATCCAAGAGTGCGTGTCAGCTTGAAATAATCTGATGATCTACGTATCATGTCAAAAATCGCTCAAAGAGATCGCCTTGCATTCAAAATAAACATAAGATGGGAGAAAAAGAATAGGAGCTGTTTACGAATTCGTCGATATTTGTCAGTAATATACAAATTGGAAAAATTTGTTTTTCCAGACATTTCCCACTGGGATGTTGCCTCTACATTTCCAAACATCCTTTTTTCCAGAACAGTATGCATGTTCGTTATTTTATGGATGCAAAACATCTTCAACATAAAAAAACCCACCCTTCTCTTGTTCAAGCTTGTAGTGGGAGAGGAGAAATATTTGCAGAAGGAAAATAAACAAGAAAAAAAGGGGGGAGTACAGTTGCACATCAATCGATAAAAGTTTCGGTCGGCCTCTTAATGAAATGGATCCAATATCGTGGAAAACGGCGATCCTCCACTGAAAAAGAAGTTAAATGTTGAAAATTTTGTTTTTGCGCCTGTTCAAGAGATAAACCTCTCCCCCAAACTGCCCCTGAGGAAGCATCCCATCCCGGGACTGGAGGAGTGCTTAGGATGGTTCTTTTCAATGACGGTAACTTTACTGTTATCTGGTTTATGTTTGTATCCTCCCAGCCACCCTTTTAGTGCTTTCCCTTGTAATATTTCCTACGTTCCCCTCTTCTTTTTTACCTAAGAATTCTTAATATTGGGGAGTTGGATGAGTGCTTTTTCCTCTTCCTTTCTGATATGACACTGATGGGTTTAGTTTTTCCATACAAATTATATACTAAATGTATTCTAACGCAGTAAGCTATGCTTTCCTTACTATTAGATTTCCGATCCTTCATTATTGGGTGAGAGTTTATTGCAAAGCTTCAATGTATAACGGCATTTCATATCAACGATACGATTAAGTGTTTTATTATCTTTCTCTTTAGAATAGATTTATATTACTAAAGTCTGATTCGAATTAAGTTTAATTTTTTCCCTTTCTAATTTTATTTTTTATAATTTTTATATTTATATACTTATATTATTCTGTAGCAAGCATCAGTCGGATACCAAACAACTTTGGTTAAAGAGTTCAATATGACATTTAAATATTACAGTTACAAACATTAAAGAACCTTTACATTGAGAGCTACAATAAAGACTATTACGGAAACTACCATATTTAGCATTGCAACCATAAATGGAGACATAGGTTTTATACGATGTTCATAGTCCGCAGCAACCCCTCGACTGACGGCTTCTAGAATTGTTCGCTAGAGGTCGCTGTCCACATAATGGTTTGTTGCAATTCAACGTTTTACATTGCCTTATCACAATCTTAAATTAATTATTTTAGCGTGATTTTTTTTATCATTTCACAGATTATATCTATGCATGAATGTAATATGCAATAATAATAACAATAATTAATAAATAGAATGATTTTTTAACTGAATTTTTACGACAAATTCCCGATATGGATATTTGAATTTTGTATTACAATGGGCGACATTTTTTATGAAAAATGTCGAGTGTATGGTTCGAAAACTCAACGTGGAGACTAAAATACTCAGGGCCGATTTAAGCTCAATTCGGGCCCTGGGCGTATAGAATCTACGAGCCCCCTTGTCAATGGCAGATCGAAATTTATATCCAGAAAATCTAGTAAGTCTAGCTTATCCGGGCCCTTCTGGGCACCCGCGCCAAGCGCCCAATGGATAAACCGGCACTGAAAACACTAATAAGAAAATAGACATAATCCACCTTTTTCTTTTTTTCACGATAAAACGCATTTCCGAAAATAGACACAAAAGTAAGTTACAAAAATAATCTTACAAAAGATCGGATAAAACAAGATGTTTTCATAGTTGTTAATGTCTTCGTTGAAATGATATACTACAGCAAGCCTGACCGATTCATCTCCCCAAATGATACAGAAACCACATAATAAACAGTCGTAGAAACATGCACTGACCCAGAACAATGATTCGCTCGAAGTCTTAAAATTAGGACATTGTTTTGTTTCAACTGTAACCACTAGCCAACGATAGAAAAACACCCCTTCCACCTTCGAACAAAATGAAAGTGCTTCGCAAAGATACTTAGGGGCAGGATATGTTGAGAGGTTAACTATTTCAGAGTCTTCTTTCCCCGTCCATCTAACCCACTTTTTGCGTTTTTTGAAGAGGGTAATTTGCCCAACCTTTTTCCAACCCTCGCATTTTTTTTTTATCCTTTTCTACAGCGAATTTTATTTATTCTGAGGTCTCGCAGTAGTAACTACAATGAGCGAGTGAGTGCCCCCCCCCCTTCGCATACTATCTTTTTTTTTTTTGGTGCTCAGTTTTATGCTACGTTGAGCATAAAAGTACACAAAATTAAACACCCACGTCCAGGTGGATGATGCAATTCAAACGAGATAGCATCATCAAGATGCTGAGTTGCGCCTCAGAGATTCACCGATTCTCGCATTTCCTTACTAACTTTCTTGCATTTCCGAAAACTGTTATATTTTCCTCTGATTGCTGTGCAATAAGCGTATGCTTAAAATAACTCAGGAGTCTGCATCAACCTGAAAATTTCTTTTTTATCGCCCTACAAAATTTTCTTTCACAAAAAATGATAATCAAATCTCTCTTTTTGGTAGTCCCTGGATCACGCAAGAGATATTTTAAGAAACCATTTATGAGCATTCAAAGAAATTGTCCTTCATTAGTATAATAGATCAGGAAAATTAGAGTGCAAATTTTCCCAATTTCGAATGTCTCATAAGAACCGGAAGGTGGGTGAATTTGTCTGTTTGGATATATTTGGTAACTAAATCCGACCTAAATGTTAGTTTTTGACTTAAAGGATTCACAAAATACTTGTTTTATGCAAGTAAACGGGCTCTTTAAAAATATTACGTGGCCATTTCCCATGGTTATAAACACATTTAAAATTACAAGAAAATCTATCAATAAAATGAAAAAATTTATTAATGTTTAACCCTTAAATGCATATTGTTGCTAATTGTCTACATTCTCTATATAGTTCCCCTTAATTTTATTGAAAAACCTGGGTGTAAGCGTTTTCGAACGCATATTGATAATCATAGACAGTAAATCATGCGTGAAAGAAAAAACTTGACATTACTTTTTGTGGGTAAGTTATATATATATATATATATATATATATATTCTGACATTTGAATGTGGTGGATGATAAAGTTCAGTGTGTTACTTGTGGAGAGAGATATTTTCTATTTTCGAGTTTCCTATAAAGGAGTGATTTATTTAACTGAGAAAAAAAAATTGCTTCTCATCTGTGTCAGGTAAGCTATCAGCGTTTGATGTTGAATTTGAAAATTTTATTGGATATAAGCCAGATTTTTAGGAAATATTGTATGTTGCCAAAAGTCTACATACAGCTTTTATCAAAATAAATGCTCAATATTATCAACTGGATTTTATACATAACATATGACTACATTCCAATAAAAACAGTTTTTAAAATACAAAACAAAAAACCTGGGTTAACTTTGTTTAAGGGAATATACAAAATCTTTGAGCAATATTAGATTTTTTTTGTTGACTATATAAGAAAAGAATTGTATAAAAACTGGGTTCAGCTAATGCATACTTTTTTTTGTAAAAAAAAAATATCATTCTAATAAATTTCTCGGAAATGAAGGCAGATAAGTTCAAAAAATCTATCGTAATGATAAATAATTTCAATATAAAATAAATTTTTTTTTGAACAATTCCGATTAAGATTTTTCTGCTATTAAGACACCACGTCATCTGTAAATTGAACTCTTAATGAAAAACTCAAAGAAACTTAAACTTAAATGTTTTCTTAGATCTCCATCCCTCCCATTTCAAATGTTGTTTTTAAAAATTCAAAGCAAAATGCAAGGAAAAATTTTAACTGGTATTAAAAAAAAACCTCTTTTTTTACAGCAAAGTTCTAACAAAATATTTTTACACCGTTTTTTTATTCCCCTTTTTGCCGCGAAGCTGAAATATTTATGTACAAAATCGTTTTAATACCTTATTAAGCATTAAAAAAATCTATTAACCTTTAAAAATAGTAAACGAGGACATTTTCATCATAAATTGGCTTATATGTGCCGTTTAAAAAAATAATCTCCTAAATATTAGACGAGGATTTTAGGGCAGAATATATTTACGCAAACTACTCACCGATCGAGGCTGGACAATGTACGTAACGGTAGCAGAATCGCTTTAAGTTGGTAGAGACGTCTTGCTGAGCGGTGAACGAAGCACCACCATAGGAATATATTCGAAGCACGACGATTAATGTGAGCAGTGTATGAGGAATGCATGGCAAGTGGGGGAGTCGGGTTTGCAGTTCATTACGAGAAGATGAAAAGGGGGTGTTCACTTTCCCACAGGCTCCCTTCCCCCCTTCGTAACACGAAGGAAAAGGTCAAAAGGGGGAAACAGTGCGGGAGGGAATACATGTGGGGAAGATTCAGCGTTTTTTTTTTCTTTCCTCATCCCAAAGTTTCATTCTTTCTAAGAAATATACTAGGCCAGACGAAAAGTTTTTTTTTCTTTGTTAGTAATGAAAAAGAGTTAACGGTAAATGGGACATTCACGTGAGTTTAAATTTTATTACGTTGAAGAAATTTCATTGATGAAAATTGAAATAAAATTTTTTTTAAAAAATGCGTACTCTTACATGCCCTTAACAATTACCTCTATCACTGCGTCGCCTTTGTCACGCAATAAAGAAGATAAATATTTGTATAGTAAATGATGTCTGTGTCACATTATGTTTCAGGCATGCTTCATGCGATGAATGGAATAAGAATTTATTCTGTACTAATAAGTTATATTTAAATAATAAAAGTTTTATTAATTAATTCATTCTCATTGAAGAGGTACTGAGTAAATCTCTGAGGAACGTTAAGTGTTGAAAAGCATCGATCAAGAAAAGTCCAATGGTAATAAAGAAGTTACGTTAAATCATGCTGGGAATATATATATATATATATATATATTAGTTTTTAAATATGTACGTCTCTACAAATTATAAAATAAATTTGGAACAACTTTTAAAAGGCATTACATTCATTTTTCTTTTTTTTAAAAAATAGGAATGGTTTATATATATATGAAACGAACGTAACACCTGAGAGTAAATATCCTATAAAATGATTCTTTTAAGAAGCAATCGGGGATATTACGTTTTTAGACTGACTAGATTTCTTCACAAAGCAAGAGCTTAATTTTTTTAAGTGCTTGTTCAAACTCTTTTGGTAACTACTTCTCTCTATGTATGCTCGTACATCCATATTTTTAAACGCACGGATTTTAAATAACATGATCCAAGGGGGGAAAAAATTTCGCTACTATTTTAAACGGCTATTCTCTGACACGATTCAAGAAAACATATTATTCTATGAAATGATGAAGACGCGCGCGAAATTCATCAGTTATTCAACGGTAGAATGCACCCTAAAATTTTAACAAGATCTGAATATCTGTAAATCTGTGTGTATGAAGAAATATATAAAGACTCCAAAAACCAAAAAGTAAATAACTTTTTTTTGTTCATCTAATCAAGTCGTCACTGCCGCACGAAAATCATCATTGCCTTCATGTGGGAGATTATTCTACTGATGACAACGATTTCGATAAATCTCACTGTAAGCAAATGCGATAAATATCAACAAGTATCGTGATATAAAACATTAATATGATGTTTAGTACTTATAAAGTTTTCCACCTTTATTAATGCTGAGACTATATTTATGTTTCCTTAATTTTATTTTAGGTGTTAAGTGAAACGTGCATGAATTTCATGTTACTCTTTAACATATGAACGTGACAGAAATCCACAGAAAAAAAATTATACAGTTGATTTTTTGTTATTTTTTCCTATAGTTTTTCGAGGAATATATCTACAGTATATACAGACGGAGATAGATGTATGTGTGTATATCCCAAACAAATCCAACTTTCCAAATGAGAAACGATGAGTAACATAATGATTCAAAACTTCACTTACATCAAAGAGTACCGATCATTAGGTATGAATGCAATTAAGAGCCCCCAGCTACAGTAGTCTCAATAGAGACCGACCCGTCTACCCTTTCAGAGTATGCCCATCTCCCCAAGTCACCATATGACCAGGGGTTGGGAGGCTTTGCGCTACTGTATTCATTTTTTGTCCGTCATCTAAAAGGTTAGTCACCAGTATGTTCTACACATGGTTAGTAATGTTACCTTTAAAAGTATGCTATGCTAAAAGGTTCAACACAAACAATGATGACATTTCGGAAGTATGAGTAATATTTAAATGAGAATTTTTGGTGTAATACAGAGTGGAGACTTAAGGTATCCGACTACTTGCTACAACTTTTTTTAAAAAGAAAATTGGAGGTATGGGGATTTTTTTGTATATTTTAAGAAAAATATGCTAAAATTAACAAGAGAAAAAGAAATTATTATTACAAAAATGGGTAAGAGTTTACAAAAAATAACATAAACGCGGCCCATTCTGTACCAGAAGTTTATGAACAAATTTTTAATTGATGTGTTGCAATGTTATTCATTTTTTGAAATGACCTCAGGATAAGAGATATTTTCTTTTTTTACAAAAACTAGAGCACTTTATCACAGTTATTATATGAAATTGCTTAAAAAACAATGATTATATTCACATAAGGGACTGTAAATTGTGTAATAAAACAGTGATTGATAAATCTGAAGGTTAAACCAATTCAACTATTATACAGAACTTACAGAAAAAATTTCAGTTAATATGTTCAAAACTTTTTTAGCAATCGCTGACCCAGTTTGAATATTTTCAAAAAATCACTTTTCGAGTAAAACGTATCTTAAAGTAATGGCATATGCTTTTACCAAAACATTTAGTTTTTGTTCTAGTGAACGGAGAATAATAAACTTGGTATTTTTATAAAGCTAAAAAGATGCCCTATAAAATAAAACCATAAAAATATTTGTCAATTTTTGGCAAAATTCACAATTTAAGGGTAGTCGGATACCTTAAACTACTTATTTACTGAGAATTTTACAATAGGGATATTCAACTGCTTTATTTTCTACCTAAATATCAGCCTTACAACTCGATTTCTAATATCATTATCAAAATTTTCAACGCCTAGATATTATCACCTATTTTCAAGAATTTTCCTTTTCGCATGAAATTAATGAAAGCGCGAGTACTTGCGTAATTGTATACAGCTATATTTTCATTAATAATGATATGACTTTATATTTTAATATTTTATTCAGCTACTGTAGCGAATTTCTCGAGAAGATTATAACGTGCTCTAAATGTATAAGCTAAATTCATAGAGAAGGCAGTAAATTATTTAAGGGGCGTGATAGAAACTTCACGCCAAATATATATATAGGGTTTAAAAATTCATCAAATTCCCGGAATTCTAGAACACAACAGGGGATAATACTTGAGACATGTATCGATTGATAGAGGGACCGTTTTGGAGCTGATACAAAGTTAAACCGCAAAGGCGCAATAATTCATACTCTAGCTTCACTCCAGGTATCAGATATAAACCTCTGTGGCAGTTCGGAGGTCAGTATTTTAGCGTTCCCATACTTCTTAGATAAAATTTAAATTCCAGTATGGAAATATATTTTCGGTATCTTTTTTGAATGTTATGGGAAAATATACGAAATATATTATTTGAGTTGCTTATGTGTAAATGCATTTACAGATAGGATTGTAATGTGCAAGCTGGCGGAACACGCTTTTAGGATTATTTTTTAACAGAGTTCATTTGTCATCCACCTGAAAAACAAACTTCCTTACAAACAATAGTTGAAAGATAAAATTAAAAGATTAATAATCTGTAATGTTTTATTTGTTTGAATATTAATTATATTTAGGAGTTGCTAATGTATTTTTAAAAATCACTTTTTACTTTTTGTACCACACGAATTCTTAAGGCACTTTCACCAGCATTCTTACGAAGCATACAGAAAAAAGTGTAAAAAGATGTCAACAGTAATTTTATTAACACGAATTTATTAAAGCATTGATTTCAATGGAATTCGTATATTTTAGCAATCGATACTGTTTGAACCAGAAATTAATGGTTAAAAAAATAATGGTCTTTTACAAGAATTACGTTTAGGTTTCCCTCTTCAAAAAATATTTATAAAAGGGATACCAATACGTGATCATTCTCTTACAATAATAATTTATTTTCTCATTTAAATTATTTTATCCTTTCTAACTTTTATCCTCAACTTCAGATTCATTGAAATTAAGATAAATAAAATTTTTTGAATGCTTAATAGAATGGTAACCCCAGAAAGATAAAAAATGTAATAAATATACATATAGACCCTATGCACATATGTATTAAAACTACGTTTAAACCTACAATCTTAGTTGCTAAGGCAAACTGAGGTTGTCTTATTTTTGATTAATATTGTCGTGTCTATTTCTATTTAGTGCTTTTTTTAAGTTAGGGCAATTTAGTATATATATATATATATATATATATACATACATTAATAAAGCAAAATTTCCAGATATTAAAATACTACTTTATATTACATAAATATTTGCAAGTAAAACGATTTTAACTTCAGTGCCATTGAAGTACCAAATTGGAATAATAACATACGTATTTCTATAGGATAGGTTAGTTATAACATTTATTCAACGAAACAAATACTTAGTAAAACAAAGATAAAAAAAAAATTAAAATTTAATTAAGTATTGTTTAGATTAGAAATTCCCATTTAATTTATTACTTCTTGATATTTAGGATGCTATTTTTAAAGAAATTTAGAATTAATTTTGCATTTTATGAAGTTTACATTCGTTTGGAAATTTCCTTTATCAGATTTATTAACATACTTTAATAATGATCAAATTTATTATAATGGGACCTTTCCGCTTACTATCTTTGAATTTATCAAAAGATCACTGAATTTGGCGGTAATGCTTGTAATTTTTTATTCTCGAAATGATCTGTGCATTTCTGAATGGATTTTAAGTATGAGAATTTATTTCATAATTAAAAATCAATGAAAAGAATATATCATCCATTATAATCTTTTAAATTCAACTCAGTATTATAAATAGAAGAAGAAAGGTTAGCTTGCCCCACCCCAACTGGTTTCAATATATATTTGATTTAAAATGAAGAGAAAAAAAGAGTTGTAGTCTGTGTAATAGAATATTTATTAGAAGAAATATTCACAAATGCCTTTGATGTTCTTAATACAACTAATCGTTTAATTTATTGAAAAGTTAAATGGTTATCAACCAAAATCTCACTTTGAACCTGAGATTTAAATATAGTAGTATTTTTGACCAAAAATTGAAAATAACATCGTAACAAATGAATCAAAAGGGCTGTTTATATTTAACAACGTTATAAACTTTTTCTCCAAACAGAATATTATGATTCCAACTGATAACCCACAACAAAAATGCCTTCACTTCAGAGTTTTGTTCCTTTTTATATTAACTTTGTTTAATCAAGAAATAAATAATAGTAATAATAACTATAACGAGCTTAGCATCAGCTAGAATTAGGAAGCTTCGTTCTTGTTTCAAGCAATAGAATGATTGATATGAAACAGAATGACGATTTACTGAATTATCAGTCGATATAAGAAACATTGTTACCTTGCGATTTTTCTAGCGATTGCACGAGCTAGAATTTTTTTCAATGAGAGTTTTAAACGTATAACTTACATCTATTTTTTGAAGTTGATCCTGAATACGTTTCAAGTTTAAATTGTTGTTTCTTTATTAATCTATAAATTAATCATCTACGCATAGATAAGCTCTTCAAAATTTATTTAAATAAAATGCAATTCATAAGATGCATAATTTGGAAATTTGCATAAAGCATATTTACTAACATCTCTGATCGAAAACGTAATTGACTGATAGTAAAATAATTGATAAATTACAGAGTATGAGTAGAATAATAATTACTGCTCTTCTTATATTTACATATGGAATCTTTTTGTAGATTTTTCTCACACACATTTTTTTCATACCCCAACCGGTTATTAATTGCTACAACAAAATGAGAAACAGAACAGCTATATTTCAATAAACAAAACAGCTAGAGCTGTCCTTGAACGGAAAAACAATATGTCTTATTTCCGTTGCATACAAAAACTCCTTCAGGTGACCAATGTTTATTCATGCATTTCTTCAAAGAGGAAAGAAACACGGCTTTTGCGTGTTCAATCTCAAATATTGCTTTCTCTAAGGGTGAAGAGTTGAACTAAGGATAAGACATTTTTTATGTAGTCGAATATCCACCCCATTTTCCAAACAAAGAGATAAAAAGGTATTAGTTAGGTTCTAAAGCCGCGGGGCTCATGGAAATACACGATGGAAAAGAGGAAATAAAAAACGGAAAATAAAAAGAAAACAGCCTTCCGTTCGCTATTAAAGTTGTCCGTGGATAGCCCCGGGCCCCCTGCTGGCTAGAACAAGAGTGTGTTATCCAGTTTAGGTTTCATTTCCTTCATAAAAATGGCGAATCTCCAAGGGACGCAGCTGCCGTTAACCATAGCATTCCAACTAATTCTGAAATACAATCGAGACGCCCAATGGAATTGTCTTTAGTTAAAAAAACATCTGCCCCATTAAATCTTTTTAAAGAAACACTTAAGTAAAAAAAAAGGTTAAAATTACATAGTTGAATCATCCAGCACACACACACATGTTTTGAAAACATCGCCCGAAGAGCAGACGATTTTTGCGTACGAAAACGTAATGTAAATCACACTATCTAATCCTATTTTTCTTTCAGCAGTTTTAGAGAACTTATGAAAAAAGTCGTCGTTAATAGCACATATCAGATTACATTCAATCAAAGCGGACATCTAGGCGATTAACGAGAGGAAAAAAAGAATAAGTATTTATAAAAAATATGTAATTTCGATGAACCGAAGATTAATTTATAAGAATACTGATAAACCGGGGGGGGGGGGGTGATAAGAGTGTAATGTGTTTTGGGATTTGTTGTACTGATATTTTACTCAGCCATGAGGATTTTTTTTGTCTCATTTATTTCTGAATATGATAAATGAGTTAAACGTATCAATTGTTCGATTTTAACATGTACAATTCTTTTTTTTTAACAAAGCAAAAATAATTGTGGTAAATCCAAGAATAATGAAATCAAATAAAATATATTTTACAAAAATTATATAAGCAGAGTGGATTTTTTGAAATTACTTTGAAAACTCATATTTATTATTATGAACTCGTTCATAACGATTTCTTTATGTTTTATATCCAAATAAGAGAAATACTAGTTTTCTTTTACAGAGGAATAAATAGTTGGTAAATACCTCAAAACGGTTCATAAACTAGGGGTAAAGAGTTAGTTAATCCAAGAATAATGATACCAGATCAAATATTTTATTAGTATTTTAATAGTTCAAAGATTTTAGAAAAATTACATGAGGAAAGTGAGGTTTCGAAAATAATTCGAAAGCTCATTTAATTATTACTACAAACTTCATTCTTCATAAAATACTTATTTTTAATTGTGTAAAAAAGGCATTGTTTTCCCTTTTTTCGTAAATGTTTATTTTTTGTAACCAAATTAATCAACATATTCAAACATTTAAAAGATTTACACTACATAAATATTATTCTTATTAACAAAGTAATCGAAAACTAAACATTTTTAGTTGTAATTCAGTGATTATTTTAGAAGTCAAAGGAAAAAATGTTATTTATTACAACAATTTTAAGTTTACATTTCGCCAGCCTTTAAATTTTAAGTGAAACAAAAATTATGTGCCATTAGTCTAACGCTTGCGTGTCATTGCGCCCAGACATTATGAACGCGAACGGAACCACAACTCTGTGTGACTGCATTACCAATTATTCTACTTGAGCAAATCTTTAACGGGAATCAAGATATTTTAGTACTTAAATCTGTAACCTAGAAGTTCGTGGAAACAATTTGAAGCAATAAACCTAACGTAAAGAACGTTTAAGACCGCCAACACAGGTAGAAGTCAGAAATATCGAACTTCAGAATGGCAGACAGCTTAACGTTGTTCAATCCGTTAAGTGTTTTATCTCTGTACTACAAAATTGCATAAAAAGTTAACAAATGAATACAAACAGAAGCAATCGGGGATGGCGTTTCAGATAGCTTGTGAATGATATTTTCTCATGTGAGAATTATCCTTCTATCAAGAATAGACTATTAGAATTCCCAATTTGTACCAGCACCTTTTGGATCGCTGGAAATATTCGCCGACTAATGAGATAACGCATCCAAGTAAATATATCTCTCTCGAATTATCTCCCACTAGCTCTCGAAAATGTCACCTCGATTACATCGCGGTGCATAATCTTGGTACAGTGAATCAGTAACTGAGGACGGCCTTCATAAATCTAGAGAAAGGCGCTTTCTCGTTGCATCTGTCCCTTTTATCTCGCTCGTCGGCTGCGAAACACGTCAATTAAATTGTTTAATACGCGGAGAATTTTCGTCCTAATAATGCGTGGAGAAATGGGTGTGCGACTAAGGAATTCCTAATTCAAGCATAACTATCCTAAATTCCTTCATTTACGGAGAATAACCTCGACAACGTTCTTGGGAGACGCAAATTGAAATCAGGAGGTATTCAAATGTTAAAGAACATGTTCTTCGTGTTAAACACTAGTCATCAATCATCAGTTGAAATTTAATTTTAAAAATTAAATTTATGTTTAAAATGACTTTGTTTTAAATTAAATTTAACTTTATTCTTATTTTTTTTTAACTTTATCTTATTTTTTATCTTTATTTTTTACTTACAATTTGTTGATAATACAAGGCAGAAAAAAGTCACTGCGTATTATTTTTTTGGAAATACTAATTTTATATAAAATTATGAATTAATAAGGTAAGTCAAAAATTTATATTAGAATAATAATTCTTTAACTAGAAGTTTAGTTTCCTGTAACTTTAACTTATACGAATAGATTAATTTTTTATATAAAAACGGGATAACTCAAGAGGCGTATATTGGGGAGGGAGCAGGTAGTTCACCCCAATAGGTTTTTATACTCTTTAGCAGGAACGTCTTAAGACATGGGTACGGGTCTCGACCACAATGGGCACCTCGTCTCGTTTTTGACAAGGCCTTAATAAGATAATGATTCGAGTAATTTCAACGGTCAAACGTTTTTTCCGGTTGTATTCGCCGAAAAACTGGGAATATCGGACAATATGTCATCTGGCTAAATGTGGTGATCGTCGTCCATGTATAGGCCTGGCCTACCACCGTAAACCATTATTACTCATTCAGTCAAAAGGCGGCAGTCGGTCGAGCCTGTTTGTATGATTGTAAATCCTGCACATTTATTTGTTTCGGTTATTGCTTGTACGAGTATTTAACAATGCATGCTATGTACCATCTACTATTAAGGGTCACAGGTGTGGGGCCTACATTTGTGTAAGGGCTCAGGGCCTATTTTTTCGTAGGGACCCTGAGCCTCAAGAAGTCTTAAAAGCTTAATGCCCTTCAAATAAAACCATCTCATCTCTTTGTTTTTAACCAGTCATATATATATTTTCAACTGGTGTATCAGATATGCACAAAATATTGGAGTTACACGCAATGTGTGTGGAATGGGGTATCCTCAGTTCAAGTAAAAATAACGTCCCGTCATAGACTCAAACTCTGGACCTTTTTCCCTGGTTAGAAGTCTAACGCTCTACCGACACAGCTATCCAGGACTATGGTTTCGATTCAAACAATGTTTCTCCACAAAGCTTGTGAAGCACTTGCAAGAAACTCATAAAACATTTACAAAGAAATACAAATTAACACTTTAACATGAGCAATACTTTGGCATGCTCCCGCGGTAACTATATAGTTTTTTTTTCAAATGATTAATCAAACCGGAAACGACTATGGGGATATTAAGACGCCTCTGCTCCTCGGCGCTTACGTCTTCATGTTTAGAATGTAAACCCCTCCCCAACGAGAGGTCTTTGTACGCCACTGGAAAAACTTTAAGTTTTTATCGTTCTCAATATTAAAGATAAGTAAATGTAAGAAAAAAAGATTATTTTTTCGAAATACTTATTTTATTTCCAAAAACTTGCTCGCTCTGTTGTTCTCTCATATCAAGGAAACGAGAAAATGAGAATAAAGCATTTTACAGACTTATTTATTTCAAGTCATTTTATTTTTGAACATTAAAATAAAACGAAAACATCTCTTCAAATTATAAATGGCTTCATTGGTAATCTTTAGAACTGCTGAGCGCATTGACATTTTCTCCGAGAGTTTAAAAATTGGCAATTTAATGTATACAAAATAATAGCAATAAATTAGGATGAAAGAGAAAGAAATTCGCTTCTTACTTTAAAAAGATAAAAATGTAAATCACAAATCCTATTCAATTGTTAGATCAGATGTCAAAAAAGAAAAGTACGCGTTGTTAAGAAACAGTACTTTGGAGAAGAAAAAAACTCGCGTCTCAGTCAGAGAACAATAGATCGGCTTTACTTCCCAGTTTTGTTAAGATGATTACAAAACAAAAATACTTTTAAAAACGAACATTAAGGGCGGAAAAATTCAGTGGTAAATGCAACTTCAACACCAAACAACATTTCAAAAGAAAAATAGATCCTACTGCTCGTCTCTACCATTCATGTTGCATTTTCTCTCGATTCCTTCATACATAAAGAGCATTGGTAAAACAAGAAAAATAGAACGGTTTATTTAAATAATAAGGGAAAGCTCTTGGAGAGAAAAAAAAAAGGAGGGAATTTGAAAGACTATAGCCACATTCCTTCTTAAGTAAACAAATGCTTTTCAACAACGTTTCGCATTCATTTTGCCGTTGTCAGTCGCTTAGAAACATTTTGAATTTTCTTATTTCCGAATAAGCATTTAGAGGCGCTAGCTTTCGCGCCGCAATTCGCTTTTTTCCCCCTCCTCTTTTTTAAAACAAAGCCCCGTCCTTTTCGTCATTCAATCAGTTTAAAAATATTTTTTGAATGCAGATGTAAGCATTTCGTCAAAAATTTCCAAGCTAAAAATTGTGTTTTCAGATCAAATGATGTTGTTTTCTTTCATATTTTCTGAGAGAAATTGTTTTAAAAAAACCCATCAAAAACACAAAGGCGCTTTAATTCAATTGTATTTCGCTGACAATTTAAATTGACTCATGGCGTGTTTGTACATATTAAGAAAGATAAGTTTGAATATTTTTTAAATATCTGCAACTACGTGAGCATTATTATTTAATCCTTTATTTAACATTTTTAAAATTATTTAATTCATTAGTTTTTAATTTAAGTGAAAATGGGTTACTATGATACAGCAAATTTTTCAATTTAGCAACAGAGAAAGATTTCTATCAAGCAGCATTTACATAACAGATTTTAAATCGAAAGTAACACAATGTAACAATACAAATATATTTTTAACTATACAGCTTTTGAATTTTTTTTTTTGAAGAGAAAGTCGAAACTTATCTAAAGTTTTTATAAATGTAAGAAATAAACTAAAAACGAACCATCCAAAATTTAAATGAGACTCTTGACAACTTCCTATCAATGAAGTAATTTACAATTTGAAGAATTTTAATTAGAATTTTATATGAACAGGTAAATATGATAAAATCTATTAATGTACGTTCAGTTATAACAAAACAATCTTACCGCTAAAAAATAAGAGACATTTTACTATAGCAGACATTAAGGTTACAAGTGTTTTTCCAGATAAAACTTTTAATTCCAATTTCAAGAGAGAGAGAAGTAAAATATATAACTGCACAAATCAGTGGCGCGCACAAGGGGGTCCTGGGAGTCCAGACTCCCCCCCCCAAAGCCCATGAGTTTTTTTCGATTGATGATAATCCTATATATATATAACGTAAAATTTAATTAAGTACTTGTAATTAACAATTTATTTTATTAATTAATGCTAATTTTTAATTCAATAAGTTATTCTTTACTGTTTTTTGTTAACAAAATATACAAAATCAGAAGAATCAATTGGTGTTGTCTTGAGGTTTGATACGAGTTGGGGTACTTTCAACCATGGAATCCACCCCCCTTGAAAAAAAAATTTTTTTTTTTGCGCTCCTGGCACAAATGAATTCTTATACAATCACGAAGGAAGCAAAATAAGGAACGTAAATAAATTTCGATTAACAACCGTAAGCACATCTCAGAAGTTCTGTCTCTGAATACAGTTTTTCTTCATCATGTCTCAACAGAAATTTGATAGATTAGATTCAAAAACATTGTTAATGAAATAATTTGAAAAATTCGTACTTTTTTTTCTTAACAACTAGCCCATCTATTAAGTATTACATCTTATGGCCGATCCTTCAGCCAAAACAACAATTCCATTGCTTGAGGTAATATTTCCAGATGAACCAAAGCGGTTGGCCTTTAAAAAAAGTGACTTCCAATGCCAGAGAATAAGACGGCAGGTGCAATCACGGATGCCAACTCGTTCTACTTAATTGCTGTACCACAGCGTGGAATGCAGCTCGCGAAAGTTTTCACCTGTTTCTCTGAACCCCAAGGATGGATCGGGACGAGACTGACCTTTAACCATAGCGCCAGGTGTCCGCTCAGGTCGGCCCCGTTTCTACCTGGCCGTTTTATTCCACGGCCATTGTTTCAGAGGGGGAGATGATTCTTCCAAAGTAAACATTCTTGGCGCTATAAAAGTGAATCCCTCCCTACTGAAGGATTCGAAAACTGATTCCTCCACCATGAGTGAAGAACAGATTGAGGAAAACTGCGGTGTCGGACCACACACAGAGATGACAGACCACTCCCGTCAAAATTATCTTTAATTCCTTTTTGATGTTCCACTGATCTAAAGAAGAAGCAAGGCAACAGAAGAAATAAAATCCGTCTTCGTGAGTGATGTAACACAACAGATGGCTTAAATGAAACAAATGTTTCGAAGGAGGGTGGTGGGGGTGGAGAACGGTTTGAATCAGGAAGATAGATACATGACATTACTAATAAAAAAATAATGATAAATAAACTAAAAAGGAAGAAAGATCACATTTTTCAGTGTTTGTCGGTTCAAAAAGTTCAGAAGCAGTTGCGCCACTCTGAGAAAATATTACAAAAGAACATCAAAGTATGCGGGGAAAGGGGTAGAACATGAACATCGGAATAATGAGATACTCCAAAGAACAATGGCGGTGCCTGAAGGGTCTTCGCGGTTGTACATTTCTTTCAATTGAATGAGAATGACTTTTATTAAAAAAAAGTCATCCATTCGAAATGGACAATAAAATTAAAGCATGCAGTTAGTTTTCATTTCAATGTAGAGACCGCACGAAATAAACTATGAGGAACGCACGTTTAACGTTAACATATATGTCAAAGATTTTATAAAGTATGATAAATGGTCTTATTACTGTAAGGCAGGGGTAAACATTTAAGTAAAGGTGGAAATATTCAAAAGACTGGACTCAAGTTAGCATAGTTATTTTCAGTTTATATTTGCTACATATTTTACTCGGGTTAGAAAAATAAAGGTACTAATCAAGCGAATATTACGCAGTTTTGCTTAGAATATAATAAATAAGGTATATGTTCTATATAATTGAAAAATATTTTATTAACTGATAATTGCACAAAAGCAAAATACATGTTTTTCTAAAATTAAGAAATTTTTTAATCGAAACCTGTATTTGGAGATCTGTTCATACAAAAGAGAATCACGTGTATTTTTAATGAGCTAACTGCAAAAAAGGATTTTGCTGTTTTTGTAAAAGATCACACAAAGTGTAACAAATTAATTTCGTTCTAAATCTAAGGGAACCCCCCCCCCCCTCGCAGAAAAAGGACCTTGTAATTTTTGAGTCGAGTGGTGAGATACTATGCAATCTGGTGGTTCACACTTCTAAATTTCCCGCTAAGCCCACTCAAGAACATGATTCCCGGTTCTAGTTAGCCCACACCATTTCCCATAAATCCGCACGATAAATGGTGGAATCGGACTTAGAACTTTATGAGACTTAACCATGAATCTGTTTTTAATTGCTATACATTAATTTTCAAACCTGGATTCTTAACAAAATTTTCAAAATATACTTGTTTATAGGAACGAAACATTTATTCTTATTTTCCTTTCTATGTTGCATTCTCTAAAAGAGAATAAACTGCAAGGTTTTGCATTTTAAATTTAAATATTTCTTTATTTATCAAAGACAACGTACGAAATGCAAAGTAATACAAATAGCATGAAACGAAAATATTATAAATATTTTGAGGGAAAATATAGAAAAAATATATAGATAGAGGAAGAGAGAGATGGAAAAAGCGTCATGAAGAAGAGAGCGCGCAGCTCTCTGAAAATACGGCAAAAATCTTAAGTAATCAAAATAAACATCTTTTTCCATATACTTCAAAAAGCGTGGGATTTACAAAACAGAGCATAAACCCCATTTATTTCGTGTACGGAAGAAAACGAATGAAAGTTATTGCTTCCGATCTTTTTAGTTCGCAAAACTATTTCGTTCAAATGTATTGAAAACATAAACGAATCATTGCTGTTGGAACATTTTTCGCGCTGTATAGAGCAAAATATCAAACACATTTTTTGGCTTTATTTTTACGCATTTTCATTGAAGTTTCGATTTAACAAGCAGTGTTGCCATTCAGTATCTGGCGAGACAATTTTATTTTAGGTTGAAAATCTACCATACAAAGGTTAAGACATGTCTTTTCAGCTAGGAAAGATCAAGTTTTTTTATTTTCTTTACAAATAATGGTACTAAGGCATTATGTTCTTTTCTATGGGGGAGGAGGAGGGGAGAAATTATTCTAAGCTCGAGAAATGTGAATATTCATTAATTAGTCATTTTCGAAATGTTTTTCAACGGAGAATTCTTATTACCATCTTATTTCCTTCATTTATTGGTTTATGTTTTGAATAGAAGTACGAGGATGAAGCACACAACAAGGGAGAAATTCTAGATAGAAGATACAAATGGGAAATAAACTAATTTGCATTTATTTCTAAAATGAAATTTTAGAGTACATAGAACTTAGTAATGAATTTACTAAATATGAACAGTAAATTCGAAAGTTATATGAATTTTAACTTATCACAAAGAATTTTCACAATTTTTGCCAATATGGGTACTTATTTAGTCGATCAATTTCAAAATGTAACAGTATAACTTGTATAAATGAATGTAAATAGTATAACTTATATTAACTCGAAATGTAACATAATATGTATAGCTTGTATTTAATATCAAAACTGCTAAATGAACAAGACATTAAATGAATTGCAGCAAATTCTACTTTTAAAAGGAATATAAATAATTTAGATGGATCAGCGCACACAAAGGGAGGGGGGAGGACTAGCAGGTCCGGCCCCCTGCCCATGTTTTTTTCTCTCGATTGATTATCCTCCTATGGCTATGGTAAGTAAAATTTAATTGGGCATTTGTTTTTAAAAATTTATTTTTTACTGTTTTTTGTTCCTGAAAATCAACAAAATAAAAAAAAATATGGTGGTGGACTTTCGACCCTTAACCCCTCCACCCTCCCTTACATTAAAAAAATTCCTGAATGCGCCACTGAGATGGAGTTATTATTTCACTAATTATAGGACAACATTTTATACTAACAAAATCTAATTTTCAACCTAGTATTACCAGTGCTAAAATTAAAGCTTATTTTAATTCTTATTTTGTTCTAAAGATAACATAACTGTCGTGAATGAGTGAGTGCTTAATAATGTCGCACTCCGTAACAACACGAGGGCTATTGGCAACGGACCTCTTCATTTTGAACCAAGATCAAGTGATGAAGATGACATGTGAGCTGGGCCCTTTTCTCTAAACTACTACACCACGCCAAAACATAACTGCCATGTTCAATAATAAATGTCTTTAGATTTTGTGCAAGTCTCGTTTTTCATATCTTACACAAGGAAGAGTTTAAAAACTTCTCTATGTACAATATATTGACTTTTAAAAAGGGGCTTGTGAATATCAGGAAAGAGCTTATGAAAGGGCAATGTGTAAATATATTTTTCAGAATTATAGTTTTTACATAATAGTGAGAATTTAAAAAAAAAATCAGGACAGCATATTTGATCTAAATTAAAGATTTACAATAAAAACCAAAGCCAAAATTTTAAAGCAGTGGCGCACACAAGGGGGGAGTCATGGGGGTTCGGATACCCCCCAAAGCCCTTGATTTTTTCGATTGATTATAATTCTATGTATATAATAGGTAAAAATTAATTTTTTTAAATAATTAATTTAGTTAATAAATATTTACTGTTTTTTGCTCCCGAAAATCGACAAAATTAAAAGAATATGTTGGGCGGCGTATTGAAGCATGGTACGAGAACAGTGGAACCAAAGCCAAAATTTGAAAGCAATGGCACACACAAGGGTCTTGGGGGTCCGGATACCCCCCAAAGCCCTTAATTTTTTCGATTGATTATAATTCTATGTATATAGTACGTAAAAATTAATTAATTTTTTACTGTGTTTTGCTCCCGAAAATCGACAAAATTAAAAGAATATGTTGGGCGGTGTATTGAAGCATGGTACGAGAACAGTGGACTTTCGATCTTGGACCATTCCCTTGAAAAATTCATGTGTGCGCTACTGTTTGAAAGTCAATGTTATTTTGTAATATTAGTTTTTGCACATCGCATTTGAATCTTTAACTGTGTTCTGAAATATTTCCGAGTTAACAAAACTTTTATTATTACATTAAAAAAATTTGGATCTCAAAAAACGCTTTTTAAACTAAGATTTTTGAAAATATTAATTTACAAATCTACTAGGAAAATGGCATTTGCCAGATCATTACCATGCACACGATGTTAACTCTTTGTTTCTACAGTCGCGTGATTCCGACAATAAAATGAAGATTACATTTTATGTTCCCCAACACACATATTCATGCATTTCTATAAAAGATTTCCCATTCTCACCCAAAATCAGATTGATCGCGAATTCTCAAGCCAGAATTTCATCACTGAAAAGAGCATATAAAAGCGATTTAAATTTTAAGGAATATAAAATCCCCTCACGTTCACAAGCAGAGAATAGTTGCTATGTTGCCATCATAAAAATGAAATTCACTTAAATAGATCGGGAATTCCTTTTGTGCGAGGACTTCGAACACACGGGTCACGTATCATGGAACTTCCCAAATAGCGTCAATTTTCAACATAAACTTCCACAGTTTCTCCATTGTGATATTTATTCATTTTACGTTAGCCTTTACTAAAGTTTTATATGGACGCCTCAAAGGAATCGCTCGAATTTGACTTGAAAGAGGCCGAAGTAGCGGTGGACTTCCAGATTTTTAAAGACGTATTAAAAGGTATCGCAACAATGGAAGAAATAGGGAATAGAAGATTGTGGTCTGTGGTTGCTCCAACACATGCAATAGTTATGTTGCATTGCACATAGTTTCAGAATACTGATTGACTCTCAAATGTTAGGTTGACTGTTAAAGATATAAAGAAAAAAAATCTCTTTCAGTGTTTTTCAAATACAAATGGCAATCTATTTGGCAAACGATAAATTTATACCACTTCCTTATTTTGAATTTGTTTTCCTTGTTGTACAAAAATTTTCAGGATTTAGAAAAAAACTACCCTTGTTATCTATATACACCCAACTCTTTTTATACACGGTAGGTACGTTTCTTAGACAAAGGTATACAAAAAATCGTGTAAAAAATACATGCGACATATGATAAATTTGGGGAAATGTTCCATAACTTAAAAAAATATGTAAGATGAAAAAATTCTAATTATTTTCTCAAAGAACCGCGCAAAAAAAGTGATGATGGAATCCAGGTTTACATTTATAAAACAAAAGCAATTCATTTTTATTACAAAATAAATAAATAAAATATAAGTGTATAGTGAAAATTTAAGTCTTTAAATACATACAACATATAAAAATTCAAATTGATATTTGGAATAAAGCAACTAAATATTCATCTTACTTGATAACAATTGATAACAACTTGATAACAATAACGTGCACATTTATTGCGAACTAGATCAAAAATGCAATCATGAGTAGATGTAAAAAAAACCTTTAATTTGAACCTGAACTATTAGAACTTTATTGCATCCTACAAACTGAACACAAAATAGAATAATACTGAGGAACAGAATGCTGTGTTCAAGTTGAAGTACAACAAAATAATGAAAAAGTGAACCGTGAACCGTATATTGGTGAACCGTGTTATTCAAAATCGTGTAAAAAAAAAAGAGTTGGGACTCATCACGAAATCTCCTTAACTATTAGACCTATAAACTTAAAATTTGATAAGCATGCTTCTTTTGTTGAATAGGGATCCGCTAAGAATTGTTTTTGCGGAAATCGACTTCCAACAGGAGCTACGAGGCACATAGATAAAAAAAAATTGAGTCCCGTTTTTGAGCTACTAAACTTACAGACTTGAAATTCGGTAAGCATGTTATTTGTGTTAAATGGAGGACCATTAAGAAAGGGTTTTGCAGTTGCGCTATGGATAAAAACTCCTGATTTTGAGCTATTAGACTTATAGACTTGAAATTCAGCAAGAGTGTTTATTCTGTTGAGTAGAGATCTGTTAAAAATGGATTTTGTAGAAATCAACTTTGAAGTAACGGGACTTAAGGCAGCGTGAAAATTATTACACTCCCGTTCTTAAATCAAGAGGTGAGGGTGATAAAAATATTTTTCAATTCAATCGATTGCTTAATGTCAGAAGAGAACTTAGATATCAATAACATAAAAAACTTATTTAAATAAGTTTATTTATATACTTTAACCTATTTATTTTCATACAACATCATGAAATACCCAAATAAGCGTATGTTCATCAAACCTCTTCTATACCTCTTCTTTCACTTCCTCTTTTTTTAGAAAAAACTTTATATAGAGCAACTTGTAGGTACATAATAAATATTTAAACTGAATAACTAATATTATTACTTTCAATACTAGAATTCCTTTGCATAAGCTACGTAGAGTGGAATTTTTAGTTAATTCATTCGTAACTAAGAATATAACGCACAAGTTACAGTTACAAATTATATATCCCATGCGGAATTATTCCGTCAAAGTCTAGTTAGTATATAATGCGTGTGTGTGTCACATTCCCCTTTTCCTACCAGCTTTTTTTATTATTGTGATACATAATTAGTCAACGGGCTTTCAAAAAGGGGGAGGTAACTGAAATTTCTGCCAAAAGTTGTGAAACATGTGCCTCAACTTAATTCTTATACCACTCCCACACCACATTTCAAGTCGCGCTGTGTCTGCCGAGCGTTAAGTATTGAGTTGAACAGTGCTGAAATGCGCTAGGGGAGGGGGACGCAGGAAGGTGCTATATCCCCCTTCATTAACAGAGTAGCGTGCGTGATCGTAATACAGAATGAGAGTAGACCACTCATAAAGAGTCTTCCCGCTATGATATCGTTGGGGGGAGGGGGTATCTTGTATAATTACGGTAGATGTTGTTTAACCGGATGTTGACGGCATCTCCCACTGCAAATAGCATGCTCCTCTGTAAAACCTTCGGTGATTGGAAGAGACGGCAGGTGAGAGAATGTTGGCAGGTGCAGGTCATTGTTTAGTTTTTATATAGGGCTACCGAGAGCAGGTGTTTTGCGTAAGGAAAGTGGACAAGGAAATATTAAACTTTTTATTATTATCTGCCAGCTGAAGAGGCTCAGTAGGTGTCACTCAACTGAACTGGTAATCATTCCAACAAGATAAAGAAATGGGTTGTTAAACAGTTGATAAAGTATTCAACTGACAACATTTCATGGCCAAAACATGTTTCGTTCCAATTCTTTTTACCGGAAAGGAGGTTAAACATCGCGAGTCACTGATAAAAAACTTTTTACAGGCAACATCCTTTCGTAAATTAGTCATTGTCAACTCTCTTACAGGGTTCTATCGATTGCCCCCCAATTGTAGAAGCTACTGTTTGGTTGCTAAGAGTTCTTTTTGGGAGTGTCAAGAATATAGTATACCCAAGCTAGTTTTAAAGATCTTTTTTACTGTTTTAAGATTTTAAACATTTCAAATGTTTCTAAAAATGTTTAAGCTTTTAAATGTTTTGCGATAATAAGATCAGTTAACATATTAAATACTTAATGCAAGCGTTCTAAATGTAAGTAGTGGCAATACCATAATGAAATTATGTCCATACTGGTATATAATATTACATTTGACACAATTAGGAACTAGCTCTGCTTCGGAAATAATTAAATTATATATTAATTAACTGAGAGATAACATTTAGAATGTAATAGTCACTGTTATTTAGCGTTGTATTAGATATAATTAATTATAGGTAACCATTAGCTGCAAACTGCTTCGTGTTCATTTTCATATTCAGTTATTTGCTTTAGCGAAAAATTATTTTTAAAATGTGTATTGAAACACAAAGGGAATCTGTCATAAATGTACTCTTATTTTATTCATTTTACCAAGTATATAATCCCATCCTGGTTGAATGCTTTCCACGAAGAAACACCTAAAATAAAATCCAATATATATTTAAAAACAAATGACTTTTATAAGTGGTACACAGTTCGACACGATATTTCAAAGTCGAAGCTAAGACAAAGCATGTGCAGGTGGCACTCACTGAAATATAACTGCACTTTACCAATCTGGGAATGCAAAAGAATCATTTTTCGACGACAGTACACCTGAAATATGAAGGATCTTTCTCTCGACAGAATTGGAGGCGTCAGTAATATCGAGTGGCTCAGTGGAAATAAGCCTATTTCAGATCCATTGCACCCGCAATGCAAAATGCAAGATCAGCTTCTGAAACTCATACATGAAGCAGGGAGAGAAATTTCCATATTTTAGTTGCTGCCACACACTTTTTTCTGGAATAAGATATTTAAAAAAAAGTAAGAAGAAAGAAATGTGAATAAAAAGCTCTTCGATAGGAATGGGGGAGAAACCGAAATCGCCTGCTTTTACTGGGTAATGAGTATGCAGAACTTTTTAGCGCGATTCCCGAATTCCTTCTTGTAGATCGGACGAAGAAACTTATTTCTTTTTGTGATAGACAAGAGAGGGAATTTAGGTTGAATGTAAATAACAGAAAGTTTCTTTTAGTATCGTAATGCTTTAAATGTTGTCAGAAATTCGATATTTTATTTCTACATCTTCACGAACGGCTTGAACAAAATTGGTAAGGAAAGAAATTTAAATTAAATTAATGAAATTAATCTTTCACATATATTTTCCACTAAAGTGCAGAAATCAATTAATCTACAGATTAGCTAGGTAATCTGCGCATGAACTAGTAATTCGTTAAAGTGCAGAAAATTGTTTCATTTCTCAAATTACCTAGGTAATCTGCACATGAACTAGTAATTCGTTAAAGTGCAGAAAATTGTTTCATTTCTCAAATTACCTAGGTAATCTGCACATTACCAACAAGACATTCATTAAAGTGAAAATAAGATCTTTGGTGGAATAACAGAAACGTCTCTGTACACATTTTTTGCCTATTTATTTTTTGATATCTTAAGAATCAAACCACAATGCAATTGAACAATCAACACATTAGTTGAAAAACTACAACACAAAGAATTCAATGGTTTAAAATATTATTCCAATTAAGGAAATCGACATGTTATTTATCTATTTTTTGATATCTAAAGAATCATGTAAATGCAGTCAAGTAAATACCAATTTAGTTGATATAATCAATCATCAATCAATTGAAAAACTATAATAAAAATAATCGAACAGTTTAACATATTATTACAATTAAGGGTCTTAGTAGAGTGGACCTATAATTTTTTTATCGTGGTTGCGATTGCTATATCGGAACGTGCAGCTATGCTTTATAATATGAAACTATTAACATTTTTTTTTTAATTTGTGTGTGTTTTCAGAAGATACTGATCATCCTAATTCAATTTATTATAGATTAATTCGAGGAGTTTTTTATTGAATACTTTTACAGTCTCTATCACTCTGTTCCTAAATGTTTAGGATAGATTATTCTGGGATGAGTCCACATTTTTTCAACCAAAATTCCTAATAGAAAGGAAATGAGAGAAACAATCTTTTGAGCTTTAACGATACGGATACCGAAATTGTGAAGGTTACCTAGTTTAAATGTGGAAAACTCTTGATTCCGCTCTTCAACGGAGCTAATCAGTTAATTTGCAGATTAGCTATGCAATCTGCTCATTAACAGCTTTCGAGTTTTCAAGGTAACATATACATAGAATCACGTCTAATATGCCTAAAATACATCAGACACATGCTTAAAAACCCTTCAAACTACACAAGCGTTCACTTTTCATTTCATAATCGCTATACAGATAATTAAATAAATCTATATAAGTATTATAACGAGCATTAGTAAGAAAATTTCATAACTAAAGCACAAATTTTGTGAATACCCAAACATGTACTCTCAGTTTATGCATGCATAATTAGATAAAATTTTAGACTTAAATCCGTAGGGAAACAAAAACTTGACATATTAGTTGTAACAATAAATCAGGCGAGTTCATTTATTCTTTCCAGTAGGGCATATGATTCACACGTTTAACTCTCATTGTTCAAATCTTTAACATTTAATGGGAAGGGCGTGAGCTAATTCATTCCCATTCTGACGCCAGCTCTGTTTATGCCTGCTCATTATACGGAAACATCACCAGCCTTGTACGTTTTGCTGTATAATAGATTACCAGTCGGCTATTCAAGTTTTAATTATTAAATGAATAGACAAAAGAGAATCGTTATTTCATAGACTAAAATCATAAAAGCAGTTATAATTTATGAATACGCCTCATAATATGTGTACCATTTTCCAATCGACATTGCTCTCCATCTTGACGACGTCGTTAATTTAAATTTTAAGTCGTTTTATTTAGCAACAACCTTTTTGCGTGCTGCTTAGGGCAACAGACTGCCACAGATCAAACCAATAATCGGCCATCTATAGAAAGAAGCGAAATGATTCCTTTGTTCATTGGAGGAAAGGAACCGATTAACATCCGGCTTGGAAGTCAACAGTCGCTTCATCAGATCAGGATGGGAATCAAGCACTGAACAATGGACATCAAATTACTAAGGCGGCTTCATGACTGACCGATTAAAACGTTTTTAATATTCTGATCGTGCCTCAGTGATTACGCATCTTTTCCAGCCCGCTAGTGAGAAAGGGAAAGGGTTGTACAACCGAAAATAGGAGTCGGTTGAACAGATTTTTTTAATCATTATTTCAAGAATTTGTTATTGTTAGCATGCCCGTTCAGCTTAATCTTGAAACAGATCAGAATTCTAATGATAAAAAGATACTTAAAAATATGATTGCTGATAAGCGTGTGTGTCCAAGTGATAAACAGTACATTACATGTTTTTAGAGCTTCCGATTGAATTTTGAACAGATCTCTCTTTCTAGACTGGTTATTCTCTAAGTGAAATAAAAATAAAAATTTTTACGATTACTAAATATTTAAAATATTTTTTTAAGGTTCAATATAGGTCTGTAATCTATATCAAACTTTAATTCAGTAAAATCTGTCGATGTTTAAAGATTTTACTGAATAATCGTGATATTGATAAAGATTATGGTGAAGAACTGGAGAGACCAGCACGTAAAAAAAATTAATGCAGAATTATTAAAAATGGTGTTATTTTAAAAATATGCTATTATTTATTAAAAATTAGTTCATAATATTACATGCTACTTAATTTTTAATGAGAAAAGTCGACTCAGGTGGTTCAGATTTTATTTGTAGCTCAATTACGGAAAAGAAGAAAGAAAATTAAGCACAATGTGCATGAAAACATTGCTCAGGAATTTGACCACACATATACAAGCAAATAAATTTAGTTTACGACAATGATTGCTTATTTAAGGTATCCAACTGGATTCAGAACCAAAATTTCGAAAAAACCTATAAATAATTTTTTAAAATATTTACTGTCACCTGAATTAGAATGTACATATAAAATTGTTTTAAGAATAATATTACATTAAAAATTATTTAAATGCAATTTTTTGGTAGAAAATAAAAATAGAATTACATATTTTCAAAACATTCTCCTTCCATGTAAAAATACTTCTATAGTAACCATATTTTGCTATATATATAACTAACCATATATAACTAAGATTTCTGTACAGAGCCAGAACTAGAATTTTTGAGAAATGTCTAATTTAGAAGTGGATTTATGCATTTTTTATAACATCAAAGTATAAAAAATTTAACAAAAAAAAAAAAAAAAAATATTATTATTTTAATTGATAGTAACTCTGAAAATAATGCGAATTCTTTTAAAAATCCTTGTTCAGGCTCTGTATAGAATCTTAGCTATATATAAGCAAAATATTATTGTTGTAGAAGTATTTTCCATACAAGGATAATGCTTTGAAAATATTTAATTCTAACTTCATTTTTTGCCAAAAAAAAAATTATATTTAAATATTTTTTACAGGAATTCTGTTCTTAAAACAATTTAATAAGTATATTCTAATTCAGGTGATAGTAAATATTAAAAAAATATTCATTTATGATGTTTTCAAAATTACAGTGCCGAATCCAGTCGGATAACTCAAGCGACTATTCAGCAAAACCGCCAATTGATATTGAGTAATTAATAAAATCTCTCTTGATGTTTGTTTTTTTCTCTAAAACCAATATTTGCTCTACTCTTATATTTCAGATTAACTTTTGTAATCCATCTTATTAGAGATTAAATAACCTAATCAAATTTTTCTTCTAAGACCCCACGAGCCACATTGACTCGTAATTACGAAGTTTTATCAAAACTCTTTTGATAGATTACCTATCATACCCACAAAGCCGAATTCGCATTATTAAGCTGCCAAAGGTTTAAAAAAAGTATACCTTCCAATCGATATTGGATTTAAAGAATTCAGCTGTGACACTAAACAACTTAGTCCTCGACAAAAAAAACTTAATTAAAAATCAACCAGAATTAGAATCGAGCAACTTGACTTTCCCAGAGCTGAGTTTGACCTTCAATGAAGTAAAAACAGATCTCAAAGATTCCATTTGTTCTGTGCATTCGTTGTGATTCTGGAGAAAAAATCGTTCTTCTTGCACAGTCACCTCTAACCTCAATTCTTGCTAACCACACCCTTCTGTAGTCAATTACTTTACAGGGGTGAAAAAAAAATCTACCAGAACATCCCACTGGGATTTGTAAAAGGCAAGAAAGACGATAACAGATTGATTTTTAAGACTACGCATTGCACAGCCCAGGGCAAAAGCAGAACTCATACTGCAGGAATCAATGGGATAATGAATAATGTTATTAGTCGGAGTAGCGGTTTACATTATATTATGTCTGACTGACTAATTTTTCAAATGTGATTAATTGATATTTCAAAAAGTATGTAGCAATTCAAGATTTTACCCGATTAAAAAAACGATTTTTAGACCTTATGACTGTTTTTAAATTGGAAAAATTGTATCTAAGAACTAAATATTTTCTAATTGAAATCATTTGAAGTAATAAAGAAGAAGAAAAAAAAAACTTTAAAAATAGGGAGAAAAAAAAATTAAACTAGAATTTATTTTAAGCAAAACGAGGGCTATTGGCGAAGGACCACTCAATTTAAAACCTCAGTCAAATGATGAGGTCACCTGAGCTGGCACCCCCTCTCCCCGCCAACGAGAAGGCTTTGAGCCTCGACGGATTTAACGTGCATCATCCCTCTACTCGGTGGGTCACTAGGTTTCAAACTCATGACAAGCTGACCTCGAGTTATTGACCATAACCATACGCTACCACAGTCACAAGAAAAAAGTATCGAATGTCGAAATTAAATCTATTTTTGAAAACTAAGGGATCTTACTAATTATAATTTATTTATTTATGCAATCTATCTATCGATATATATTATTATAACCATTTTAACAGTTATTTTTGCAAGAAAATAACAAGCATCCTTACTCTGTTCTCTTCACCAAGGGTGTCAAGGGTTCTCTAAATCAAGGACGTAATGTAAATTTTTGCGACCCGGCTAATATATCGACGCACATTAATATATAATAAAATAACAAGCCGTCGCAAATAAAAATAAGATAGGTAGAATTATCTTAACAATTTTTTTTAATTAGGCTTTTTTTTGCTGTTATTAAACAAACTGGGTACATTTATTACGAATATATTTATTAATTTTTTTTACCATTAAAAACTTGCGGCCCTTAATATCATATGAGTTTGACATGCCTGCTCTAAACGAATGGCTGAAAACTGAAACTTTATTGATAACTCCTTTGAATTATTTTACGTTATGTGAATTACCCATATAGTTCTCTACAGTGTTAAGTAGATTCTGAGTTCACTACATGAGCAAATTAATCGGCGACAGCAAAAACAAACTACACACACACACACATATATATATATTATATATTTATTCACGAGCCTTTTTTCCTTATCCAGTACCAAAATTGAGTTTTGACAAAAGGGTACAGCGAATGATGGAGGTTCATGACTTTGCAACCATGACGATAAGATATAAAAGCAGAGTAGGGAAGTGCGTGAGAACTGCAGAAACTATAGTCATGCCGATAACTGACTGCCCAACGAAATGGATCGGTGCTTTTCGTGTGGCTTGATATCTTTAGCCGAGTCTTCTGCATGTGGAAAACTTTATGGAAACTAAAAATAAGCAGCGAAAAAAGTTCTTTCCACAACATAAGAATCAAAAAGAAAAGATTTTGAAAAAAAAGTTCAAAACAAATAAGACTTATGTATAAGAAGAATCAATTCAAATCGGATTGAAATGTTTCTCACAATAGCTTTTTGACATTTTCAAGTAAATATGTTTATTAAATAAACTTACAACTCTACGCGACAAGCAAAAATACATAAGGATTATTTCTGCAAAGCAAACAATATTAAATGATTTTTTCCAATTCTATCTTATTCTTGTTATTTTTGATTGAAATAGATTTAATTTAAAAGAAGAAAGAAAAAAAAAAAAAAAGAGAGAAATCTTTTGAGTTAGGAGGCGAAAGAATGGAATAAAAAAACATTCTTGAATTTATTTAAATAAAGAATTTATGCTTTCATAAATGAAATACTTCATGGCTCATGTCTATTAAGCACGTTAAAGGAAAGCACACGTTTTTTTACATGGTCAAAAACATTTTTATCTACGAACTTGTGATAGAAGGATGATAGCTCTTTCTGTATTTAACTTATATGCAAAAATATATACTTCCATATATCCATATTTTAAAGTAAAATATTGAATATACTTGAGTTAAAAGAGTCCTAATTATCTAACGTATGAATTTTATACAGTCTAATCATGATTTGCTGACGAATAGTCTCAATGTCTAAATTTACACGCAGTCAGTTTGCTTACTTTTTAATGCTTTTTCTCATTCTAAGTTTTCATATAACCTCAGATAACAGCAAATTTACCTCAAAATAGCATAAAATACTTCAGATACAATTTGCAATTTATGTATGTATGCTTTTCTAGTAGATAAAATATAATTTAGCAATTAAAGAAAGTCATACAGCTATATCTTTGATTCTGAAATTAAACCCAATATAATACAAAGAATAAAACAAACTAGATTTACGATTTATAGTAATTAGTAAAATATATACATATTACTATCTTTTCCTATTAACTTAGAGAAACAAGTTACTGTACTTTTAAAAACTAATATATGCCAGAACTTTATGATTGATGTTCCTTACGTGTTCTTTTACACTCTATGGCAGCTTCTAGGATACCATAAAATTATTCTTCAACACACACAACAATAAATACCAAAATATCACACACAAAAAATACTCAAAATGAAAAGTTCAATAAATATATTTATTTTTAGAGAATAATTAAATTATTTCAATTTTTTTCACTAAAAAAAGACACATTAATACATTGTAAGCCAATACAAAAATGACTTTAAAATGCTAACAAAAGAAACTCATCGTCATGACTTGTTCATCAAGAAAAAAAAGACCTAAACGCTTTAAAAAACTTACTTTTTTCCTCATTCACTCGTAAAAATGATCCGCCCTCATTTACCTGTTTCAATAGCTGATTTCAAGGTCACCACTCGTAAGGCCAAGATTATACAATTTGAAATGGTAAAAAGGACTCCTCTTACCTATGAAATTACGCCAAATCCCTACTTATTTTCGATCATTAAGACTTCGTAACACTAAAGACTTTTAAATGACTAGGAAAGGCATGGGAAAATATTTAAAAAGCAAGCGTTTTTTTACACTTTTATACATTTATTTTCAAAAACTGCAAGAAAAAAAGTAGACATGCAAATGCTTCACGTAAAAATAAATATATAAGGACATCTCAAGACTAGCCTGTAATATTCAGTTTATGAGTATATACACACAAGTCATTACTAGGGCCATAATAGAAATAAATTCAAGATTAATTTGCACATTCACGTATAAAACATTCATTTGAATTTTTTCTGTAAATGAAAAGTCATAAATTTCAAAGATCAATATAAAGACAATTTTAAGAAAACTGCTTCTTACCAAAATAGTAAAGTACTCGCGAATGTCAGTACGCACTTGAAAGGAAACTTACCTACAAAAAAGAAAGGGAAAATAAATATTTAAAATAAAATGTTTTATGTATTTCAAAAAATTAGATAATAAACAATGCATATCATTTATCACAATATATTAGATATTAAAAAAAATAAAGAAGGCATTTATCTTGTTTTTGTTGTTCTTTATATTACGTTGAATACAATTTCTTAGGCAATGGTCTTATGTCTTTGACTAATTGCTTATTTGTCTATCTTGAAAAGCGTAGCATACACTTTAATTAAATCAATTAAAAAACATATTTTCTGCGGCAAAACAACGCTTAGTGTCTTATTGTATATTATATAGTATGCGCTCACGCACACGTCATCATATATTAAAACAAACAACAACAACGAAAAAAAAGCACGCATACCACATAATGATATTTCTTTGATATAGAAAGTTGTTATCTCTATCTCTCGACTCTTTCTACGTTTTGCATGTTTTAATATTCACACGTACACATTTGAATAAAATAAACAAAAATAGAAGTTTTTTTTAAAACTGAACTCATCCCATGCTGCATTTATTTTAAATTAGTTCTGAAGTATTACTTTTCAAAAATATAATACAGGTTATATTATCTGTCATAAAAAGTTTAGTTTATTTTGGTGTTTTTCGGTAAAGTTTGGTAAGAAGGCTTTCAACTCCAGGTAATTTTAGCCAAATTTATTAGACTCATTAAAGAGAAATATTTCTTCAAAAAATGTATGTGCAAAAAATAATAGGCCACAGCAGGTAATTAATGCAACCAGAAAGAAACCAAGAGAAACATCGATTCATACGACCTGAAAAATTAAAATAAATATAAAGCGCACGTAAATCCACGGAATAAAACAACCCAAACAAATAAAAGATTAAAACTCTTCTCACACATAGAACAAATTAAAGATCTAACGTTTAGAAACGACGCTACGTAAGATCGCAGTTAAATACAATTTATTAACACAAAAGAGAGAAAAATATTGCAAACAACATCTTGCACTCACATATTTAGTTTCTCCAAACCGCATTTAACTTTTATGCTCCACTTTTTAAATCGTTGGCTGTAACCGCGCGCGCGAAATCCTGCTTATTATAAAAATCCAAAACAACACCGAGGGAAAAGAAGGCAAAAAGAGCATTTGTCAACGTGATCCCCCTCTAAAGAAAACCAGATGGGGATTTCCCTTTTCCATGGACCAAGGATTAGAAAGGATTATAGCGCGGTAGGGTTTGCTTACGAAAGGAACAAATGCAAACACGGAAACTGTAACTCACTAAGGCAAATGGTGAGGACCGGGACTATCGCGAGGATGGCTCCTCTTCAGTACGGTAGGTACAGATTTACTGTAAGTTCAGAAGAGGGGGGAGGAGAAGGAACGAGGGACTAATGGGTCGATCTGAAGTTGACCCCACTTCCTGCAGGAGTCTAGTAACTGGAGAACATCCGGACGGTTAAAATGAAAGGTTCGGGAATTTTTTGAATTCTTGTAGTGTCTGACATCATACAAAGAGTCTAAAGAAAGGTCCATTCAGGTTGTTGTGGAAAGGGGGGGGGGGATTTTCCGTGTCACTACTATATTTAAACAGGGTTGAATTGTTTTATTATTTTTAATCAAGAACACTTATCTTCAACTTAGAAGTTAAACGTGTGTGTGTGTGTGTGTGTTAATGATATTTTTATATTAAAATCCACACACCATTGAAATTATGGCAAACATTTTAACATTTAAATCTGGATTTTAGAAAAATTTCAAAAGACCCAGTTTGATGGTAATTTGTAAAAAAATTAGATTTTCATAATCAATAAAAATAGCTCCACCGCTTAAAATTTATGTTGTGAATTCATAAAGTAAAATAAAACTTAAAATATGTATGTTTGAGATCTATTTTTTGATGAAAGTATTTTGTTTTAAATGTACTTATGCAAAAAAATAAATAAATAAATAAATACATTTTTTTATTAATATAAGTGTCTTTTCATGTCCTCAAGCTATACAAGGCAAAGGATCATTATTGCGGTGTGAAAGCTGTATTAAGAAGGCTTATTTAACTTTTATAGGAAAAGAAAGGCAAGATTTTGATAATTTTTAGCATTTTTTAATGTGTACAACACACACACACACATTAATACCTCAATCTTAACGTATTTTTGTGAATTTCCAGACAAAAAAAGTTTACAATTTCTGATGGGGGAAAAATAAACAAAACCAGATGGAAAGTACCACTATCGTTACACATTCTAAATTCTACATGAATTTTTTCAAAATAAATTTTGATGAACATCCTTTTTAAGATTTTTGAGGAAGTTATAAAATTTTCTGAGTTAAGAAGAATTAAAAAAAAACACACACACACACAAGTCAAAATAATTTTAGCAATTGTTTCATTAAACTATAGTAATTTTTTAAAATTCATCTACAAATACGAGGTAATAAAATTGTTCAACATTATTTTGAGAAACAAAACATAAAAAATAGATTAAACAAACAGGCCTATACAGCTTACATAAGCTGTTACACTACCATTTAAAATTTTTACTTTTTAGTATAGGGGACAGAACAGGGAGAGTAACATTTTATTTGCATTTTATATAAAAAAAATACAGCACATAACTTCAATCGCTAAAATTAACTTCTGATCCCCTTCCAGATTAGATGAGAAAAACGACACAAAACATTTAAGAGTTTAATTTTTTTATTGAATTTATATATATATATATATATATATAATGGTGTGAAAGCCTTCTCTGACGATATCAGTTTGCAAACATGCTCCAAGCTTAATTATTATGCATTATTGATAACAAAACCAAATTTAAAAAAAAAAAAAAACTTACTGCGTGAAAAGTAGAAAAAAAATGGGGGTAGTTACAAATGTAAATTAACCTACATTTATTTATACGGCATGAGGGAAATCCTGGAAAACTTCAGCGACGGCGGAGATATTAATGAGAATCTACAGTCTATCCTTTTTACTGGCGCTAGTCAAGAAAACGCGAATTGAACTAACCTGCAATCATCTATCTCTGTGTCGGCTGCCTTTCCAGCCCCGACGTCGCCTTCAGCCGACAGATCATGGAGAGAAAGGGCTTCAAATGTATGTGATAGTATGTAAAAGCATATCATTAAAAGCCGGTAAAAATTTGATATCAAGACATTTGATTGATTATTGCAAAAATCTGTCTAAAATGACTGCTTTAGAAAAAGTCTAAGCGGTGAGTTATGACTTTAACAACTAGTCCCTCAGTGTATTTTTTCTTCAAAAATGATTCGAGATTTTAACTGCTTCATTACTTCATTTAAAAGAAATTCATTTAAATCACTGATAAATCAACCAATTTAAATATTGTTATGATTTATTTCAAGACATAAAAAATTTGCCCAGAAAGAGTAAATTATAGATCAGCGATCGGCAACCTATGGCACGCAATACTATTCTCAGTGGCACTCTGGAATACTCTACAAATTTGTCAATTTTTGAGTGGATAAAAGTTGATAAACTTCTAATGGACATCTTCAGAATTATGGACATTTACGGCATCACGAAAAAATCCGAAAGAAAATTCTAAAGATAAATTTACAGCTATTTTGTAAATTATTGAATGTCATTTTTGGAGAGATTTAATAGTTTGAAGAGAGGAAATTTTATGTACTCTCTCTCTGCTTTTCGCCTTTGGTTCTACATATCTAAGTATAAAAAAAAATTGTTCAACAACTAAATGCTTAGAATGTCCAAATTGAAAATCACAAAATATATCCGTAATTTTGTGAAATGAAAGTGTAGAGCGCTGCAAGCTCTAGGTTCACATTAAAATTTTTATTTATCTTTTTATTTAACTATAATGATGTGAAATACTTATATTTTATGTTGCCTATTTCTTATTTTAATAAATATGCTTAAAAATACACAATATAGGTACAATTTTAATTTTTATATTTTTGTTGAAGCAGTTACATTTTATGCTGCTTATTTTTATGGTAAGAAATATGTTTAAATGATGCAAAATTAAAATAAATAAAACTGTAAATTGACTTTTATTCTCTAACTGCATGCATTATCACGGGAATCGAATTGTTTCAAAATGCCCTACTGTGTGGCACGCTAAATCATATGGTGGATGAGTTTGGCACGCCATAGCTAAAAGGTTGCCGACCCCTGTTATAGATCATATGCATACTTCTTAATTTTTTCAAAAAAGTTATTTTGTGTAAAGAAGACTCACAAAATTTCGCTGATATTTTAGATTGAAGTTGCCATGTCTTGGAAAACTTCCCTTTTCTTGGGGTTAAAGCTACATCAAGCAATTTTTTACAGTGATATTGTATCTAGTGTTTGATGTATAGCAAGAGAGTTTCTTTTACTGTACTTATGGTTGCATTAATTATCGTTGGAAAAAAATTCCAGTAGTTTGATTTTTCTTTTCATTTTTCTAAGGTTATCGAATGCTTATTATCGTCATATTTAGAAGTTATACGAGGGCTTCTTAATTTTGAAACACAGTTAAAAAAAACAAGGACTACATCTGAGCTGGCCCTCACACTTCAAACTTTCGCACCATGCCACTGTGATGACTTGAGCTTCGACAGATTTAACGTGCATTGGCCCTTTCTAAATGGAGAGTTTTCAATATCACAAGAACTCGAGCCCACGACTGAGCGACCTCAATTTAACGAATTCCTCGAGACCGAGCATTTTCTTTATTAATTTGGGGTTATTCGTTATATCGGGGTCTAAAAAAATACACCCCTCCCCTCTAATCGTTTGGAAATTGTATAATATGCAACTACCAAAAAGTACCCATAGTTAGAAATTACACCCTTTTTATTCAGCAGCTAAAAATACTATTAGCGAATTATTACGCACCAGTTAATTGGAAATTTTAAAACACTGACTAATAGACGCTTGACAATCTTTTGGATTCTTGACTCGAGAGAGTTCTTTTTAAACTTTGTGCAGAGAAGAAATTACTGCATCATTTATATCCTGCTGCATAAGGTATGTTTGTACAGTTTCTCTCTCTCTATATATATATGAACAATGTGTGAAACTTTTGAAAATATAACATTTTTTATAGGAGTTTCACTATCAATTTGTGCATCTGAATCGCTATTCATTAGCTCCAACAAATCAACAGTTTCTTCATCTTCAGTTGTACAGATATAGACGGTCCATTATCAAATATAATATAATCTTTAAAATCTTAAAATGTCCCCTCCATTGTAGAATCGGATGATATAAGGAATTTCCAGCCCTATTCAAAACTCGCACGTTTCAATCACGACTCATCTACACTTGTTAAGTCTAATAATGATCTGCACCCTTTTCCCATCAAAATTTGCTTTCTACAAGAAAAGTCTTTTTCTGTTCTGGATAAAAAAAGGGATGTAACTTGAAAAAAAATCTTTGTTTTATAATACAAACTAATAATAAAAAAAAATTTTGGCCGTTGAAATAATTCCTTAATTTAAGGTTTATTATTCGTTAAATAGGAGGATTTTACCTTCCTTTTTTCCGGGAAAGAGAAGAATTCGTTAAATAAGGGCTCGTTAAATCGGTCTTGAATACACATCATTCTTTCTATTTAAGTAAAATATTTTTTTAAAAAAATTGCATCTTTTCTGATTAGTATAGGGGGGGGGGTATTCTAGCAACGCGAATACCACCTTTGTGTCAACTGATGTGCATTAGAGAATTTCTCTCATGTAATGGTTATACATCGCAATAAAACATCGCAGTTTAGCCATAAAACTTTTACAACCCCCTTCATAAAATTTGCTTTTAATTTGACATCCACCTCAATTCATTTCCAAAGGCATTACTTAATTACACATCGCTTACTCGACATCAACCCAAAATTATTTCGCAATGCGCACTCCGTGTACAGGTCAAAGGAAAAGTATTCCAAAATCACATGGCTCTGAGAACTAGACGAGATTTAATCAGCGATTGGGTGTCCGTTTGGGAAATCATAAATTTTCCCACCTTCTTCCCAACACAGTCTCTAGGCAACTATTTCCAGCTAACTTAGAAGTCGTTCATTTAGAAATATACTCGCAAACATTTATTAAAAATCTCTTTAGAGAAGGTTTCTTGTAGGAAACCGCTATTTTCTTCCTTGAGCCATTACGTAATTAAGATGGGACCCATGAGAATGCTTTGCTCACTCATCAAATGGGTACCGACCTCCCTTCTCTGGGCCCCAATCGACTTTCTGTGTTTGCTTCTTTCTTTTCATCTGCTTCTGACAGGGGGGAGGAGTCGCATTTATTTGAAACTAAGTAAAACTTTCTCGCGACACTTTCATTTTAGCGATTTTCCCACACACCTAATAGCAGGCTTGAAATGATGCATAGTTAATGATCGTTTACGGTACTTTTCAAGCCATGATGAAATATGTATTAGATTACTGTAGTAAGCTTCATCTACAACAGATGTGTTATTTATATTCATTTAGAGAAGTCCGGAAAATAATTCTTTGTTTCCTCCGCATTTCAAAACCAAAGGGTAGAATGGAAATAATAGTCGGACCCCGATTTACCGCATCCCTATTTAACAAGTTTCGCGATTTAACGAATTTTCTTTTTCTCCGAGTAAAATGAATGCACCTTTCTTATTTGACGAATAATAAACCCCAAATTAACAAAAAATTTCAACAGCAAAAAATGCTTAAAAATTATTTTGGACAAGAAAAAAATTCGATTCCTTTTTGTCCAGACTTTTCTTATGAGCAGCAAAATTTCGAAGGGAAAGGGTGCTGCCGGTTATTAGACTTTACAGGTGAGTCATGAGTGTAGCCTATCGCGTGAGTTTTGAATAAGACAGGTTCTCATCTCATCCAATGGTACCAGTATTTTTAATAGCTGTATAAAAAGTGAGAAGTTTTTTTCTGCTTATGGATATTTTTTGTGTGGTTGCTTATTAAAGAACTTCCAAAAGGAAAGTGCAAAAAATTTGTACTTTTTTAGACCCCGATATTTCGAATAACCCCGAATTAACGAGCAAATTGTTCGGTTCAAATGAATTCGTTACATCGGGGTCCAACTGCATATGGTTATTATCGACTCTAAAGAGAAAATACCAATTTCAAAATAATTGCGAAATATGTGTCTATTTACAGTAAGATCAAATCTAGGTATCTTGGGTAATATTATAGAACAATACATATTCAATGGAAACCAGAAGAATTCACATTTCGTGAACGTGTGGACATATTTAGTCATCTTTTTAATCATAAAAATCCAGGGGATAGAGAGGACAACAGATAAAGTTAAAATTATTCATCTCACTTTGTAATAAAGCGTAAAATATTCCATGATATTTTGATTCTTGTCACAGAGTATGAAGTTAAATTTAAGTGTAAAGATACTTAAATTGGGACAAAAGTGTGAGTAGGGGGCCTTTATGCAATATGTGTCATAAGTTAAATGAAAATCTCTCTCTCAACAATTAATAAAAAATAAATCACAGTAATAGCTTTATTTTCAAGGAATTTCATAATAATTGATGTTTAAATTTTCATACATACGTGCAATTGTATTTCGTTTACCCAGAATAAAAATAAATAAACATCCGAGATCATGTTACAATTATACGGTTCCTCCAAATTTTTATTCAAGGGGGGAAAATACAAAACACATTGGCTTGATTCGAAACAGCATGAATCTTGTGTGTGTGTATGTGTGAGAAAACATATATTCTCTAATTTTTACGATTTATATATAATCATATACTAATTTACTATAAATCTAAAATTCACAGCACAATAGCAAACTCTTGCTTTAGAAACTACAACTGCAGGGTTAAACATAGTTTTAAGGTCAGCAAACCTTCCCCTGTGTTTGCCTGTACTACTGAGCTGCAAGGATATATACAACCTCTGACAATAGAGTTCGGTGAATAGTTCTGCAACGTTAACGTGGAGTAAATATTAACGTAAGTTACCTTACCTTCCTTCGAAATAGTCACCTCACATAACTATGCACCTCTGAGATCTGCTTTACATATCCACGAAACTTTGCAAGAAATCTTCTTTTGAGATGGAGTTCAAAAGCATTGTCATGTTTCGTTGGATGTCAGGAATATCGTCAAATCTCTTTCCTTTCAAAGCTAGTTTGAGTCGTGGGAATAGGAAGAAATCTGGAGGATTGAGATCTGACGAGTATGGTGGATGTTCAATTTGAACCACCCCTTTTTTTGCCAGGAACTGTTTGGCGATATTGGCTGTATGAGGGAGAGCATTGTCGTGAACAAAAAACCATGAATTTTTTTGGGGTCGTACCCTACGTATTACCCACGTTTTTCTCATCCCTAAATACTGGGTAACATTTGTCGCACGGATTCACGGTTAATCGTCGATCTTTCGTGATTCATTTCCTCACATTCTCAATGTTTTTATCACTGTCGGAGGTCGCCAGTCTCCCTCTACGTGTTTCGTCACAAACACTTTCCCGGCCTTCTCGAAAACGGGCGAACCACTCGTATAACCGCTTCATGGAAAGTGCTTGATCTTCATGAACACGTACCAGCATGGCATACATTTCTTTCGGTGTCTTGCCAAGCGTTAAACAAAAATTTAAATTGATATTTTGCTCCTTCAGTTTCCTATTCTCGGTTAAGAACCAACGCACTGAACAAGCACTTTGTAAAACAAGTCTTACATGGAACACAAATGACAAGGAGCAGATTGAACAACGGCGGGGGCAGATGGTCAACACCTGCCGCTACGCATGTGCAGCGTTTTGTTTCCCCGGTGTTGCCAGATCGACCGTTCTGACTTCATTCACAGAAAAAACTTTATTGTCAAAGGTAGCATAATAACCTAACAATTTATATTAATGAACAATAAAATATATGGCCATTTGGAAATAAAATATAGAATTTCGCAGCACAAAAAAAAAAAAATTTAAAGTAGGACTTATGAATAAAACAAAGTAATTAAAATAATATTTTTTGAAACACAATAATAATCACCAATAGTTGTATACGATTGAATTGGGAATGGATGTAAATCGGGAGCGTGAAAGATACGGATGGAATATCATATACACATCTCATCATCTCTTACGATAATTAAAATCCCTTTGGGATTTAGGAAACTAAAAATCCAGTCACTCGAAGAGCCGGTGGCTAAGCAAGCGTCACTGGTAAAAAATGTACACTGTTGAATGCGGGGGAAATAATGGGGAAAAAAACGGAGAGAAATGTTTTGAGGGTTGAAAAAAAGTAGTAAGAGAGAGAAGCAGTTTCTGTGAGCTTTAATAAATTCGTTGAAATTAAGGAGTTGGAATGGGAAAAAAAAGTTCTCATATTTTTAAGAATTTTTTTAACACATCTAAGTAACTTGGAAAATTTCCTCTTGCACATGCCAGTATAATTAAAATTAATATCAAAAATAAATGGAAGGAAAAGTCAAGCCCAACCGGACGGGTTTTGTTTTTTTAATAAGCACATTTTCCCTGTTTTTATACAAGAATATATGCGGCCTATCCTTTTTATTAACTTTCTCTTCTTTCTTTCTCTTTATATTTTTAATGAGGAGGATTTTTTTCATGAAGCGGAGAAAAAATGTTTTTATGAAGCGGTGTCACTGCTCTGCATTTCATACTAATGTGGTGATTTTTAATGACACAGCGAACAGCATTCAAATGATGATTGTAGGCGAGAATTAGACCAACTATTCAGACACGTACGGATCATTAAACAACGCTTAAGGAACAGAGCTCAATGATTAAAAATTTATGAATATGCCAAAATGTGAAAAGCAAGAAGTTGTCAGTTATTTAAAGCTAGAAACGCAACAAAGACTTTCTTTCAATGAATCATCGCATCTATTTTCTATGCAACCGATAAATTTTTTTCGTTAGATTTTTGAATGCATTTTAAATTAAGTCAGCAGCTTTCAAAACTTTTGCTTTCGTATCCTGGGAACAACCACTTCCATTTTTTAGAGAACAATTTCAGCAATTGACAACATTATAACTCAAAATTGTATTCGCAGTCATCAAGGTCACACCACGGTCGAATGTTTCTTTTTAAGCTGGTAGTTTGGAGATAGTGTATGCAAACTGTGAAGGGATTCAGGAATAGCCGTTAACAATAGATGACATTTAACTTAATGTATTTAAATGAAGGGCAATTTGAGCATTAGAGTCACCTGTTTTTCAAATCTTTATAAATTTGCATCTCACAATGGAATAAAACATGCAAATAAAACATGACCTTGAGAATGCAAATAGTGTTAAAGTGGTCGTTGAGCGTACCGGATATCTGAAATAATTCTTCAAAAGGCTTTTAAAGAGAAATATTATATGAGTTTCTGCTGAGATATATCAACGCTCAAAATCTAGCCTTTTTCACTTGGGTTATGCGCAGTAAAAATAGATTTTTTTGACATTACTTTTTATAGAGTGAGTGAATATAAAGTAAATATCGTACGTAGTTTAATCCGTTGTGTTTGCAATTTAAACGTATCCTTTTTCAAAACTGTATCAGTAAATTTCTATCACAAACACTTTTAGTTTTTTATTATAACTATTTAAAAAAGCATATGGTGGTGCGTATATTTCGACGCGGCTTGAACTGTTTGGTTGTTAAGTCCCCCACATGTGAAACGGGGGGGGGGGAATCCAAGAAGCACGTGAGTGATCTCTTATCTGGGATATTTGAGGTTACAAAAAACAAATAATTTTTTTAAAAAATACCTTCTTAGGTCAACAAAGAAAATTTTTATTTTAGATACTTATTATTAAATAGTTACAGTTAATATAAATATGTATATACATATGACAGAATCACAATATTAAGTGACAAAATAGAAAGCGATTTTCCTTGGAATTTATCATTTTCCTTTCTATTTATGGTGGAAAACTATTTTTTGTTTGTTTGCTATCACTTATTAATTAATTTAATTTAATTATTCTAATAAATAGTATAGTAAAAAAATCACATTCTCAGAAATTAGGCCATCCTAGGTGGGATTCGAAATCCACGACCTTTGGATTAGAAGTCCATTGCGATACAGGGACACAGCGAACGATTTTCCTTTCTATATATGCTGTTGACTATTATCTTTATGTGTTTGTTACTATTTATTCATTTTTAAATTTAATTAATGAATTATTATTTGAAAAACTGTATTAACATCAAGTGTCATATACTACAAGTTTAAAAATAATGTATTTGAGCTTGAACGGATGAATAGAAAGTATTTTATTAACGATTGAAAATTTGAACAAGATATATAAATATGTAAAAATAAATATATATAGGAGAGGTGAGCTAAAAGTAGAATTGAAAAAGATTGCATTGTTCATAAGTAGTTTACAGATATTAATAAATTAAGTTAAAATGAATACACTTTTTGTAGATTTATCTTTAATGTTAAACAAATTTAGATTGAAATTATAAATTATCAGTCAAATTAAGAATTTTGTTTTGTTAGAGGAAAGTCTAATATCGTAACTTTATCTCGTCCAATAAGAGCCAAAGAAGAATTGGATGCCTGACAAATAGGGAATCAGCTTATCGTGACACAAGCAAATCTTGTTCTGTGTGTGTTGTGTTGTTGCTTATGTCACCTGATCAATGGTGTTAGATCGAAGCTCATGAAAATCATCGTTGAAGAGGCTAGTTGTACGCCAGTCGTTAGCTGTGGCTTAGTACACCATGCAGCTAACAGTACGTTTAGGGTCCGTTCCAACCCAAATTTTGAAAGAGAACACACTGGGGGTGGTCAGGGGTGTTTCACCTCTATTTCCCTTCTATCAACCTCACAAGACGACATGCGGCTGGACGGAAATTTCGAGTGCCACCATGGTCGTGAAGGCAACCACCATACATTTGCCGGGTGTTTCGAACCCAGGCCCTACGTTACAACAGTCAGCGTCACTAACCACTATACCGAATGGGCGGCATCATACTGCGATTGTGGTGCCTATTAGTTTTTGAAAATACATTACACTATCCTGTTATTGTTGCTTATGCCACCTGTCTGACGTAGTCAGATCGAGGCCCACGAAATTCATCATGGCAACGGGCTGAGTGAGTGAACATTAACGTCCCACTGTTCAGCTACACGAGGGCTTTTGGGGACGGTCCGCGTAATTTTGAACCATGGTCAAGTGACGCGGACGACACCTGATTGGCAACAGTCTAGAGATACGCCAGTCATTAGCTTAAGCCCATGAAGGTGACAGCACGATTTTGCTCACGATAGATGGTGTACCTAACCACTTGGCTACTCACGGCCTTGCCTGTACTATCCTACTTAACATAAATTGCCGATCAGCCAGTAACCGAGATAACTCTTGGGGGGGGGATGTTATTTGACCCAAAAGTTCAATCTGGGGATTGTGAATGTTTATAATTTCACAAACTTCGTTATCTCTCGTCATATCATAACTTGATTCATATCTGCGATGGAAGATGCAAGAAACTATAATGTACTTAAGGAAAATATCAACAAATCGAACAAAAATAAATTTAACAAAACGCAGAAATAAAAATTAAACTTACAAAATTAATAATTACAACATACTGCACATCATGTATTTTGTTTGAATACTTTAATTTAAATCATGCCGATGATACTTTTATTTAAACTCAATATATATGAGAGGTTTTTCAGTTTGTATGTTTTTATAAAATCGTCATGGGATAGCGATCATAGATAAAATAATGTTTATTTTAAATTAAGCAATATGCAAATTTTCAGTGTGTGTGCACTTTATTCCTTATCTTCAGAAAATTAAGCTTGAAAACACTGGAAAGCTTTTAAAGATGCATTTGATCAATTCTCACGCCCGTATATTTAACGATGGATCTCCTTTTATTTTAAAACCTTTAATCAAATATGCGAGTGAAAGAATTCCTTCCTCTTGTAAATTTTAAAACTCTTGTCCTTTTCTTTCCGAATTAAATTGGAAGCGCACACGAAATTCTGTTTCGCCTGTGTTCATTTTCAATTCTTGAGCGCGTGTGATGAAGCATTAAAAACAAATGATTGGAGAATAATGACGAAGCAGTGTTACATCTAAATCGATTAAATCAATCGATGAATCGTTTTCACACCCCTAGCCTTACCAAGAAAACTAGTTTCGACACGGTGTACACTATGAAAGGGTAGAAGCGAAAATGGAATATCTGCAGTCCGTGAAAGGCCCGCAGCTGCCAAAATATTCATGAAGGAAAGTTTCAAAGCGGATATTCTAATTATGAAGATGCTGCAAGGTATGTTGACAGACTATTTCGGAAAACTTCGCCCTTGTTATGAATATTGAATGTTCTCACAGCAGGACGAAGTCTTAACATTAGGTAAGAATTGTGCACGCGGATCATACGGATAATACTGTATTATTATATTTTGGGAAACCTCCCGCCACTGAGTAACATTAAAGAAAAGAATTAGCCAGAAATGTGAATTTAATACATTTCGCGTTAGAACGCCTCTCAAAGGTAAGGAAGATACGCGACGATCAGAAGATAGTAGATTAAATATAGTATATTAAAGCGAAGTTATCTTTCCACTCTTCAACGTTGCGATTTATTTTGCACAGGTTTCACTTAGAACGGTGGATGTACCAGCTAATTTGCACTATGACTTGATGCACGAAGTGTAAAAAAAGATTACATATTCTTTCAAAATGTAATTTATACGTAGATGCAGAAATAAACGCGATTAAAAATTTCTGTAACTCTTGTCGTGAAGTATTTTAGAAGCTGTATTGTACCTGTAGAGATTTGTATGAGGAAAACTATATAATTCGGTTACAGAGATATTATGCAGTTGCTATTTTTAAAAATCTGATGAAGAGACTGGGTGATGTATAAATAATGAAGGACATGAAATACTTGCGAGAGTTTCTAGGAGAAAATTTGATTATTTTATTTTAACATTGTTATACAGTTTCCATTATATCTACTTGAATGAAAGAGAAAGACGACTAGTGGAAGGCAAATATTTCAAAAAAGAATAAAATCTGAATGCTTTAATATGTAGGATGATTTAAATTTTAATCTTATTCTTTGATCATGAAAGGTTGGCTCATATTTCAATAAAACTCAGGATATATTGATTTTATTACCATTTCGAGGCGTGTCGCGGAACTGGTGTTTCTGAAGACACGCCATGTAGAGGGATTGTGATTCACGTTAAATCTGTCGCTACTCAATTTCTTCCCATTGGCATTGAGTGGTAGTTTGGGGTGCCAGCTCAGGTGTCGTCTTCGTCACTGGCCCGAGGCTCAAAATTACGATGTGCATTTCCGATGGCCCTCGTATTGTTTCATAATGCTACGTTAATAATGTATTAAACATTGTTGTAATTAATTGAAACCTTTTAATCTCATAAGATCATTTAAAAATGACAAGCAATATATTTTTCTTTATAAAAAAGTTTTTAGTGATGCTGTAATAAATTTATTACGTACTATGTCTACAATGCCAACAGTCAAGAAAACTCGTCGAGTTGGGAACTCCGATTTCGCATGTGTCGTAAGCGCCGAATTGACAACCCTGTGCTTCGTTTCATATAATATCTCCAGCACGGTTGCGAAAGTACATTATTGTAACCTCTCGCAGAAAAATATCGCTACGATTGCCTGGACTGGAATCGTAGAGGGAGAAGAAAGGTGTTGTCTCATACAAAGACTTATTAACAATCAACAGAACTAAATTCTCAACATTCCAGGAAGCTACAAGAGCTGCAGGTTTATCAAAATCTGAGGATTTTATCAATGTTGGAGGATGCCGCTTCGGTGATGAATTTAACTCATGAGGAGCGACAAGAACGAATTTTGTGAAAGAAAAGAATAAATAAATGGAACTATATAAAACACTCATGCACATGTAAATTACAGTTTCACAATTTGAGCAATGAGCAGGAACAGTTACATAATTTGAACAATGGGGGTTGGTCCGCGTTGGGGGGAAAGAGTATACCCCCTAAAATAGTAAGAAAAAACCCGATTCGATAAATTTTTTCAAAATAAAATGCAACGCAATAAAAAGGTTTACATTTTTAAAATGCACATAATATACTCAACAACATTACAAAACAATTTTTCCTTTTAAACTCCAATTGACCGGTCTATCTTTTTCACTACATTGAATATTTTGTTTTTGTGCTCATTGATAAGAAACAAATTTATCGTAACAAATTCATTTCCAACATGCATTTCAACATATTTGCCGATTATTTCGTTAAAAAAAATTATTATTCTTTTTCCTCTTAGAAAATAGAATGGCAGCTAATTAACAAACGACATTTTGAAGTGGTAGATAAAAAAAAAAAAAAAGACTTCGAGTACCACGTTAAAATGGATGTTTTTTCAAGAAAGCGAGGTTAAAAAAGGCATTTATTTAACGCACACTCACTTAACACAATAGATCCTGATCGAATCGTTTAGTGCAGCGAAAAATTGGAAACTGCATCTTATGACAAGTCGATTCAATTCGAATGTTAAAGGTAATAATATTTCTACCTCCTCTGCTTTCACTGTTGGGTCATCTTTGTATCCGGGCACGCCTCCAATTGGAGACCCCTGCGGCAGGTGAAAATCCATCCATTTTGTAGTACCCCAAGCTAATAAAAAAAAAATCAAAAATGAAAAGACCCAACACTTTTACGAGAGCCTTTCTAGTCACAGGCCAGAGAGATAAGTTCTTCATCCGATGTTAAAACTTCCCGGATTGCTTTTCCGACTCTTACCCTATTGTTCGATGAATCAGTTCAGCCTTGGGATATATCTCTCTCCACACCCTAACATCAAAGAAAATTGACTCACATACACTGTATGAATTGTAAATAATTCTGTCTTATGCATTTTCTCGCCTCAGCGAATTTTAAAATGAGAGAAGGGAAAAGATATGAGATGTTGGAAATCATAAGCGGTAGCGTTACTCTAATTGGGTACTCTCTCTTTTTTTACTATTTATGTTCCTAGCCTCCTTTTGAGGAGCATCCATGCGGGGAAAAATAGAAATCAAATAGATTGGGGGGGGGGCAGTAAAAGTGCTGCAGAAAATGTTTTCAGGAAGAAGGGACCTAGCCCAGCAAGAAGTCATTTGTTCTCGCTGTCGAGAAGAATGCCTTTGATAGAAGATGGAAAACAAATTGTCATAGCTCTTGTATTTGAATAGCAGCCGCCTACGTTCAAATGCTAAAGAAATGTACTTCAGTAGGAAATATAAAATGCTATTTAACCCGAGGTTGAAAGAAAGTGTTTAAGGAACGTTATTAAGATAGGGATGAAGAAAAAGGTTTTTAAAAAAAGGGAAGTGTATCTAGTTTCATTTCGCAGTTAATTTAGGCGTTAAATAAATGTGTGGTTAGGATCATGGATTCCCCTACATTCCGTGTAATAAGCATCATTTTTTTAAAAATCTAAAATTAAAAAAGTATTTGCGTTTTTTTAACACTAGACGAGTGAATTTAATTTTCTTTGATAAAAAAAAAATTTAGTATATTGTGAATTTAAATGAACTTTTATGATTTGAATAAAGTATAAAAAAGAAAAAATAAGCTACACCCGTTCTTTTTATAATCATTATGTAGCTGCTTAAAGTTCTACACAGCTGAAAGTGGGAAAAATCAATGTTCTGAAAAAAAAATTATCTAGAAAACATAAGAAATTGCAATTCAAAAACAAAGAACGAATACATTTTTAAGAAGTTTTTCTTTTCATAGAGCATGCTTTTTTTCTAAAAAAATTATGTCAGTATAGAAAAATATTTTCTTTTTACATACCATTTTTCAAATGATGTCGAGAAGTTTTTAATTTTTTTCAGAAAAAATTTATAGCAATCTTATTTCTAAATTTTCATTGACATGCAGCTCACTTGTGTACACACATAAGTAGCAGTATATATATATATGTCAGGTCTGGAAAGTTAACTTCAAAATTAAGGGAATAATAAATAAAAATAAAGCGAACTATTTACAACCGCGTAGGGATTTGAGAGTGAAATAAGACTATTTAAGGGTAGAGCGAGCACTGACGTAGAAACTAGAGAGAAACTATCATATTAGAAAAGCTCTCGAAATCAATTGTTTCAAAGAACATATTCAAAAAATAGCTATAAATTTCTTAAATTCCCTTCCTAATACAAATAATACCAATATGTTAAATTTAATCCCATATGATGCTCATAATAAAACTAAAAGGCCTAGAGAGAATTCTCCTAGACTCATACAATCCTCCATAGCATCATCTTTTCGTGCAATAAATTTTTTATTGCATATTTTACTGAATATTAATTCTTCCTTATATTTTTATTATCATAATATTTTCTTTCTTAACTTTATTTTCCAACTGGACAAGCTCCCCCCCCCTTCTCACTTATAACTTCATAAGACCCCTGTGCAGCCAATAGGAGTCATTATCCTCACCATCCAGCAACCAATCAGAGAGCAATCTCTCAGCTCTTTCTCAAGCAAAACTTGCACCCAAAACTTCAAGAAATTCTCCAACACAGGCACGCCTACTGGATCAGTCCTCCCCACCAATCGCCATGCATTACTACGCAGAACGAAAACATCCACTTTCGTCGATTCCCCATCAAAGACTCTCAGATATGGGATAGAGGGCTGCTTGCAGCCCATATGCCCAAAGACTCACAGTGATTCTCCGTAATTCACCGTGACGTAGAGAGAGCATAAGCGAAAAGACTGACTGGTGACTCCTTGCTTCGATGTTGTCTTTTGTTGTATTAGATTGGGCGCCAAATGGCCGCCATGTTGGATTAACTATGATTGATGTATGTGTAATAAGGAAGATATTTTAAATATGACATCCTCCTTATTTTACCAACAGGCCTGGGACCTGTCGTATATATACTCGCTAACTTTCTGTTCCTCGCTAAATAATTTGTATATTTACAGCTCAGGAAAAGGGATATTTTCCCCTTTAACATGATTTTCTTGTAGTTATGAATTACCAATGGATAATTTTCTATATGTTAAGGTATGACTGAGTTATTTCTGAATAGCAACCTGTCAAGCATATTGGATCTTGAATATTAACAAATATCCTCGGCATCAAAAGCCGCACCTTTAGCCTCGATAGCATGATACTAAAAGTAAAATTTTAATGGTTAGTCATTAAACATCAGGCTTGGAGCATCATTTTGTAATCCGTCTGCCCCATTTGATCTCATCATGAATTCGATAAATGTAGCAATATGCAATTTTAATGTAGCAATCTACCGTCTCAGATACTGAATGCATTGTCTCATACATATTAAACAAGATTTATAACGTATAACTAAGCCATTTTCAACACGTTTTGACGACTTTAATAGTTTGGCGTTCGTAAAAGTAATGTGTCAAGAGAATTGCAGTATCTGTACTGTTAATGGTAACTTAAAAGGAATAGTGACTTTCAGTGTAAATGCCACCAATGTGTATGTGGGACTCCACTACCAATGCTGGTTGATTTTTTTTTTTGTGTATATTCCGGAGGGTAGTAAAACTACAGTATATGCAAATGACACTCTTTTGAACACTGAGTATAGTTACACAATTAAATAAAAAATAAGCAAAAAGAGTCAATGGAGTTGAAAGATGGAGTCGCGAACAAGGAATTTATTATTCATCTAGTGCACGAAGCGGTGTTTTACGAATTACGATAATGACTCCGATTTCGCTTTTACTTCAGTAATGGTATGAAGCGCAAATGAAAACGGTGAACGCCTCTTCTTCTGTAGCTATATTCAGCACATATCAGAATCAACGGCAGATCACTTTTCCGACTCTTTTCTTTCTAATTATAAGAAATTAGGCCATTAGGAATTCAGAGCATGAATAAATAAATCTCCTCACAAAGTGGATTTACTTATTCATGATCATCCAGTTAGTTATTCACGTGATGTTTCGCTCTATTTCCCAACCCCCCACGAATCCCTTTGCCTGTAAGTCTTGGTGGTGGCATTTGTCTAACTTTTACCAAAAATCAATTGTCCGGCACCAAAAAAAAAAAAGATAAATCTTGTTCACCACTGCCCTCCCTGCAAGTCATTTAAGAGAAATTACTGATGACATATCTCCTCATGCAGCGGGTGATCCATAAAAACTTAATTTTGAATAAGTAAACAACTGCTACCGACTTTTTTAATTTTTAGTAATGACAATATAATAATATTTGAGATATTATGGTTCCCAATGATTCACATAATTGCGTGGCAAAACGTGTTATTTAACCCCCAACAGCAGGCAATGCAGATATTGCATTAAACATTCCATACAATTTGCGGGTCACGCTACTATCGTTCACGTTGCTCATGAAGAGAGAATGAAAATAACCAGCGATTTTATGTACAAAATAAATAAATAATTTAAGAAAAAAAACGCGAATGGTTGAATCATTTGGTACGAGGCCTTTTTTGGGGAAAGACAAGACGAATTTATTGGATATTTAATTTGAAAATGAAAATAATTTAAATGATAGGCTAAAAATATTGCACTCTTTTTTTTTCAGTACAAGTAATATGATAATGATATTTAACGAGAGAGGAATGTAATTTTAGACGAAATCACATCATAAATTAAAACAGCTCGCATATTTTAAAAACGTATAATTCAATTTTTTTTAAAGATTCACTTCTACAAAAATAATCTGTTTCGATTTAAATACATACAATTCCATATTTCTCTGTAATCTTTTAAAAATATTATATACATATATATTACGTTTTGAAGGAAGCATAGGTACTGTCCAGGAAACAGTTTCTTTAATTCCATTCATGAAAACAGCTCTAGACAACCTTTCAGCGATGCAAACCAACGTCAAGTGTATCTGATTTTTTGAGTTGGAATGTATATTTATTTTAACATATGCTAAATCATCTTTTAATTTAGGTTTCGAATGGAGAGTAAAGCGTGGACAAGTATGGCTTATATTATAAGACCATAAATGAGGGGGGTTTGGAATTTGAAGGTTGGATTTTCTTTTATGAGAAAGTATTAGTTGTTTCAGTGGCATAACGGAAAATATTAGGCCCCCCCTGCAAAGTCAGGTTTTGGGCCCCAAGTCGGATCTTACAGAGGATTGCGAAACCATAACCTTTGGGCCCCAAGAATCCTGAGCGCCCCTGTGATGCAGGAGTTACGGGGGTGTACGTTACACCACTGAGCTGTTTAATTTCTTATGTGAATATATGAACGGTGGGAAAATAAGTGTTGTATGTGGGAAACAGAATTTTATTATAAATTAATTCTCCGTATGTATAAAATATTTAAATAACATTATTAACAAAGCAAGCATTTATTTGAACTATTAGAAAGAAGAAAAGCAGCCGCCTTACTTCAAATTTCAATAAAAGGTTGTTGTTTTTTTCTATTGAAATGTTGAAGCTATCCAACTTCATCGAAAACCGATTTAATATCTGATTTCGACAGAAGCTCTACTTGTCGAACCACACTCGCAAAAGATTTTAAATAATATGGTGCTCCTTAAAAGCTTTATAACGGAGAAATCCTTCGAAATCGTTCCGATTTTTCACGGAGAACATTTACTCATTATTGGAGTAAGAACGTATTCCATAGTTAAGTATCACTTCGAAATGCAATTTCCAACAAGTCCTACTTAAGCTCGAAAGCATATGAAAAAATACATAAAGATACGCTTGGTATTCAATCTCAAGACTACCTTCCGGTTCGTATCTTTCCACATTTAAGCCCAGAGAGGTAGATAATGGGAAAGGATTTCTTTAACTTTTTCACTACTTTTCCCATTAGGATTTTCAAGAAGTAGGGGTAATCCATCAACGCCACAGTTTTTGTCGAAGATCTGTTCTATCTTTTAATGGGACCGAGAATGGGAGATGCTATAAAAGAAAAATGAAACTTTTGCACACACGATTTTGAAGAATTAGATTTAGGTATTAAGAAACCTTCATTCTGGCATTCCAGACTCACAAAATGTATTTGGAGGAATCATAGAGTAAAAATAAAAGGTGAGAAATAAATTTAAATTGTGTGTGCTTTAAAAAAATTAATCTTCAAAATATATTTATTTGTAGCTTTCGGAACTAGCCAATCCAGACTTTTCCACCCTTTTTCTCGAGTCCCCACGGAAAAGATCGGGGGTGGAAAAAGTAAATAAATCTTCAGACATCGAATTTCTCTTTTGCGCTATTTCATCCCGATAACACAATGGGTCCAACTTTCAATTTCTTGGTCAACACTCTATTTATTATTATTTTTTTCATTCCTCACCTTCAAGAAGAAAATAAGAATGCAAAGAAAGCAAGTAAGAAATCAAAAGAAGAAAAGATCATTTTTCAAAGAGAAGCGGTACCCCCCTCTGCTAGTTAAAAAAAAGAAAAGAGAAGTCAAGTTTCTAGGATTTCAGTCGAACGTATTTTTCTTTTTTCTTAAAATGTGACCGTGAGACCTCGCAAAATAATAATTCTCTATCGCTAAAGTTGCAGAAAAAATGTCTTCATGCGTCACAAAAAACGAATAAGTAATGTATTTTTGACAGACTTGGTTAAAAGAAAAATCGCTGAGTCGGATATATCGGGTCGCAGCTCTCTATCAGTTTCCTGATTCATTTCGTTACGTTCGGGGGTGTTATTTTTTCAACGCAACCATTCGTCACTTTTTGCCATCCCCCTTAAGATGACGTCAATCTTGGCACTCGACGTTCAAACACAGATTATTTTTCCATTCATTTCTTTCACTTATAAATTATTTCGGGATCCACCTAAAGATTAATGGCTTCAAAGAGGCCAGGACAAAAGGAGGCAAACACTTCACATCATAAAGACTCCCAAAGTCAAAGTAAACATCTTAAGCTATTTAAGTCAATAAACCTTAACTTAATTTCACGAAGAAAAGGAAAAAGTAAGCTATCTCCCTCGACTTCCAAAAAAAATCCATCTCTCTTAATTGTTTACTTACTTCAATATTATCGATATAATTCATTTCCAGTTAATCAAACAGTTCTACGCGTTAATACGAATCGGTGGAAAATTTTCGGTTACTATTTTTTCTCGTTATATTTATCGAGTCAATACAAATTAATCGGATCATAAATATACGTATAAGTTAGAAAGGAAGATAGTATTTTAATCAGCCACCCATTTACCCCGTGTTTGTTTATCATTGATAATATGTCACAGTATCATTATTTTGTCTTTTTATTAACTTAAGCCTTATAAATCAGTAAGGCTATGATACAGTATAATATAAATATAATGAAAGAAATGATAGATTAACACAACACACACAAATTAGTGAAAGAAAAATGAACTCAAAACTAGTTAATTATATATATTTTACCAAAACAACATTTTAGTTTTAGCTAAAGAAGTAAATTTTATGGTTACAAGATTCTAAGATAATTCTATGCATTCACATTTGAACATAAATATATGCAAAATATTGTAAAAAAGCGTAAACCGGTAAAAGATTATGAAATAACATTTTTTTTAGTAGCAAACATGAATGTAATTTAAATAAAATTATGCCATATATATCCTAAAAAAGCAATATTTCATTATATTAAATGGAAAAAAGTATTAAAAAATAACAATTAAATCTCACTACAGAACTTTTTTGAGAAGGCGTATAATAACATTTACAGATCACGTGATTACGATTTAAGTTAGTAGTTCTTGAGAAGTCAATTTAGAGACGAAGCCTTATTTAGAATAGAAACTTTAATCACAATGACAAAAGATAATCACATGAAATGCAATACAACTTACCCCTGTTCAAAGGGGGAAAAGAAAAGTATGACCTAATTTTTTTTAAGCAATGGATAAAATTAATTAACTTCTTTTTCCTCTTAAAAAAACTTCACTTTGTAACTTTCGACCTTAGAGTTACTTCGTATTAACTTTAACAATACGAAGCAATTTCTATTAGTATCCAAAAATGTAACTACAGAACAATTTTATCGGCTCGAAGCAAGCTCTTTCCTTGGCATTTAAAATGAGCGCCTAATAAGCATGACTGTGTATCTTGACTTGTTCAGAGTAAGAAAAGAAATGTGATCTCTGATAATTTGAGAGGCCGAACTTTCTTCCTCCTCGGGAATCAATTCCGCTTAATAACTTTTGACAGAACAAAAGGTTTTAAATCACTCTCTGATGCGGTTGATAAAAGATGCCACAGACAGGTCTTTCAAAACTCGCAACATTACCTCACGTTTTTCTGATCAATGAAACAAGGCCATTGAAAAATCCGATGCCTAAAAAACATTCTGGAGGGAGAAAAAAATCCACAAGAGAGAATATAATCAGGATGGATTTTTTTAAAAATATTCTCCAGTATGTAAATGGATTTTTTTTCTTTTCACGCTACACTGCCTGTATGCGGTGTTTAAACAAAGCATTAGCTCATCAAATGGCAGACTTGAAATTGCGCTATTTTAATTAATTTCATTAAAAAAAAATCTGAGTAAGTAAACTGTTATGAAATAAGTTTTTTTTAAATAATTAAATCCTGTAAAATAATGGGAATTTTATGTTTTTGAGGAGTTCCTACCCCCCTTCAATCTCCTTTTGATTTTGTGAATATTTGTAATATCTTTTATGGTTCATATTGAATACTATAAAAAGTGTAATACTCGAAAATTTTTTATATTGGTGGTTCAACCATTTTAAATAATTCGATACTTTCGAAATTATCCCGCTACTTGATATCCCCCCCCTCTACTTGATACCACTTTAATGATTTGAACGAATCACTGAAAAGACACTAATGGAGGTCAGTTTTTACATGCTGTAATTACAAGTTGTATGAAACTTATCTTTTCTGTGCCTCGATAGAAAAGTTTTGTGCAATATATTTAACAGAATTATTTTTTTCCAGCACCCAAAACATACTGTCACAAGCATGGTACTCAAAGCTGCGGCTTACAATAAACGTAAGCTAGTCCCTTTAGCCCATGAACTTTGTGGGTCATGATCACAACACCGTCGATCTTGTGACATTAGTAACAACAATACAACAATAATATTTTATTATAAGGCGGAAATAAATCCAAGTGCTAAAAACTAGAAATCTGCATTACAAACATATAAAACTAATTCTTCGGCTCTTTGTCCCTACTATTGTTATATTATGCAAGATTTATATGTTTTGCGGGGTTATATCAGAAATTATTTACTAATGTTGCATTAATGCTAATATATTTATAAATTTGATAAGGATCGTATTTATCTAATTGATTGAAAAAGCGGGGGAAGGGGTAATATTTTCTCAATTTCTCTATATTACAAAAAAAAAAAAAAAAAAAAAAAAAGGAAAAGAAGACATTTTATGTACTATTGTTTTGGTATATCCGGCTCAAAAGAGATAGAAAATTTTCAACGTCATTGCGAAATGTGATTAGTTAACACCAGTGGCATGCACAAGGGGGTCCGAAAATGGACCCCCTCCCCAAAGCCCTTGATTTTTTTTCGAATGATTATAATCCTATGAAAATAGCACGTAAAATTTAATTAAGTATTTGTTATGAATATAGAACTTAAAATTTAATAAAGTATTTGTTATTGATAGTTAATTTTATTAATTAATGCTTATTATTTATTCAATAATTAGTTTTTAAGTGTTTTTTGTTCCCGAAAATTGACAAAATCAAAAGAATATGATTGGTGGAGTATCGGAGCATGATACGAGAATGGTGGATTTTCGATCCTGGAGTTCCCCCCCCCCTCCCTCCTCACTTAAAAAATTCCCGTGTGTGTCACTGGTTAACACCAATATGCTTCACCGAAAAGTAAAAAAAAAAATTTTTAAAAGGGGGGGGGGAACACTTCCAAAGCAATAGCAATATATTCCTTCATTTCCCCCCCTTCTCAATGTACATTGAAGGATAGGTAAAATATTCCACGAAATACTCCAGATTCTAATTCTATTTCTTATCTAAGTACAAAAGAGCCAAAACCCAAATGGTATTTTGTCTTGATGGCTTTTTTTGATAGTTTGAATCAGATCTCTAGCCTATGAGCCTCACTAAGCGTAAATTAAAGAATGAAGGTATGAGATGGAAAATACAAATCTCTCTCTCACTGCAAAAAGAATTTGCCTGCGGATGTTATCTTCTGGATAGAATATGTTTCTGGTGGGAGGAGTGATTGAATGATGGGGAAAAGGTGGAAAGAATTTTTTCCTTTGATGTTCTTTTATGATTTATCGCTTCTTAATAACAACTTTTTTAGAAGCAACCTATCCTATCCTTCATAAAGGAGAAAAAAGAACGAAAGAAAGCTTATATTTCCAGCAACAAAATAAAGAAATTACGTTACAATGATTGAACGTAGGTTTGGAGAGTGTGAATCACCTTTTTTTCACAAGTAAGGTACTCAGAAATTTTGAATTTAATCAAGAAAAAAGCAGTAACAAATCAGACTGACTTATTTAAATGGGATAAACTCACTACAACTAACTTCAATTCGAATGCTGAAATTCGATTTCGAATTGCGTGAGGCAGTAGTAGTTTGGATTTTTTCGCCCTCAACAAAAAGAAATAAATTCGACTAAACACAATTTTTCATGCCCTTGATCGCACAGTTATTCACATACCTGGCTTCAGAATAAATGCACATCAAAATGTTTTAATTCGGAACATTTTCTCCGATTTTAATATTAGTATTATTGCCATTACATAATATAAAAATTCCGTTACTTCAAAAAAATTCTATGTCAACGACGAATTTAATAACATCATTATTTATCATATAATATTTCATTACATTTCAGTTCCTGTAAGAGACATCTGTTCTCCATTGAAAAATGTCAAAAAAAAAAAGTGAAAAAGACTACGTGATATATTCACCATGTTTCAACCGGCAGCTTAGAAGGATTGCAGCGATTTTGCTTATGACAGCAGTACGAGTAAATGTGCAAAAGTTAATGTACACAGAGTTCCTTAATTATAATAATTTTTCATAAAATGATCAGAATGATACATACAGCTTCAGGTAGAAAAATAAGCAGTAAATTTTCCCGCCAGGAAATTTAGAAATTCCTAACTTATATTAGATAACTTTTGTTCCCTGTGTAGGAAAGATGTTCCATGTGTCCCTGAGGTAAAAGTTTAACAATAAACTCTGTCTCAAAAACAGAAGAAAAGTGGAGGGAAAAAAAAGAAAGCAGAAAAACAGAAAACCGCTCATAAAAATTTAAAAGAATACCTAATGTTGAAGTTGGCCTGAGGTAAAGGCAAAGTCTTTTCAAATATTTTATTAGCTGATACCAAATTCAAACTTTGTGATAGTTAGGATTTTCGTGGAGCGATATTTCTTATAGTTTTCGCTCACTATTCCTTTAGAAAATTGATCTAGGAACACCTCATCGAATAGTGTGATTTCCAGTTTTACAAAATAGAAGATTCAATTTAGCTCAGAAAGAAATTCTATTTTTTCTTTTTCTGATTTTCTGATACATACGAAAAATTATTTTAGTTATTTTTGGAAGGGGTTAATTTTTCAAGTGATTAACTTCTTTTAACGAAATAAAAATATGAATGAATTTAAAAATTAATTCTTTTATTGAAAGCTGAAATATATATATACAACTTAACATTTTGCAAAAAATGATTATACAGATGATCAATATATAGAATCGAATGATAAGTTTTTTTAAAAGAAACTATATATAATTTAAGTACTTGTTGTTTGTAGTAAAAATGAAACAAAACATTTCACCATTTCGTATTTGTGCATAATAACGTGCCCGTTATTTATATACGCCCAATTGAGTAAAATAAAAGTCATATAAAGAAGACAAAGAGCGCCACACATAAAATCCTAAGAAGTAAGTGGGAAGCAAATATTCAAATCTGCTAAAAATCGTCCAATGAAGTTGAACGATCCCCAATCCCAGGACTTTTCTAGGGTGAAATGCTGTTTTGCATATTACCTTTCCCTCAAGCATTTGATGGAAACCAAATGTCTTCAGGTTCGCCCCAATAGAGCAGGAGGCATGCGGAAGCCAACCTTTTAAGGGTGCAAATTCCTGTGTCGTCCATCCAATTCCATTAAAAAACGTCACCCCATTTGGAATCAGGGAGGGGGGCGGCGCAGATTTTTCACTAGTTATGATGGGAAGAGAATTTTTCTCTCGATTTATCGGCGCAGTCCCAGCAGAGCGTTCTGCTATCCTCGGATAAGACGACGATTGACTAATGCTCCGTGAAAGTTGGAATCTACACCCCCCTTACTTATTTTTTTTCTCTCTCATCGTTCTTTTAATTCTTCTCTCCTCTTTTTATATTTTTCTTTTCCTTCTGCGCTTCCCCTACGGCCATTTCCAGAACTAGGGTCGTAGAGCATTCGTCTTCATTTTTAAAGTTGGAAATGTTTTCGGTGGCAGTTTTAGGTCGTCCCTTATTGGCAATAAAAAGGGGTGAGTTATCACTAGGCGTCCGACAATAGGTCCCCCATTACATTTATTGCCCGGTGCCTGGCCAAGCTCTGCGGCGGCCGAGAGATTGATGCTCAGATAGATGAATGAATGGCAGAGGACTGAGTTTGTTGGCTGCGCCTTCTTCAACGCCAAAGACCCAGAAATGAAATTTATGGACTCGAAAGCAGAACTCAAAGCTTTCATACAGAGGAAGAAGAGAAAATATATATAAATGATAAAAATAATATTAAGAACAGAATGAAGCATCTTATATTACCGTACTACTCAAATTTCACGGTCAATAATTCATACCATGACATATGAGTTCATATTTTTAAGTAGTGAATAGATGTTATATTAAATAGCTATGGGCTTTCTCCCCGAGTTCAGAATCTTACATATATATAAATAACATTACTCTCTGAAGATCAAGGGAAAATAGCGAGATATTAAAATTGGAGAGAGGGGTGTTACTGGAATATTTTTCATTAAGGTACAAAAAAGAATATGTTTTTCGCTCTTTTTGCTTTTAATTTGTAGTTTTATCTAGAATAAGTGTGTACTATTTTTTTTCCTGTGTGTGTTATTGCACATTCCATTATGCCACTATACACATATTTAAGGAAAATATATCATGTTGTTTTCTGTCTCTTACGTAAGTGTAATACTATTAAAAAGAAAATGTGTAATTATTTTCTTTTATTATAGAAAATTTATTTAGAAACCCCATCAGAAAAAAAATATTTGAAGAAATGAGGATACAACTAATTGCAAATGTTAAGTATATTTCTAAAACTATTTTCTTATTTAGCTCTTATAAGGCAAAAAAATTTACCATGAGGTTTTGGTTACATATTCGGAGTTCCAGAATTATCCGTTGAAATTAAATAAAAGTAAGCGATCGGCCCCCCCCCCAAAAAAAAACCCACAGATTTTCCACATAACAGTTTTAATATTAACTATATCAAGTTATATTTGAATATACACCATTAAATTAAATGTATAAAACTTTGAACACGAATACAGATAGTTGCATGTAAGCAGGGACCTCTGAAGATCTCTTGAGGCCCTGGGCCCTTACGCAAAAGTAGGCTCTGCGCCCCTATAAAAATGTAGGCTTCACCTTTGACACTTAAATACACACAGTATGTAGCATACATTGAGCTCGTATAAACAATAACCCAAGCAAATCGATGTGCATGACTTACAACCAACTGGACCGATTGCCCCCTTTTGACTGAATGAATAATAATGGTGTATGGTGATAGGTCTAGGCCTGTACATGGACGGTTATCATACGTAGCCAGTTGACATATCGGCCGAAATTCCCAGTTTTTCCGAGAATACAACTGGAAATAACATTTGACCATTGAAATTATTCGAATCGTGATCTTATGAAGGCTGAGTCGAGAACGAGACGTGGTTCCCATTGGGGCCGAGGCCCTGGGCCCAGCTGGCTCATACTTTAAGACGTCTCTTCATGTAAGTGAAAACAAGTTATAATATGAGCTGTTATTATGCTAACACACACACGAATGAATACACATACATATATTAACACTCACAGAAGTCGAAATAACACTAATTTAACCTTGTAATTGTAACTTTCGTAAATAATTTAATAAGATAAACTTTTTTAAATAAGTTTAAATATATATATTGAATAGTCCCATCATTTGTGGTATATTGAATAGCCCTACATTTATATTTAGATGTTGCGTTTTGAATCAGAACATAAAATTTCTGATATTTTTTAGCAATTTAACATGATCAAATAATATTTTGAGCCGCTGATTTATTTGATCTTTTTTTTTTCAAAAGAGTATGAAAAAGAAAGACGCGCATTTACTCTAGCCTTACACACAATTTGTCTTAATTTAATAAGGAGATAAAAAAAAGTGGACACTGAGTAACTGGGATACAAGCTGCGATTAAAGTCCGGTAAGCGCTCATTCAATTACATTCAAAAGGAGATAGTTTGCTACTCTAATTAGCAATGAGGTTCTACGCCAAATCGGGACCATCACACTAATAGAACGAAGTTTTCATTGTAGTTTCCTTGTCCTGAATATGGCACAGGCCTTATCAAGTTGAAAAAATGTTAATGTACAATTATAACTTTAACTTTATTAATGCCTATGTGAAATCGTATGCCGCGCGTCCCTTACAACTTCAATTTCCCACGGCTGATTAGGGTCTTTCCTTTAAAACTATTATTATAAAAAATGCAGTGCATAGCGAAAAAAAATAAGGATTAACTAGTTTTTAATGCTGAATTACGGGAAAAAAAATTTAAGCAATCCTAAAGAAATCAAATTTTGTAATTGCCATTTTTTTCTTTTCAAATCATATCACATTTCTAACAAGTCATTTTCCAAAAGAAAGATCCACTATTTCAATAGTAGGTTTTCTGACGTTATGCCAACATATGCTTTCTATCACAGAGGGGTGAAGAAGGAGGTGAGCTATCGCAAAATCTATGAGGGCGAGAAACTATCCAGATCTTTCTATCTGGCATATCTTGGCTGAAGAAGTCATCTGTTCCTCCACTAACTGGATCAGTGTCCTTTCTACTTGTTCCGTTCGTGTTCAATTACACTTTCCTTTGAGTAGCCTCACACCTTACATGAATGGACGTTTGAACAATGGATCGAAAAACGAAACTGATTGCAAGATAGTCCCACTTTTTCTCCGTACATTAGGTTGGAAGCTTTTTAGCTACGGAACAAGGTAGCAACCCCTTCAAATTGCGCTTTGTTTTGCTCAAGAAATATAAACCATAGGTTCATCAGTAACATTTTAAAATTTTAGAGTTAAAAAAGAAGACTGAAATATTTTTAATAAGATGTTAAATTTTCTAATTAATAATTAATGTTAAATACATACAGACATTTTTTCTTGTTTTTATTTATTTTATTTCAAATTATAATAAAACTAAACATATGTCTACAAAACAAATCGTTATTATTTGCAAGCAGAAAATTACAGATTCGTAAGACTATCTTCGGCTAATGTTAAAGAATAGGATCCAAATTCGGAATATTTTTTCATATATAAAAGTATACGAACATTAATATTAAATTCTGGCTTCACTATCCTATAGAGAATCACTTATTTTATCCTATTACTCATTTTTATCCTAGTTGACACACTTTTTTTCTTTTATAAAATGTGTTTCGCATTTTTTCTCCTATACCGTAATGTTAAATGAGCTATCCTTTTACATTTTAAAAGGAAAAACTAATTATTTATGAAATATTTTGAAATTTTAAAAGCACTGTATTATAAAAAATACATAAGTACATTTTTTCTGTTCAAAAATGTGCTCCGCGTTAAGTTCACACTCGCGTACATGTGGCGAAAACAACCTTAAGCATCCAACATTAAAAGGATCTTCAAGAAATAACTCTTCCTCTATTAATATAGATTTAACTGAAACTTTTACTTAGATGAAATGATTTATATTATTGTTGGAGTGCTTCACACACACACACACACACACTCTCTCTCTCTCCCTCTCTCATACACAGCCAAAACTATTATTACAGACATGTTAAGAGTAATGTAATGAGAGTGTGCAATAATATTACAGTGCAAATCCCCTTACAGTGCCAAAGCTAAATTAATACAATTAGTTTCAACGCAATGTGTTAGTGATTAATATATGCAGTTATATATACACGGGAGTTATAACTGATTACTAATTAATAACATGTTGCTTCCTAATTGATATTAGCATGTTAATGTTTCAAATAATATAAAACAGAGCTCTTCACAAAAAAATAAACAATAGTAATTTTAATGTTAACGAGAACTAAAATCAGCCTTAGAACGAGAAATACACATAATACATTTCCTAATTAAAAAAAAATACTCAATTTAATTTCTTTCTTCACTCAAACGGAGTGTCTACCAGAATAAACAAACATTCGCAGATAAAAAGTATCAAATGTGAATATTGTTCTTTGTGTTTCCTAACGATTTCATACGTTCAATTATTACAAAAGAAACAGGAAAAACAATATTTTTTTCTCAACAGACATGAATACGAAATCCAGTTGATATACTTGTCGTACAATATGAACTCGAAACGTTTTGACTCTGAAACCGCACCTAAAACAATTCCTAATCGATTTGGAAAGAAACATGACAGTTATTACATACAACTCGGAACAGGTATTGTCTTTAGACTGACAACTAAACCTTTAAAAGCGTAGTTTAAGACTTCCCGAGCTGAGATCTCTTGTTGTATCTTACATAAATCTCGGATAAAGACCAACTGTTTATAGCTTTAAGGATCCTTGAATAGTGTTACACATAAGGAGTACAATAACATTATTGTTCTAAGAAGAAAAGATATCTCTCCATACACAAAAGTAAGCTGGAAAGAAAAAAGAAACGAGAGTCATTCATTTGTGACTCAACCACGGTCATTGGAATAGGATCGAGAAATGAGCGACCACGTGCTTCTATAGCCCATCGTCGTTCATTAACTTTCAATGTTTTATTAATTCCCCTCTGCAATTCGTGCTGTTTTGGCAGAGGCTAAGAATTACTAAGTAGCTCGATTTACATATAGAAATACCTCGCATTGGATGAGGACTTTTCAGTCCAAACTAGCTCGTGAGTAATTTATTATCACGCTAGTGGTTTCTTTTCAACCATGAGTATGCACAGAAAGATAATTAAAGCAAGAAGTGGATTCTAGCTAGAGTGGGTTACAATCACGGCCCAAATTACTCTTAAATTTTCGCTTTAGGATACTAATAATCCACGCAAAACAACACCTGGTATCTTCCATCTCGATTATATTTAAGTGCCAAAAAAAGTAAGTTGAAAAATGTAATATATTTTTCTTTCTTTTGAATCTAACTAGAATTGAGAAAATTTATACGCACACGCTGTATCTTATTAAGTTCGTTGGAGAAAACGAAACATGTAATTAATTTCACAGAAACCGGTTCTAAAAGAATAATAAATCGGGAACATCTAATTAAAACCTGCTTCGGTACATATATATTTACTTTACGCGAGTTTTATTTATCTGAATGCGCTATTCAAATTCTTGAAATGATCCTAATGAATTAATTGAGCTTTAGAGTATTTAGACGTAATTCTAGCACTAAAAAGTCCTTCAGAAGAAAGAAAACTTAATTAGAAAGAGAGCAATTACTTGATGATGAATCGAATGTTTTATAATAATATAGTATAAAACCATTTATCATGATTTAACTAACTAGTTATTAAAAGGATAGAACATGAAACTGAAACTGCAATTTAATAGCAGTTGTTATGATAATTGTTTCTTAAAAAAATATTTTTTCTTCGAATTTTTCTTTAATTTCTTTGAACCATTTGTAATAGCTTAAAAAATCGAAACTACAATAACTAAGATATGAATGTAGAAAATGCCGAAGAAGAGTGAATCATCAAAAAGTAAAAAATTCCCGTTAGAGAATTGCAGAGTACCTAGCCTTGTCGGGCTATTCCTTGTAGTTTGAGTAACTGTGGTGTCCTTAACACTTGCCTATTAGTAATGAAAAATACATTAAAGTAAAAATATGAAAGTTAAATTTGTAGAAATACTTCGAATTATTAAAAATAAAATACTTTAAAGTACTAAAACAATAAGTTGAATTTAGCGAAAAGCCCCAAAATTTTATTTATATTTACAGATCAGGAGGTGGCCGGAGTTTAACCTGACCAATCAGGATACAGCTAAGAAATCCGATCAAAAATTGGATAATTTAAGTACGCGAATACAGAAAAGTAAAGGGGAGTCTCTGGTTGGTCGGGACAGATTTGTCACGAAAGAGAAAAATCAGCCCAGTGGAAAAAGTAAAAAATATAATTCAATGCACAATTTCTTAAAGAAATAAGTTATTTATCAATTCAAACAAGAGCTGTTTCTAAAAGTAAAGATTCAATAAGGTATGAATAGAAAGAATCGAATATAATTGACGATGCTTTTTCAGTTATGTAAAAATGACACAATGGTCATACATTACTTAACAAATATTTAGATTCCTGTTAATGATGCAAGTGATTAATTTCAAGAACTGCGCTTTTTTCCAAGTCCAGTGAAAGGTGACGGCTGTTTCAATGGAGCCGATAATTTTGGAAAGGGTTGCTACCCTAATTACTAATAAAGGAAGATTGGCGTCGCTCAGCGGTTCATACTTTCAGTTCATTATTCACCGAGCAGTAGCATAGAGACCACTTAGAAAGGGACACTCTAGGAGGCAGCTAAGAGCCCACTTTTCAAAAGCTGCTGTTGCGCTAAAGATTCTTGTGGCCGACTGAAAATACCAATTTACGAAATTGCCGCTTTACCTTGAGAATGACTAGCTTTTAGTATCATCGGGGAGAAATTTACTCCCGCAAACTGGAGCTCTGGAACGCGGAGAATGAGACATAAAAGACAGGAGTAATGATTTGGGAAAATGTTATCCAGATTATTAGTTTCGGGCTTTTCTGCGTCGAGCCAGAGAAAGAATTCCTCGCTAAAGCCCGGATTCATAAATTAGAGAGTATCAATCGCAGTCAGTGAGACTCAGCGCCATTTTCCTGGACATATAATAACCAAGAAAAAGGCTCTCGCGACCATAAATAAAGGAGACCCGAAGCGTAAACTATCGAACCCGATTATATGTATATCCAAGCATGGCATTCCTTAAGGACCCCCGCAAGCAGCAAATACCCTAAAATATTCATTCAATGTAGGGGATTACTTGTTATATTAAATAGATTATGGAAATATGTACTGTGTGTTATATAACCTCGTCAAAAGCTTTGAAATGTACTTTTTATCGATAGATGCATTTACGTCAAAGAAAGTTTCAGCTGATGAACATTTGCAAGAATTTCATACTCGATTTTGTTTTGAACGTCAATGGACATTATTAATTTAATTGAAATTCTCATTAACAAATGTAAATATATGCTATAAATTGCTCAGAACTTTTTTTGACCTCTCTCTCAATTCATTATTTAGTTTAGTTTTTATAACGTACTGCCCTCTGGCGTAGCTAGTCTTGAGTGTGCCCGTATTAAAAATCTTTGGGGCTTAACATTTTGAGGTTTTTCGCTTACGCCTTTTTGGGTCCTTGTAGCTTGGGGGCCCCGGATAATTGATTCGGCGGTAGCTACACCCCTGGCACTGTCTCAAGGGCATAACAAGAAATTTTTCATTGGGGAGGGAGGAAGGTGGTCTCTCCCTTGAACTCAAAACCAATTTTAAATTTTATTATTTATTTTCAAGGTAAAAAAATGTTTATATGGAGCACTGCGGCATTCTGAATTTTTTATTTTATTTTATTAGAAGTGGTAAGTTTTAAATTTCAATACATATGCCAATCCTTATGGATGTTTACATCATCCGTCGTTACGCTCCAGTATAACGCCTTATATTCTCCTTTACAAAAAATAAGTCAGTATCAACGCAAATATTGTTTTATGCATACGCGAAAACAAATCTCCATTTTTGAAGGAATGATTATTTAATTGGATCAATTTTAAAAGCACAAAATAGAAAAAAATATGAGTAAAAAAATGAGAATTTTTAATCTTAAAAAAATCGTTACTTAAAATGATTAAAGAAAACTGATTAATACTGTTTTATATACGCCTATAAAACAAATAACAATATTTTGAGAGTTGTAGTTTTTTTTTAGTTTTGAAAAAAAAAGCTCTGAAAAGTTTCAGTAATTTAAATCATTTGTAAAATACACAGAATCTACTACAAATTACAAATACTGAAAAATGCAACTTTTGATGAATGTAGAAAATCCAATTCTATAAAAAAAAATATTCTAAGAAGCAGTACTCTATGGCTTTTTTTTCTCCAAATAATCTTATCTTTTGATTGGTAATGAAGATCAAACATGTTTCACATAGGAAAATCGTATTTTAAGCACATTGATTTATTCTTCCAGTATTTATTCTTACATAAGCTTACGTAGCTTTAGGATCTGAGTACTAAAAGTATGTAACAATTGTTCCCAATAGGGACGTCTTAAGACTTCTAGAGGCCCTGGGCCACAACACACATGTAGGTCCCACCCATGATCCATAAAAGTAGACAGTACATAGCATACGTTGTCAAATACTCGTACAAACGATAACCCGAAACAAATAAATGTGTATGACATAGAACAGCACAAACCGGCTTGCACGACTGCCGTCTTCTTACTTAATGAGTAATGATGGTGTATGGTGGTAGGCCTAAGCCTATACATGGAAGACGGTCATCACGTATAGCCAGTTGACAAATCGTCCAAAATTCACAGTTCTTCGGAGAATACACCTGGAAATAACACTTGACCGTTGAAATAATTTGAATCATCATCTTATGAAGTCTCAGTCAAGAACAAGACGACGCCCCCATTGTGGACTAGGCTTTGGGCCCCTGCCATTTGACCCATGCCTTAAGACGTCCCTAGTTCCGAAGTAAACATGCAATACATTTCCGATACAGTCAATACAGGATTCTCGGTATGAAGATAAAGAATCTTTTTCTTTTCATAAAAAGAATAAAATATGTTTTATGTCATATATTACGAATGAAGTTTCAAAATAAAAAGAATAAATAAAAAACCCATTTAATTATTTTTTTCTTTTTAAAATTTGTTCTTTTCTTGATCAGAAAGACCTTTGAATGATAATTCCTGTAGTTGCAAACTTCTCAAACGATTCCATGCATTAACTCTGTCCTCCTATCCAGCATGAATATCAATTCGCTTCGAAACAGCACAAATAAAAGGCAATACCAGGTTCATAAGTAAAACAATTCCAGTTCCCGAGGTTTCAGTTGTCCGTTTACCCTCAAAGAACAGGCAATATTGCTATTGTGAATTTACTATCATCCTATTCCCATGTGATATTAAAAGCCGAGAAAGGTGTGACAGCTTGCAAAGTTTCAGCTTTCATTATTGGGGAACAACTGGGTGATATGTTAAGGTTTCGGGTACACGAGAGTGGCATCTGGCAAGTAGCGTACTTTCTACTCCTTCCTCTCAGCTGTCGAGCGACCATTTTCTTTACTATCAATTATTTCTTTATTCGGGGATGGCTCCAGCAGCCTTTCTGCGGCTTCCGAAAAACTTGGAGATGATCCAATTTTGGAAGAGTAGAGTGGGAAGAGTCTCGACTCTGGGAAGGCAAGCAAAATGGAACACAATGGAAAACAGAAAATGTTGAAAGCGACACGTTGAAAGTAGGTGATGGCATTTGTTTTGGGTGGATGTGTGTTGTCTGCTGTTGAGATATCTTAGACGCGCGTTGCTTACTTTGTCATGGTAGTGAAGGTAATGACACGGTCATAAAGTCGAAAGCCAAATATTTGAAACAATATAAAAATGCTTTTGTTGCCTGTATTCAAGAAATGAAAGGAAAAATGCTTCGGTTATTTAGTACCAAAATTGTGTGTGTGTTGAGAGATAGTATTTATTAAAAATCCATTGTAGGGAAAATCTAGCAAATACATACTTATAAAATTGAAACACTGAAGGGAATTGATACACTGAGACTCTCTGCTTTAAGTAATAATTTTTAAATGAAATTAAAAAGAGTGTAAGATGGATATAAGTGGCATATATATGTAAAAAGTATTCTAGTACTTTTGAACATTTTTTTAGGAAAAACAAAATTATTCTTTCTATTAATTGTTTAACATTTTATAGAAAAAAATTGTTTTCAAAAATGAAAATGCACTGAAATATTCACATTAAGGTGAGTATTACTAAAATTGATTTCAGGAACATTTTTTTTACGAAAAACAAAGTTATTTTTTTATTAATTGTTTAACATTTTATAGAAAAAAAATTGTTTTCACAAAAGAAAATGCACTGAAATATTCACATTAACGTGAGTATTGCCAAGATTGATTTCAGGAACATTTTTCTTAGGAAAAACAAAATTGTTTTTTTATTAATTGTTTAACATTTTACAGAAAAAATTGTTTTCAAAAATGAAAATACACTGAAATATTCACATTAAGGTGAGTATTACTAAGATTGATTTCAGGAACATTTTTCTTAGGAAAAACAAAATTATTTTTTAATCGTTTAATATTTCATAGAAAAAAAAATTGTTTTCAAAAAGGAAAATGCACTGAAATATTTGCATTAAAGTGAGTATTACTAAGATTGAAGTCACTCAAATATAAGAATATTCAAAGCAATTATAATTAATGAACGAAAACACAAAAACCTATGATTTACCATCAAATAGACAAACTATTTGGAAGAAAACATCGATACAAAGGAATCTTCTTTCAAATAAAACAATATATTTGCTTGATATATCATTTTTATCAACCCGTAAAAGATAAAATCTATTTAAACAGGCGATCAAATATCTAAATTTAAATCCAATTTTTCTTACAATTTTCAAACTAAGAGTTCTTAATTTTACATTTCGAAGAATCGTTTTCAAAAGCATATGTAGATTTTATGCTCCACTAATATAAAGCATTTTTTTTACATGAAACAATAAAGTTAATTTAAAATTTATGTGAATTTCCTACAGTATCGGAAGTGGCCTTCATAAAATAATAAAGTTCTTATAAAATGTGATAAAATTGACTGCTCAAGAACTGAAACGGGGGGGGGGGGGATATTTTAGGAATGTTTCAAGTACATCACAATTTAAATCAGTTTTGAAACAATGATTCATCATTTATAATTTTTTTGTTTATTGTAAAAATTTTATCTTAGTAATATGAATAGTTCTTGTATAATGCAAAATTACTCATTGCACACGCACACACGCACAAATACTGTACACAGACCCTCTCTCATTACATTCTAAAAAACACGCAAACGAAAGCGTCAAGGGTCAAGGCGTAATCTCTAGTAAAAATTAAAGATATATTAATCTGTGAGGGGGTTGTGAACTCCCTAACCCCACTCTTGTGTGACGCAACTGAAACACACATACACACGCACATAAATGTATCTGCTGTAAAAATCGACTTTTTTCTTAACATTTAAAGGGGGGGGGGATGCGATTTTCTTCCGATTGCATATTTAAAACAAAAATTCATTGCTTTCCTACAGGCTTTCTTCACAGTTTGTTATGTAATACTGTTATATAAAGCTCAGAAATATTTTCGTATGGAATAGCAGTCATTTTTGAGTTTTTTTTATTTTTATTTTTGATCCACTCATAATAAAGGAAAATACATCTATATACATTCCACGGTTATATTCAAAATTCTTCCGAACATTTTATAACAACTGTTAAAAAATTCTCATTCATTTTCCATAAAAAAATTCAAAACTTTCAAAAAGCTAAGCATATTTTGTTGTAAATGGGAAAGGGAGGAAAGAAACATAAGTATCGCTGCACTTTTACAAAAGAAAATGAAGGGGAAAAAATCCCTCGAAGTTGCGATTGAAAACTATAATTATTAATTCTCAGAGAAAATAAGAGTTCTGAAAAATGTTACAAGAGGCACCGTGCTCGCCATTTTTTTTATTTTACAACCTTCATTCTTTTTTAAGAGAGAGGGGAGGAAAATATATCTAACCATAACTTACCCACCCACCCCTTCAAAGGCATTTGCGCTGGGGGAGAGATGGTGAGAAAAGTATAGAAATATCCGTGGAAAGATAGGAGAATGATATGAAACCAGAGAACCAAACGCCCTTTCAGTGTTCTGGGATTCAGAGGATCTTTCATATTTTCAGCGGCTGTTCCCTTTCGATCCCCTTTTTTTATTTGTTACTTGATTCGACCTCTTGGCAGGTCCACCTGACGCCTTCCCATCATTCCATACGATCTCCTTCCCTCTGACCCTTTCAGAGAGCCCCGAGTACAAAGCTAATAGGCAATCTTAATGAATGCAGTCTCGAATGTTCGATGTATCTTTCGGGGCATCTCCATGTCTTAGGAAAATTATAGAGGGAGAACCTCACTCTCCTCCCCTTTTTGCCATACAGGGATCGACTCAATATTGCTTAAAGTCGTAATTGAATAGCCCACGGGAAGAGTTCTTAAAGTATGAATAAACGATTTCAAATGACACATTAATAATTCTATGTCAGAAGGGGCAAGAATAGGTATTTTTCTTCCAGCAATGCAACCACGTGGGGTATGTAAAATATTTTAAGCCTACGTGACTTGAGAGTCAATGCAGAAAAAGCCAACTTAATAATTGTTGTTACAATTCATAAAGTTCTTTCTCATGAATATATTTTTTCTGTCAGGCGTCATTTCAACTTTTCTAAGTAAAATAAGTTATAAACGCAAATAAATTGCTTGTACATAGCGTAATAAGTTTCTGATGTTATGTAATTTAATTTATGTGCTTTTTTTCAGATTTCTCCAAAAGTGATGAAATGTTTATATATATATATATATATATATACAATGAATATATATTCAATACAGTACAATTTTGTAGTAATGTAGCACCAGTCAGTTTTAATTTTAATTAGTGACAAAGATTTCAAAAGCTTTCTTTTAAAAAATTAATTGATTAATAAACAATCAAAGATAAAAAATATATATTAATTTGTGCAGAAATAAATAAAGTAAATGGCACATTATATATATATACATACACTTTACTGATACAAAAAATATCACAGTAAGCGACACCCGCAGGATTATCGTTCGAATCACATTCCAGTATTTTTCCTTCGGTTTTCTTTTCCCCAAAGATACAAATTAAGAATTTTAAATCAAATTTTCTAAAGTACTTTTGTCTCATTATAATTCTTCAGTTAACTTAAAAGGATTAGAGAAAGCATAATATAAAATTTAGTCATACGTTCAGAAAGAATTAAAATTAACTGAATAAAATGTGTACAGATAAAATAAGTTCTGGCACTCAATATTGAAGTTTGGTTTTATTTTGGTAATACTTCACGTCTGCTGTAAAAATAAATTAAGTCTTGCAATTTTTAGAATTGTTGACCTTCGCAAATTTCAAAATCAAGGTTTCATATGCATTTTGCAATACCCTGCAGCAAAAGGCTTGTCTTGGCTTTTAGGTACTTCAGGAATAAATTTACAACACTCATTTTTATACAGGTCCATACTAAAAAAAAACATAACATAAAGGTCTTCACAGGAATTACAGTTTTTATTTCTTTTTCATCAGTAAATTTAAACCCTTTATGTCAGTAGATCTTTCACCATCCCCTGGCTTTTCTAGAGAACGATTCCAGGATTGCGTTCTTGTTCACAGGTGTGCTCGATGGGGGTGGGGCACATTCTCTTTTGGTCGGTGTATTGTTGTGTGGACAGTTACAAAGAACCAACCCGGGTGTTATTTCCACCCTAATTACTTCCCCCATACACGACGGATGGACGGGGCAACAGATAATGCGCACCCAAAGGCCGGCGTCTATTATAGGATTTATGCTTTATTTTATCATTTTTTCCCCTCGAAAAAAGATGAGATAGGAAAAAAAAGAAGAAAAGGTTGGATAACGTCGCTGGTGTTAAGTAAAAAATTGATCTCAAATCTGATAATTTCGGTTTGCTGGATAGGGGGGGGGGGGGGAGCAAAAATTCCATCAAAAAAATAGAAACATGTATTACACAAAAATGTATCTAGCATTTCCTTTTACCCAAGGTACCTGCCCTTCATTCTTTTGTGTGAATGTGACCTTCTATACGTGAATAAAAGTACTATCAGGTGAGCTCGGATTTCATTTTCTATTTCGCTTTTACCATTCAAAGGTCCGTTTAGAGCTTATGTGCAGTTTAAAAAAAGAACATTAGTGGAAGGTAGATTACGTTCCGAGACTTTCACCGCCTGCGGTCAATGGCGATGTCTCATTTAAAAGCGGTAACAGGTAAATCCACAAAATGTGTAATGTAAATGGCATGATTTTATTCACAGGAAATGAAGCTAGCCACAAGTTTTTGAAAACTCGATGTAAGCATTGATGCATTCAAGGCTGTCTTCGGCTAATGTTAAAAAACAGGGACCGAATTCGGAATATTTTTTCAGATATAAAAGTACTCAAGCATTAATATTATATTCTGGCTTCACTATCCTATAGAAAATCTCACTTATTTTATCATACTACTCATTTTTATCCGAGTTGGCAAGTTTTTTTTTTTTTATAAAATGTGTTTCGCATTCTTTTTCCTATACCGTAATGCTAAATGAGCTATCCCTTTACTTGTTAAAAGGAAAAACTAATTTTCTTATGAAATATTTTGAAGTTTTATTTATGAAAATACCAAGTTTATTATTTTCCGTTCACTAGAACAAAAACTACAGGCGTTTTAATAAAAGCAGATGCCATTACTTTAAGCAAGATGTCATAATTTAAAACGCGTTTTACTCGAAATGCGTTTTTTTGAAAATACTCAAACGGGGCCAGCGATTGCTAAAAAAGTTTTTTAAAAAATGAACTGAAATTTTTTGTGTATGTTCTCTAGAATAGTAGAAGCGTTTTGACCTTCATATGTATCAATCACTGTTTTATTACAAAATTTATAGACCCTTATGTTAATATAATCACAGTTATTTCAAGCAATTTTATATAATAACGAAGATAAAGTGCTCTAGTTTTTGAAAAAATTGAAATATCTCTTATCTGAAGGTCATTTCAAAAATGAATAACATAGCAACACATCAAAATTGAAAATCTGTTTATAAACCTTTGATACAGAATGGGTCGCGTTTATGTTATTTTTTTGTCAATTTTTACCCATTTTAGTAATAATAATTTCTTCTTCTTTTCTTAATTTTAGCATATTTTTCTTAAAATGTACTAAACAAATCTAAAAACAACAAAAAAAAATCCCCATATCTCCATTTTTTTTATAAAAAAGTTGTCGCAGTCGGATACCTTAAGAAGAAAAACGGGATAAAAGATTCTTTTCTTAAAAAAAGAATCTTTTTGATAAATAATGTATCTGATATTAACCATGTTTGTGATACGTACTTCAAAAGTTTTAGGCCGCTCAATTGGTATAGTTTTTTAATAAAATTCTTATTTTGAATCGAAGTATTTTGTTTCAATTTATTCCATTAAATTTTTGTTTTGAAAGGATGCAATGAAACTATGAAAGAGAAATAGTTAAAGTTACAACAAATCATATAAGCTTCGGTAAACCTAACAATTTTTGAGGGATGTACCAATATAAAAATGAGAATCGTCAAGGTCTTATTTCTTTCAAACATGGCCAAAAAATAAAGATATTTTTATATTTTTAGTAGAATGTTGTAGCATTTTTATATAATACTCAGAAACACAAATAACATGAAGAGAATAAGATGAAAGAGAGAATGGAACATAAAAAGAACGGAAAAATAGTTATCAAAAAATACTTTAAGAGCCTTCAATTTGGACAATCAATAAATACTGTAATCGATTCTTAAATCTCAACTATGTTAACCATCTATTTTTTGTGAAATTGATATTATGTGGGTAAAAAAACTAATAAGAAATTACTTGTACAATAACTCTGGATCGAAAAGAAATCTTCCAAAAACTGAAATGAATAAGGGAACACATTTTTTGGCACATGCCCAAATTATAATCAACACAATGATGAACCATTTTTCCCCCCTTTACTCTCTATCGCTTTTACACTTCTATTACATTCAAACAATTAAAAATAATCACAGGTAGGTATAGAAACACAATTCACTAGTTTCTTAATTATATAAATTATGTGAATACACATAGAGTTTATATTATATGTATATGTATATATATATATAACTCATGCAAATCAAAGCATATAAAATTTCTTAAGGTACAATTAAATTGACAAAAATTGGTCAAAAATTCAAATAAAATTCAGAGTAGAGATAATTTTTTCTCTCGTTTTATTCGCATCCCCATGGCGAATAAAAACTTTAAACATTATTTCGTTTATTTTCATTTAGAATCTTAAGGCTTATTTTCATATTGCTTCAAATGCTTTAATATTTTTTTCTACTTACTGAAATTAGTACAAGTAACAAAAGTTGGAAGGGATTTTTGAATCAAAGCAATATTTATTTTTTAAAAAATAGTTGAATTTAAAATTTATACATTTTTTATGGAATTTTCAATAAGCATCCATAAAAAAAGTATTTTACGAATATTGATTATGTTAGCAGAAAACCCATACCAACTTCTGTAATGCATAGTTTGACGCACCTGTTAGTCAAGTGTGTACGTCATTTTTTGCAAAAGGAATAGCACTTTAAAAAAAATTCCTTCATAATTTAAAAAAAAATTTCTTTACAAAACTAAATTGTTAGCTTTTGAAGTATATTGAGTCAAAAACTTTTTCATATAACACATACATAGGTTACAAGCGAAAAAAAAATTGTAAAAACTTTAAATCAAAGATTTTTTTATAAGCCATACTGTGTCCTCTTAAAAAAGTATACATCATGATGCACAGTAAACTTACGAATTCATTAAAAATTCCAAAGATCTAAAAACGATTCTTCAAACTTATCTAGAGGAGATGCATATAAAATATTTTTTTGATTGATGCAATTTAATTTAATATATATACTCCACAAAAGTATTCTTAATTTAATCTTTCGATTATCACATTTCTTACTTTCTCACAAAATACACGGAGAGTTATCTTGATTGCATTAACAGTTCCTATTTCATCAAAAGAAATAATAAAATTGATATTTACTTTTCCGCAGACTTTGGATGAGAAAATAGTTGATGGAGTAGAAGAAAGATTTTGACTTTAAATGACAAAAATTTGAATAGCGAGGGCGCTTTTTTATTACATTCGTTTCAGAAACGATTCAGAAAGTAATTTAAATGACGCGACAGTGCTATTATTCACTTCATTATTGGACAGCCATCTGGAGTATGAGATTTCGTGAAGTTCAAAAGCACACACATTTGTCTTTTTCTTTTTTATTTATTAAGTTAATAAATGCGAGACATATCAAATAATTTTTTTCTGCAGAAATAGGAATGAGTTCAAACAAAATTTTAAATCTTTGCTTTATTATCGAAGAAAAGAAAAATCAACAACTGTCATTTAAATTGAGATTTCAAACGTGTGAAGTGGAGTAATTAAGAGTCTTAAATTTTGAGATGATGAGGAAAATGGCGCTTCTTTAAACGCAAATACTTCAACAATTAGCGAAGGGGAGTTTGATCTTTATATAAGAAAGGTTTATTGCAACTAAATGTATAGTCAACTTACTTTCAGTATAGTTTTTTTCGTACAATAACCAGGAAAGAAGGAGCAGAAAAGAGAAAAACAATCAATCGTGCTGAATTTGATGAATCAGTTTTTCCTTAAATTTGGACATAAGAAATTACCCAAGTGAATGAATTTGTCAAACACGAATTAAAAAGAGCTGGAGGGGGACGAACAAATACTTTAAATTATATTGATTTTATAAAAATACTGAATTTAAACATTTAAAAGATCGAAAATTAGATGAACAATTACTTTACAAATAAAGTTACATTTATACTTCAGAGTAAGCAACATTTGCATATTTTTGTTAAATTAACTTTTTACATTATACTATTTTGCTGCAGTTTCCTTATTTAAGTCAAAAAACGATAAAGGCTTTTTAAAATATTCTTAATTGTCTAAAATGACACTATTTGTTCTTCTAATTCAAGAAGCACACAATGGGATCACTTTAACCGCTTGTATATATATGTGTGTGTGTGTCTGTCTGTGTGTATTTACTATATATATATATATATATATATATATATATATAAGCGGTCAAACATGGACTCTCTGCACGGCAACCACTATTGTGACTTTCTTTGACACTGTAACTATGACACGCGTGATGACAGTGGTGTATCCAATATTACTGAATACATACAGCATTACGTCTTGTCAGAGTAGCCAATAGAGTGCTACTCACGGAGTGCTACCAACCAATGGGAAACACGACACTCACGCAACTTCAGGAGTTTTCCTGCCTACTTCGGATGCCTTCCGAAACAGACACCTTGTCTACGCCTCCTTGCCACCTCCTCTCAACCAATCAGGAGAGTCTCTCTCATAAAAGCCCATTCACTATCAGGCCACATTTACTACCCAGATATGGGAGAGAAGAACGTTTCGCGTTTCCTTTCCCAGCGACGTTCAACTTCAACATTACGTCATATTTACAGTATCATGATAGACAACCGATTCCGAAAGCAACCAAGGAAAGCGTACGCGTTCCTGTTGCATTTAATATCCCACCCTGCATCTGATGTGAAGCTATGGTCAGCCATTGGGTACACGGCATTAACTCCTCTTATTCGTGTTGTTGGTAATCTAAACAGCCAGCATTCAGTATCTCGGCCCCTTGGCTGTGCACTATGATCGAGGCCTCGGAGATGTAATTTTTCAACAAGATAGTGTAAGATCGAATGCTGTCCATCGTATCCTGACCTACCTCAACAAAGAGAATAACAATTGTGTTCTGGCTAGCACGTTCTCCAGATCTTTCACCCATTGAAAACATCTCATCAAAGGTTACAGAGAGATTTCGCCGATACTGCTTTCCAGCCATTACGATTAATGAAACCTGGCATAGACATAAACAGCGTGGAAAGACTTACTCTTGTCTCTCATCCAAGTCCAGTTCGGTTTGATGCCAAACCGTCGTAGCAGTCAGAGGTGACAGCTATATGTACTGTATACTCCCAAATTGCCAACTAATTTATGATCAAATTTTCTTCGTACTATGCTGTATAAAAAATGAGCAAAGTTTTGTTATTTATTTTCTTTAATGTGGCCAGCAGTGTAAATATACATTTCATTTTTGTTTTAAGTCACATATGACCTTACATACGTAAATTTTATTACATAAGCAGCTACTTTTTTTTTATTTAACATGTAATATTCTTTTTATATTTTTAGACATTTCACTTTAAACAGTTTAATAAAGAATGCAATACGAAGTTTACATATATATATATATATGTACACAAATATACATAGTATAAACAAAAAAAGTTTCAAATAATTTAATAAATGAGCTTTAAATTATTTACGAAAAACAGAACTTTTTTTAAAAATTATTCCATTTTGCAATTGTGAAAAAAAAATTAATCGGAAATAATTTTTAAAACAATGCAAACTAACACAGAATAACAGCATTTCAAAAATTCCTTTATGTAAATTTCTATTTGCATAGTATATTATTGAAAACTATATGCTTTTAAGTACACACAAAAATAAATACAACATCGATATTCGTCGAATTTTTTTTTTTTTTTTAATTTTAAGAACACAGTGAAAAAATACATATTTATTTTTCTAATGAAAGCACTTGCATGTAAATAAATATAATTTTTTTTCATATAATTTCGCGCATATCTTTTTTCACTCTACTTTATTATTGTCTTTTTAATCTTTTCAACAAAATGCTAATTTTTCATTAACACCGCAAGTTCAATAACGTATCAGTGCCATTTGAAACACCAAAAAAATGTTTTCAAATAAAGAATTTTTTTCGATACCACAACAAACATTAAAATCCTCTTCAGTCCCGTATTATTTAAAGGCATAAACAAACAAGGATGTAAAAAAAGTCTCATAAATTGGAGGCTTAAAGCAAATAGAAAATTGTCGTGGGATTAAACTTGACTGAATCAGTTCCTCTCTTCTTTTCATTCTTTTTTCCCTCTTTTTTTTACAAGTGTCAAAAATCTGCTAAAGACCAGAACAAATCACGTATCAGATAATTTCGCAGAGTGTTTCTTTATGATTTTTTTTTCTAAAAATGATGGATATCGGATGACTAGGATTTTCCCTCTTAACAGGAGCATCTGTCTTTATTCTTTGCGTTCGAATGGGAGACTCAAGCGGTATTAAAATTTTGATCTCTATTCTTTATTTACTTATTCTTGACATTTGTTAGAACGAGAAGCCTCTTTGCAACTCAGCACTCAATACAGAATTGTCAATTGTCGGCCGAGATGCGTTCTTTCAGTACCGCTTATGTGAGATGATGAGTCATTTGATACATATTTGTCTTATTAGAAACTGAAAACTTGGAACGTTATTTTTGACAGTCCGCATAAAAGAGGGTCAGATTTAAACGAGGATCGACAAGGCCTTATTAATAATTTTAAAAAATAAATAAATAAAAGCAAATAAACGGAGAATAGGAGGAATTGCAAGTTTGGAAAATGCACCACGTTTAATCGAAAATGTTAAATATTCAATGATATTCAAAAAATACTTTCAACATTTTGACATATTATTTCTTACCGCAAAATCTGGTGTATAACGCATATTTTTAACACAAAAAATAAGATTGAAATTTATGGGCACGCGTTATACGCCAGGTATCAAAATGATAGCTTTAAAAAAAGTGTTGGGCATAAAAAAATTAAGGCTTCCACACATATCGAAATACAGTTTATTTAAAAGAAATGTCATACATTAGGAACGTAAACAATTTGTAGCTCTATAAGTGTATTATGTTTTCAAATGTCCGGGATAATACTTCGAATAAATGACTTCAAAACATAGGCGCATTGCATTCGAAAATTTCAGGTTTCTTCGTAAAAAAGGGGAGCGCGTTATACGATGAATATACCTTTAAATTTAAAAATGCAGCTTGAAAGTGTGGGTGTGCGTTATACGTCGTTATTTTACGGCATTTGTCTTGCATTTCTGTAGCCTAAAAATTATTCTGATTTTCATAACTTCTAAGAATAATGAATTAGAGTTGATTATGCATGCTTGGATTGTTAATATTACGAGAGTTGAAAAATTATTTTGGATTATTTAATGAATGAATTCTAAAACTAATGCAATTATTTTTTTAGTTTGGAAAATTATTATAAAATTTTATAATCATTGTGTTGCTTTATCAGTTTGCTTTTAATAGTACAAGCTACTTATAAGATAAATCTTCCACATAATGTCCCCTCCCCTCCCTTTATTTTTATTATTTTTCACCGTTGAAATGCCTAAAAATATTCCTTTTTGTAAGACAAAACATTTTTAAAGTTATCTGAACTTATTTTTAAAATCTCTCTCTGTCCGGTAATATCTATAAAAAAGTATTCAACACTGTTAAATTTAATCATGAGAATCCATTAACTAGTGGGTATAACGTAATTAAGGACACACGTTATGGATAGTTATGATAGGATACAATACATAATGATATTAAATTATATTCAACGTTGGAAAAAAAACTTTTTTCACCAGGTTAAGGAACACTATACTAATGTCATTCTGAGAAAGCTTTGTTTGCTTAAATATAACTTTGGTTTAAATACCAAAAAACTTACTTATTATAAAAATTTCTAATCAAACTATATTTTCAATAACTGTATCATCCAAACTGGATATACTTCTCTCTGATAGAAATATAATTCACTATTCACACATAATGGTTTCATTAATGTAAAGAGAGTAAAATATCTATTTTAATAATGAAAAGCATATCCTTAACAGTAAATAAAGAAATGTCTTGCTACAGTATATTTCATGTTTTATTTCTTTCACTGGAGCATATGATAAAGACTCTTGTATTGTATACTTATTGTATGTTTTTACATTTTAAGTAATGAATAATAATTTCTCAGGGCTTTTCATTTCCGTACGAAGAGTTTCAGTTTAAATGCTACAAGAAGATATAACGACAAATAAAAATAAATCCTTGTGAAAATGGGGGAAAAAAGAACAAAAATTATTGAAGAAAATAAATTTTTGAATATTCAAAATAAATTTGTAGGGTAGGACAAAATATGAAAATAGTTCTATCAATATAAATAAAAATTTCTTATAAAAAAATCACACACTGCATTGTTCTCCATCCTAAATCAACACATAGCGATTCATAAAATGATTGTATTACATAATGGTACAGTGAACATTGTGAAAAGTTCTTCGAATGCAGTCTTTCAAGTCATAGATAGCAAATCCTTCGAAGCGAAATATCGCAAATAATTTTACTGTTTGAGGGTACATTTATAACTCTAACAATGCTTCAGCCAGTTAAGAGTAAATAGATCTGTCTAAGCCTTTCCCCATTCTTACAAAACCTTTACATCGATAGAAGTTAGCAACACAAGTGAATAATGTTGCTTGAAAAGATTTCCTTTGTCAACAGCTCCGTTAGAACTACAAAGGTAACAGTAACAGTTGTATATTCTAAGACTGTTTCCTATGGGAGTATAAAAGGAATTATAATAGAAGTGAAAGATGTATTTTTTGATAGAAAGAAGGCGGTACTATATCCACACACATGAGGAAAAAAATACCATTCAATAAGAAAAGGGATTTTTCCCCCTGCAATTCTTTTCCAGGATTGTTTGATGCTCTGCAATGTACATTAGAGAAATTGCAACTAGTAATGCTACAACAATAAGGATTATATGAAAATTTTATTTTATTTCTTAGATAGCCAATATATTTGCTTATTTCAATGATCTACACCGAGAAAGTATCGTTGCCCAAGTAAAGGTTTTTTCGTAAAAATGTCTAGAAAATTTTGGAAAGCGTTGAATTCAAAATTTAATAACAATTTTTTAATTGAATTAAATAACTGATTTATTCTCACAACTATGTATAGATTATTTCATTGGAACATATTGAAAATAAGTATTCTTACAACAAATTTGAATAGTTTGAACAAAAGATACAATTGTCGAAGGGGAAAAAGGAACATCCGAATCCTCATCACAGCAAAACAAAATTGATATCAATATTAATGACTTAAAGAAAATTAAATTATGATAATGGAATACTTAATTAGCTTAATTAACATAATTTATTAATTTCTAAGAAATAATTTTGCCATTATGAAATCCATTCTTTTTCGTGCATAATTTTTCCTTTTAAAATGAACTTAAAATTTAAGTTTTATGAATTCCTCATGAAAAGGTTTTGAAAAAGAGGGTTTAAAAGGTAGGTCCCCAAATATTAAATGTGTCTCAAGCTTTTGACGGTAAAAATAATTACTCGAATTTTTCTTACACCTAAGTATAGATAATTTTTTGTCAAGAAAATTTTTAAGAAATTAATATTTCCTAAAAAGGTGAAAATTTATAAAAGAATAGCACTGCCAAAAATAAAAATTATTAAAGTTATGAAAGGGGGGGGGGTTAAAATATGCTAAAAATCGGATTTTAATGAAATTTGGGCCATGACCAAAGTCCTTCTCTACAAAATTCTGTACAAATTTGTATTCCATAATGAAGAAAATTCTTTTTTAAATTTCCCCATTAAAAACTATGTTGATTTTAATTAATCTACCAACAATTTACTTCAATTCTCTTTAAAATATTAACAATCAGAAGCGCACACAAAAATTTTTCAAGGTGGGGGTCCATGGTCGAAAGTCCCCCAACTGGTATCATACCTCAAGACAACAATTGATTCTTCTTATTTTGTCGATTTTGTTGACAAAAAGAGTAAAAAATAAATTATTGAATTGATAATTAGCATTAATAAATAAAATAAATTGTTAATTACAAGTACTTAATTAAATTTTACGTTATATATATAGGATTATCATCGATAAAAAAACTAAAGGGCTTTAAGGGGTCCGGACCCCTAGGACACCCCCCTTGTGTGCGTCACTGTTAACAATGATACCAATTTTATAAAGCTGCGATAAAAACTGCAAAAATTATTAAAGAGCCATTTTTTTTTGTAACTGAAAATTTAAGAAATTGAAGGCTGAGGTAGATTAACAGAAGCACACAAAAGGTGGCTCAATCCCCCACCCCACAGAATATATCCAAAAGTTTCTAACTTTCATCATTAAGATTATGTATCAGTGCTTTCGTTTATAGGTTTTTAAAAAAAAATACCCCCCATAAAAGTAGTTTATGCCTCTGCAGATTATTATATGGCAATCCTCACAGGATGTAATTGGAAATTTTTTTTAAATAATTACATCCTTGTCACAGTATTTTAAAAGTAGTTTCACATGATTTTTGAAATAATACAACATTATCAGCAAGCAGAATTTGATAAGGTAAAAGTAACTTTAAATTAATGTCGTTGGATGAAAGTGAATCGTCAATTTTTTTTTTTTTTACTTTAATATATAATAACATTAGAGCTCCAATTTTTTTTGTACAAGGTCATTTCCTATTATGCAGCTCGTGGCCAAACATACAACCAATTGTACGTGGAGGAGGAAAGAAATGGTATTTGGAGCGGCCAATTTCCACATGCTATTGTGCAACTTACCTAAAGCCGAAAAATCATTTAAAAATAAATGCATTTAAAACGAAAACTAAATGATTGGGGGGGGGGATTATTGGTATTAAATACAGAAAGGGAATAAGCGAATGTTGCATGCCAAAGTTGTCCAAATTCAGCAAACAATGAACATTATTAACAGTGTTATAAGTATTTTACACGAATAACCATCATTATTTACTCAATACACGAAAAAACATTTAACATCAAAGAAAAATTTAAGTTTAAATTAGAATTGATTTAAAAAAGAAACTTGTTTTTAACTAAACTCACACGACAACGTGTTAAACTTTAGTTTCACAAATTGTTTTAACATTCTCCTTTTCAACTATTCTTTAAGAGACTCAAGAAGATAATGATAAATTTAGTAATTTTTAAATGACGTTTGATTTTGTAGAAAAGTTCAGCAGGAATGTATTCAGAGCTCTTATTTCACATCAGCACTTAGTAAAAACATAACTTACTACATAAAAGCAGTTACAAAAAAACGTTTGTAAGCAGAACTAAAATCAGCGTCAACATGCGAGACGCTTTATGAATGAACGGTGAATCACGTTTGAAGAATGAAGAAAATGATTGCGATTGATAAAAACATAAATAAATTACACTGACAGTTGATGGAATCATTTCTTTACAAAGCATTTTACTCACAACTCATTTAGATTTCCGCTCTCATCAGATATATTTTTTTTGAAAAAGAAAGAAACGAAAGGAAACCACGTTGTAAAGCGTAAATACCTTACGTTACGAGTCAGCATGCACTTTCAACGTAAACCTGTCCTAGCCACCGATTGTGGTCCCTGCTATGGAACATTGATCTACCCGAACTACGAAACCGGCCTCCCGACTACGGCAAATAAACAAATGAGTTAGGGGGAAAAAATGTTGCTTCCCTGCTCATTCATTTCGTCCCCAAACGAACAAATTGTAACGACTTTTAAAAAGACAGCAATTTCACGCCCCTCCGATTTATTAAATCTTCATTCATTTCGATAAGTGAACCATTTTTGCAAAGCCTAGGGGCAGGGGAAGGAAGGAAAATTGAACCACCCTTCCTAACTCCAATACCAAGTGCAATCTTTTCAAGGAGAAAGAAGAGAAAAAAATGGAAAATTCAAGGAGGTGGAATTTGGATTGGGAAGGGGAAAAAAATTCAGCGGGTAAAAGAATGAAAAAAAGAAAAATGATTCTTAATTAACTAGTGGCGTAGCGGAAAGTGTCTCTGCTCTAATCTGAAGGGTGGGTGTGCGTATTTCCCCTTTTTACCTGCCAAAAGGAGTGCGAGCAATTTCCGCCCCAAGCATAGAGGCAGCTGCAACGAAAAGTCAGCGCCATTTGTCACCGCTTTCGTCAACGAAGCTAATTAAAGACGATTTTTGCGGTGCAGGCCCCTCCCCCTCTGTGCCTGTAAGGGCGATGAGTCACGCGGGGCGTCCAGGCTGTACAGCTTCCCATGGCAAGGGATGACCTTCCCCGCCCCTCACATTCTGCCCATATGGGACCCTTTCCCCAATGAGGAACCCTGCGTTTCCCCCGAATGAATATCAGAGGGGTTTCATCCACAACGAGGGTAGCACAATTGGTGACTCGTTTCGTAAACTCTAACTTGGCAAGTCTATAAGCCCACAAAAGCACGATTTTTTCCCCTCCCTTCCTACAATATAAATAGACTCATCAAATTCAGTCAGATACATTGAATACCATCGGCTATGAAGTAAGATTTGAATCACATCAAATCAGTACAAACATTAGGGTCGAAAAAAAAGTTTCCGATTCTGTTTCGATCTACTTATATTGTAATGTATAGAATTAAATCACTGAACAATCGTTTATATCCATTTAGATACAGAATTAATACTAAAAAGAAGTTTAATACAGTGTTGTGCATAAACCTCTCTTATGAGGGGATTTACATTCTAAGAGACAAAAGCCACTGAAAGGCAATCTCTGTGGTAAAAATTAAATATTTATTGGTTTGTGAGTGCGTGTGGGGGGGATTTGAGCCCCCCTTCATGTAATATATTTATTAATAGGTAGTCATTTTTTCAGGAATTTATGACCATTCAATTTTTGTAAGTCCGCTATTCACGTACCATACACCAATACGCCACCAAGCATACTCTTTTGATTTTCTCGATTGTCGGGAACAAGGAACAGTAAAAAAAATTATTGAATACATAATTAGCACTAATTTATAAAATATATTATTAATAACAAATATTTACTTAATTTTACGCACTTTTTGCATAGGATTATAATTAATTGAAAAATATCAAGGACGATGGGGGGAGGGTGTCCGGACTCTCATGGACCCCCTTCCCCTTGTGTGTGCCACTGCATGCATTGCATTTTCTATTTAACAATAATCTGTTTAACTACCTGTTTTCTATAAATTCATGATTTGATTGTAAGCCGAATAATTTTTGATGGCCTTTGATGTTAATAATTCTTTCCATACATCGTACCTGTACATACTTCAATACATCATACACTCTGCAACGAGCGATGTACTCTACTGAAATCATCATCATTAGTATCATATTCCGCGTCATGCATGTGCCTGCGGAAGGTTCAAGTGCTATTGTAAACATTGTATGGAGGAGAAAATAGATTTAATTGGGCAGCGCTCCAGTATATCGTGCGTGATTGAAGGGCGCGGAGAAATTCAGCCGAATATATTGTTTGAGTTCAATGACTGATAAAATAATTTTATGGATATATTTATTGGCATTAGCAAATTTGTAGTAGCAAATTTGTAAGGGAAAGACTGATTATTAATGGTGAACTAACGATGAATATAAAAATCACCTTCTGACGCTAAAGATCGAAATAACATTAATTAACCTGAAATTCATTATAAAATCTTTTGCAGTATGAAAATCTATAATATAATTCTGTAATTATTGAAATTTATAATTTTACTTTTCTATAAAATTATATATATATATATATATATATACTTTAAGTATAATCAAATTCTGCAAAACTACCATTTATTTAAAAAAAAAGTAGATATTTATAAAATCTTAGAGACTGAATAACAAATTCGTGTAGCCATGATTTTTGAATAAAAATAGAATCATATTTATACTTCAGACAATATATTTCAGACCAAATTCCCTGACTACCAACACATGAACTAAGGGTACGTAACATATATATAAATGCAGATCAATTCATACTATTTATAGCATCAAAAATAATATTAAAAAATATAGAAATACATTCAAACCATTATATGTTTAAGCCTTAACTAGACGGATAAAAACTCAAAACGCACGTTTCCTTCTATGATTTTACTTTAGCAAGTCGCTGAAGCAGACAGCCTTCTTTAGAAAAAAAGAATCTATGAAAGAATTCCTTTCAAAAGGCAATGCGAACGCCGGTCTCTGAAAAAACTGCAAGAAATACAAAAGGGCGGACTTGTGGTAACCCTACGGGGTTAAGGGGAGCAGATGAGGGGGCCTTTTGTCCTGCCTTTTACAACGCCCGCTCCCCTTTTCCAAAAGAATCCCCCGGAATGGGCGAGTGAGTGCTCCGTTAACTCCATTCCGTAACCAGCATTTCTCACGCCTGATTCACGTACCTCCCTCATTCTTGCTGACCTGCATCTCCAAAGAGGCCTTTCTTCCCTCTCTTACCTACAAAAGAAATGGACAGGGGCTTTTTCTTCATCCTCCCCCAAGGGATTCGATTCCGAAAGGAATCGTTTCACATAATCCGGCGATGTGGATTACGTGCACGTGTTCTGCAGGAGATTACGGGCACTAAACTAGTACCCTGTGGTAACATTATTCTTTCTTCCCAGTTGCTCTGCAGCGAGTTAGAAGGAAATGTACACCGTCGAGCGAAGAATCCCGATTTTTTCCTGATCCAGGAAAGATAGTTGGGAATGTTTTACCCCTTTGGACAATTAACTGACTGCTGGTAATCCTATAAACGGTCGCCTGTTAGGAAAAAATGCAACAATAGTAGCATTTTTATTTCGGATGCAATGGGCAATCCATTTATTGCTATTTTCAGATAAAAAGGCAGGCTTCGAAATCTCAAATCAATGAATATGTTGGATCAGTAGCGTGCACAGGAATTTTATAAGGGGAGGGGAAAGGGATCCAGGGTCGAAAGTCCACTATTCTCGTATTATGCTCTAATACGGCGCACAACATATTCTTTTGATTTTGTCGATTTTCGGGAACAAAAAACGTTAAAAAATTAATTATTGATAACAAATACTTAATTGAATTTTACATACTATATATATAGGATTATAATCAATTGAAAAAAAAATCAAGGGCTTGAGGGGGGGAGAGGTCTGGACCCCCCAAGTGCGCCACTGTATTGGATACCTTATGAATAATATGTTAACATCATTCTTAATTTTTATGTATTCATGCAATTTTGATATAAAATGCGTTACTCAATGCACTTGTACTGCATATTTAAATATTATACATACACAAATATATTCGTTACTGGAAGTGCATTAATATTACATATTCTATTTTTAAAAATAAGGAATCTCTCTTGCATTGTGCGAATAATGCAGTAGTACATATTTTAATTCCGATGATATGCAATATCGAAGATAATGTTTACTTAAAAAGAATTTAGAATTCATCATCAAGAGGCAAAATCTATATCATTCATAATATCTAATTGGGGAAATGGGAATATTTCCCAATTCTCAATAAAATAAACATAGAAGATTAAAGCTACGACTACTAAAACGTTTCCTACTTTTCAATCCGGAGAAGAAAAGTCTCGATACACAATTTTTAAAGCGTTCAAATAAATTCAATACGTGATAACGTATGTGCAACCCATCCTATAGCCTTCGCCTAAAGGGCACCGCAGAGCCAGCTTTTAATTAATATTTGAGTTATTCTATACGCTTATACCTTTAACTTCTCACATAAATTATTCTTCCACTGAATGTAAATTATGTATATATTGGCCTGCTATAAGATGGAGTTTGTTAAATCTATTTGGAGTGGTGACATTGAGAAGAGCGAGATTTTGTCACTTGATAGTTTGCTTGGATAATTGCGATTTGAAAACTTTAGTATGATAAATTAGTAAATACTGTAAGTCTAGATCTTAAAATCATTGCAATTAGGGATGAAAAGACTTAGTAACGTTGTTTTAGTGGATATATTAATTCATCGTATTTTATCAATTCAGTTGCAGTTGAATTACTGAATTACCATTAATAATATGACATTATGGAGTCTAGACAAGTTGGAAGGTAAAAAAAAAAAAAAAAAAAAAAAAAAAAATGGCAATTACATGGATTTAGGACGGGAAGCAAAATCAAAAATTGTGGCTGAAAATTAAATGTAACCTAATACAGAACTAAAATAGTATAAATATTGTCTATTTCTCTCTCTCTATATATATATGCAAAAATAAACAACATAAATTAATGAATGCTTTGAATTGTATGCATAATTTGAATATCAAAGTAATAGAATAACTCCGTCTAGGAGTTATTTTTTTTAGACTGAGAATGTGAATTGAATATTTAAAAAGTATAATAAAAACATAATTTTAATATGATTAAAGAAAACTTTACATTTATTCTTGTAGATGATCATTTCCATATTTAAGAGATTAAACAAGAATATATATATAATTTTTTTCTGATAGAGGTGCACTGAATTCTCTATAATTGCCTTTGATCCACATCCATTTCTTAAATAAAATATCAATAAATAAAACATTTATTTTTATTTTTAAAAGGGATACTGGATCTGTGCATGAAATACAGAGCAGTGACAGTATTATTTAATTAATTAATAATTTGACTAATTTTGCCAAAGGTAACTTGCAGTGGATCTTTTTTTTTTAATTTTTTATTTATCATTCTTGATATGTGAGATTTTTTTTTTTTTTTACTTTTTAGATCATTGTCACCATTATCGGAAAAAATTTAAAAATATACTTGAAATATTTTGGAAAATCGATTGTATAAAAGAATTTCCATGTACTTTCACCTTTTTCAACTATTATTTCTTAATTTTTCCTCGAATATTTTCTCATCGATCTACTTTTTTTAAAAAAAGGATTTATCCTCATCCGCGCTTACGAACATAAGCAAAAATATAACGCACGAGAAGCGACTTTAAAAGTGTTTACCAAAAATTCCAGAGAGGCAAAACGACCCACGCACGATGCTTAGCAGCACCTATTCCTAGACTAAAAGCTGCTTTGGCACATTTTTGTTCGGGTTTTTAAAGGAATCATAAAACTCACATTAACACTTACCTTTGAAAGTGTAAATGCGCTTGGCGTAAAATAAAATTTTTTTAAAAAGTCAAACCCTCTTCCAAAGACTTTCTTTACATTACCTCTGGTACCCCTTTCTGTGGTTGACAAACTACAAACATTTACGGTGTCCTTCACTTTTGTGTGTGTGCTCTGCGTGAATACCCTTTTATGAGGACACATAGCTAAAATGAATAGATTTAAAAGAGAGAGGCTGTGGGGAAGTGTTGTGAAGCCGAGATGTTTATTTTCTCGAGTTAAAATACCTTTGGGTTAGAAGGGGATACTTGTCATAAAGATATCATAACAACAATGGGACAACGGCGCTAGAATTTCTTTGACTTGACATTGGCCGGAAAAGAAAACCTTTTGTTCACGGCACTTGGTTTTTATGCAACTAAATGAGCAAACAAAATGAAACATTTATCGAAACAAGTTTAGTGGTATAAATTCAACAAGGTTTATAGAAAATATTATTTTTATTACTGTTATTTGACAAACAAAAATACACTAATAATTAAAAATGGAGGCTTGTGGAAAAAGAAATAATTTAGAAAAAATATTCAACAGTATATGGTGTGCCAAATCTGACGCAAGAAATAATTTTCATAATTAAATAATTTTTATAATTAAAAATTGTGCACTTTTTATTGATTCATAAAGTATACAGTATAAGGTTACATATGGAATGGCATATTGGATATATCTATGATTTCGCTGGCGTATAACGCATTCTTTAGCTGAAACTTTCAATGGCCATTTTGCATAAATATGGCTGAGTTTCTTTCTCACAGGGTTAAATTTTCTTCTTTAAGGCGTGAACTGTCTTAGTCATGATATATGTGGCCAATTCGGATCACCAAAACGGGAAATTACGTGGCCAGGATATTTTAAAATATTGCTTGACAATGAAAAAACGCATTATTCTTTCGTATAATGCCACATTTTAGATAACCCTGAACTATCAACTGTCATGTAGTCTTTTTTTATTTCGTTGGCAGCACTTTACCAAAAAAAAATTGCATTAAATTCAAATTTACACGAATTTATTATGCTTTTCTTTTATGCTATTTTTATTTATTATTGTTAATTTATAATGCTGTTTTTAATCTGTCAGTGTCATGTACAATATATAGAATTCTTCACAGTTAGAGTTTAAACAATGGAATAGTTTTAAATTTTAAAAATAAGCGAAAAATCCTTTTCATGTGTATCGTAAAAATTTTAAGACAACAATTTAGTCTTGATGCTAACTAATGCTACTACAAATAAAGACGATACCACTACAAATAATGAAAAATAGATTGTTTAAATCTTTAAAAGTTCTTTTTATCGAAACAACGTGGAATAAAAATTCTTAAATCATATATGTCTCATGGTAAAGCAAATAAATAGAAATGCAATACATTAAAAAAAGAAAAGAAACAAAAGCACATGATGAAGTCGCAAGTCTCCTTAAATAAACCCCAGTAAGATATGACAATAACAGTCCGTATGTATTTTTAGGGTTAAGATTTGAGGTCGTTCGCAACTCATAATTCACGAACACTTTAAAAAAGAGATACGGGACTCCCCCCGTCTACATGTAACATAACAGCACATCCAAAAATGTGAAATCTGATTGGTTTAACAAACACATCTCCTCCGCTTCCATTACTCACGATAACTGATATCAGGATGCACAATAAATTTAAAGCAAACGGTGTCCAAGAAGATAAAATCTTCAGGCCTAGAATTCAATGAAACAGAGTTGTATTTTCCAGTCATAAAATTGTCGCCCAGGCTCCTGTGAAAACAGATTTCGTGGAAGAAGAGGTTTCCTCTCGAGTTTATGTTGTTGGGGTGGCAGAGACAAAATCAGCGTTTTACTACTGCGTTTCTTTTCTTTTTTACTTTTTTCAACTTGCTGGTTTTATCCATAGCTTATCTGGACATCCTCCAGCATTTCCAAGAACAGTCTCTCCCCCCCCCTTCCTCTCCCAGCACCTCGCTTGCTTAGACCCTCAGACTCATTTTCCCCTGCATATGTTGATGTATTTTTTTTTAAAAAGAGGATGTCGCACACTATGTTTTCTGAATCGTTAAGTCGGGTTTTTAAAATGAGACATCGGCATCTAAATATGTAGTAATTGCTTCTCCATTAAATGGCGTGCAAAAGCTTTTTTTTACAGATATTTTAAAGAAACATTTCAGCGATAATGATGCTCAGTGACTGAATAGAAAATCCATTCCAGTTATCAGGAACCCTTAATGCAATTTTTTGTAGGCGATAAATGTGATGTTTTTATAGTCACTCAATTAACCCCGAGTTTTAAAAATAAAAGTTGACTGTTTAATTAGATAAATTTAACAGTTCAGTTAATCAAGCAAAAATTTTCTCATTGTTTTGGCAATTTAAAGCAATGTTTGAAAAAAGTCCCGTAACTTTAATTTACACTGACGCTATTTCCTAAAAAAACTTCTTTAAAAAAAAGTTACTTTTCCCCCTCATTTGGATCAACAATTAAGAGTAGCTTAAAGAATGCCAGATTTGCTTTTGTATAGTCAGTTTTGAAGTTTCATTTTAAGGAAATTTGACTAGTTCCAAAAGAGGGATACAGATATATTAATTTCTTTAGCGTGTGTAAGTTATCTCTATGAACCCACAAAACATTTGCAGTTTTACAAAACAGATAAATATTTCTGAATTCTTACGATTATTGACATTCTATAAAATATAAATTTCAATATTTAAGGAAATGTTTTTTTTTTAAATGACATTTAACGTATATGAAAATAGACCTCCATTTTCAACTAATTCCTTCAAACAAAACTAAATACCCTATAACATTAATTACATATTTTATCATTTTTATAAATCCAGTCGTTTCCAACAACCATCATATTTAAGAATAAACACAACAATTCAAAGGCAATATATTACGTGATTTTTAATAAATATCATATTTACATTTACAAAAGACTACAGCATTTTCCATCTGAACACTTAAAAATTTATCTCACAGCCATCTTAAAGTTTTACAATTTAAGAAAGTATCGGAACATATAAATGAAATAACTCTTAATAAATCCTACGGCACAATAAATTAAAACGCATTTTTAATGGCACAGTAAAATATTTCATGTGTCATTTGGTTTGATATTGCAAATAGTTTCTGAATTTGTAAAAGTTTAAACGTCTCTAAGAAGAAACTGTACTTCTGAATGGAATTAACCATTTTACAAAATATTAATTAAAGATCGAATGGGATAACACATAAATGAATAAGAAACAATGTCAAAAGTAACGGATGACAGCAAAAACAATTAAAAAAACATAGTGTTATATTTAAAAGCTGGTTTTTTTTTACTAATATTAATAATTAGATTTCAGAATTTAATTAGTGCTGTCATTTTTAATTTCTTCTCTGATAAGATTTTATCAAAGCTTTAAATATATCTCTGATTTATAGACTAGTTTATTCGACAGTTAATTCGTCATATCTTTATCTAGAGAAAATTTTCATAGCCCCAAATTATTTCTTTTATTACAGATAAATGTGTTTCGGCAAACACGAACTTAAATCATTTTCAAAATAAATTTCACTCTGCGTAATAAACAAAGCTTATGTACCAACTAATTCAATTTTTCTCAAACTTTTTATGACGGTAGTTTTAAATTACAGTAATACCTCGAATCACGCTATTTTCAAATCTCGTCGATTCATGTTTCTTTTTCCATCACTGAAACTCAGGCAGAATCAGTGTCAGAGCCTGATGAAACTGGTAATGCGATTGAAGAAGTTGTCAATCTCGCCAGTCAAATAAATTTAGAAGTGGATAGTGATGACGTTCAAGAACTGCTGGATTCCCATAATTAAGAGCTGACAGTAGATGAGCTCATAGAAATGCATGAGCATGACAGTGAAGATGTTGAGTCTTTAGGAGCAGTTCAATCAGATCGAATGACGGTTGGTTATTTGACAGGACTCAGTTTAATAGAAAAAGGGTTACAAATTTTAGAAAATACAAAACTCAAACGAAGAGCATACTTTTTCAACAAAACAAGGAATACAAAAATTATTAGCATGCTACAAGGAAATTTCGCGGGAGAAAAGAAAATCTTCTGCATCAAAATAACTTTAGTATTTGCGTTATTTGCTTGCGATTTTATATTTGTGTTATCTAAGGTAATATTAAGCATTTTTTTTCTATATTATTATTTTCTTTCGTCTCTGGTTCCAACCAAAAATAATTTACGTGTATTTATATACGAAATTATACCCCGACTTACGCGGTTATCATCAGCCACACCTATCGCGTAAGTTCAGGGTATAACTGCAGTCTACTCTGGATAATTCGAAGTTGGAGGGAGGGACCAATGAAAACTTCGTATAATCAAGAGTTCGAATTATCAAGAGGGTAGAAAAACACTCCAGAAATATTTGGGGATAATTTTTTTCTAACACATTTAAATTTGAAACTATGTAATTAAAAAACAATTGTACATATATATATAATTTTAAAGTAATTTTTAAAAAGTACATAATATACAATATAAATATTATACAAAAGTTAAAAGTCCTGCATTAAAAGAATACATTCCTACATAATTCAATGCATCTCTTCTTCACAATAGCGGAATGTGTAGCAAGGCGACGTGCTAAACAAAAGATATGGATGGCTGACAACAGGTGTGGTTGGTCTATTGTCCACATGAAGAAAGAAAGCAATAATAGTGCATTTTCGCCTGATGAACCGGAAAACACTAAGAAGGGGTAGCAGACAGATGGTATGGTCATTAAAGGGGCTACGTTACAGGGGAGACACGCAGAGACAATACAAGACAAAACTTAAACACTCCAATCTGTTTGCTACAAAACTGCACATGCTAGTGAGTGTTCGAATTGTCGAGAGTTTTATAAGATAACTTCCTATTATTGCGTGGTGTAGTCTGGCCAGCCAAAGATTTTACTTCGAATTATTGAGTGCACCCAAACGTATTGTTTTAGTTTGAAATATCAAGAGTTTTTTTCTAGGGACTGAGCATATACTTCTAATTATCGAGAGGTTCGTATTATCGAAGGTTTGAATTATCGAGAGTCGACTGTATATTATAGCGAATATTTTTTCCATCGGAAAAAATATGACACATTCATTTTTTTACTTCAGTTGTTCCATTACATACCTTCAATGATTCATGATTAATTTTGGGGGAAATGGACTAACGTAAAATGAAAATCGAAGAGATAAAACAAACTTTAAAAAATCTCAACCTTAGTTTGGGGTACAGCAAGCCCCTTTCAAATTTAAAAAGCTTGGCATTTTCCCGTTTTAAATTGAAAAGGACGTGAATCTTGAAGATGTTTACTGAAACGTACAGGCAGCACAGGAAACCCATCATTTTCTGTGTAACCCCCAGACTCTGAAGAATACAAGGCATCCATGAATCCAGGGGGGGGGGAGAAGACTGTATTCCCATCCCCCTGCAAGATTTCCCTCTTCTAGTGACAGTCTATATGATCGATTGTTCAGCATCGATGCCAAACTTTTCCGATTTCTGAGTTTCGTACAATAGAGAAACGCGGGAAAAATGTTTTAAAAGTTAATGCACCTTTGTCCTTCCTTTTGAAGCCAGAAAAGAGAAAAAATAAGTATTCTGGAACTCGTGACTCGGAAAAAGAAGCCACTGGTCAGCATAATCGGAAAAGAAAATAAATTAGGCATCTTTTTTCCCCCTTTCTGTGGTTGTTTGGAATAGGAATATCTTTTGAAAGAGAAATACAAAATAAGTATATTTTGAATGGAGAATTTAAAAATTGCTAGCAGTCATTTTGGGTTTGTTGTATAGAGAAGATTTTTAAAACCTACATTCTATTTATTATGTTTTCATTTTTCCATAAAATATTTTTAAAAAATGTATCGGAGAAAGTTATTTAGAGAATAAAAATAATAGAAATTTGATTGTTGTTTGGTCTTTTCTTTGGTCAGTATTCTTCTCAAAATTAAAAATAAATAAATAATGTGAATCCTATAAATAAACGCCAAATTTCCAAACAGAGACGAGAAATAGAACATAACACATGTAATTAACATAAATATTTAAAAATAACAGTTTTGCATGTCAAGGTGGGGAGAGGAATGACTAAATTTTAAAAATAATTAAATATAAAGATTTTTTTTTTGTTGTTTTTTTTTGCAATATGAGAGAATAATTATTAAAAAGGATTATATACTCCCGTAACCAAGAATTTTCATACTTTTCAAGTTATAGAGATCTAAAATAGACCTAAAATATATTTTATGGCACGTATGTTAACATTAAATGTCATATAGCTCATAATTTTAATTCCATACGAATTGGCAAACCATTTTAGTGAAGCGAAGAGATTATGCCAAAAAATTAAAGTTTGAAGGAATAATAAATAATTCCAACGGATAATTACTCATGTAAAAACTATTTATTAACATTTTCTACATTAATACATGAAGATAAAATAGAACTTTAGGCGTCCAGTCTCCAATAATGCTCACAGGATCAGTATATTGTAAAAAAAGGGAAAAAAATCTACGTGGTTATTTGTATTTGATAATCAAATATCGTAACAGAGCTTCTTAATAAAAAACCAATATAATATAACTTACCTTAACCATGCCTTTCTCACCGAACTGTTATGAAATAATCACGTTTGGTTATAGCATGAATGAATCAAGTCTTATTTTTGTATTGGGAGAGGAACTACTCGTGGTGATGCTACGACCTTGCATTTCCAGCGTAGAATAGAGAAGAAAGGAAAGAAAATAAAAGTTCATTCATTCTCATTGTTCGCAGGGATCTCGTCGTTTGGAAATACAGCACGTGACATCCCTTTGCTTAGTGCTATAAATTGAGATTTGCAGGCCCAAATGTTATTGGGTGTCGCCTAACGTTATTTCACTAGCAAATGGAGCGAGAGAAAAAATTTCCCATTTTAATTTATGTGCAATTTATCTGTATATATATATTCTTAAAAAAATATAAAATACAGAATCTCAGACAATTTTAAAAAATCAAATTATTGTTTTTTCGTTATTTCATTTCAATAAATTACATTCAAAACTGAGTCGAATAACATTGAAATCTGAAATGGAAATTATTCTTAATTCATCAGAGCTAAGCAATTTTCAATCATATTTATGCATAATACTTTTTTTTCTCAACAATATTATGTCACTTTTGTGATGCAATTGCAACAGAATAGTTGCATCGTTACGTAAAACACAGAACTTAAACTAAAAAAAGAAGAAACACAAATTTCGTAGGGAACTGTGTAAATTATAAATGCAAAATATTAAAAACAATTAGATTGATATATCAATTCAATATATAACAAGAAATTCGACAAAATGTATTCAATAGTTAAAAATAATCAACAATCAAGCTTTTAATTTACACGGCTCCTTTTTTTCCTCCGTTTTTATAACAAATTAAATCTCATTGACTTTCAATGTATAAATAATTTCCAAATCCGCATACAATTGACACTTCGTGACTCATGAAAATAAAATTACAAACAACTACGCAAGCAAGTAAAAATAAAAATAATGTTAAATTAGCGAAACTAGTGTCGAACGAAAAATATGCAGCTTATATTTTTCTAAGAACAATATCAAGATGCATGTTTAGATATGATTTGGCAGTTACTAAAAAAATCGTCAACTTGGGAACCAAACCCTTCTCTTTCCCTCCTACTCCGCCTTTCCCCCTTCGATACGAACATTATCTTAGGGGGCTGTATACAAATATATATATGCACCAGAAGTGTCCCAGCAGAGATTTTGGGAAAACTGCCAAGTAGACATCACTGACGTTTGGCAACAATTTTTAGAGCTCGGAAAGGTTGCAATCGTGTTTATTGTGTGCATATAATGGTCCTAATCGATAAGATTCAAGTTGCCAAAAATCATTTATTGCTTTGGAAAGTTGTTAATTTTCGGGAAAAATCTACAAATAGTCCTTCGAAATATTCTTGAGATGTTTCTGGATCGAAGTCTGATTCTCAAGTTATGAATTCCCAAAGTTTCGAAACTCTTAACAAAATAACATTGAAAAGTTATATTGTGTGCATGAGAATGAGAAGGCGCGCGTTATTTTAACATTAATTTACGGATTTTTGATATAATTGTTGAAAAGAAAACAATTTAATATTAAATGATCTGACTAATATTTTTTTATCATTAGCTAAAAGTGGTATTGTTTCAACATGTTAGCATTTATATGCATTAATTAATATGCATTAGTGCTATTTTTAAGACAATTTTAGAAAAAAAATTAGCAACTGTACGATAGAAATATTTAAAAAAAATTCAAACGCTATAAATAACTTTTTTTAAAAGCCATCGATCGCTATCAGAAAAAAAGTTTTCTGGAAACGATAGTTTTGAAAAATATTTAACTATGTGTCAGATTTCAACAAGCCATGACAGCTGTAATACGTAAATGATAGAAGCTGACAACATAAAAAGGTTTTTCAACCATGATTATTTTCTTTAAGTTGGTAAAAAAAATTTTCTATGCTCGAATTATTATTATTTTTTTTTTAAAAAAGAAAGAAAGGAAAATGTATAGTACTAAATAATATTTTTCATTTATTTTTTAATTATTCGATTCATAAAATAATGTGACTACTAAAATATTTCCGGTAGTCTAAAAATGCACTTCAAAGTGCCGTAATAATGATACCTATGGAGAATCAAGTCATTCAGAGTGCTTAGTAATGTTACATAATTAAATTATTTAACATTTATCAAAATAACTTAAATACGCAATGCGTTGGTAAATGTGGGAAAAAAATCTGGAATGAGTCCAAGTTTATATTTTAATTGTCAAGTTTATGTGAATAAAATAAATAAAACCAATCTTTCTTTCGGTTATATAAACAAAACGTTGCAGCATTGGGACAATTTCCGAAATTCAGAGAAGTCGTCGTAAAAGCGCTTTATTTTAACAAAGTGCGCAAAAATTTTGCAGTCAAATTATTTTCGCTTAACCGAAAATCCATTTTTATTTTTACCTGGTCCCCGTAATTTATCCGTTATGTTAAAAAGAAAAAAGCCGGCCGCTGCATATTTGACACTGACAACAAATAATTCACATACTACGAGATCAAAAAGTTTTGTAAAAAAAAAATTAATACGTTTTGCTTACCAACTCACATTGAATTGTAGACGGCAGGACTTATCCAAAAGTTTCATGAAGTCATTTCGAAAGACGGGGGTGTCTTAGAAGGGGGAGATGGACGACTGTCAGCAGTTCGACTCGGAATGTTTATGCGTCTAAGTCCTCGCAATCCCAACAAAACAAAAAATAAAACTTTTCAAAACTCTTATCCGGGGAGCGCACAAGTTTCAGATAAGCTGGCACTGTCTTTCATTCTTGAATAAAAAGTTTGGGATGACAGGGAAAATAGAAATTTTTTTTTTCGGAGGTGGAAAAATCCCGCACAGTCGTGTGAAGTGATGCTCTAGTACTGTATAGTGACTCACTCTGACCTTTGGAAGTTCAGCGAGAAGAATAACAACTCAAACCAACTTCTCGGGCTGCTCGGCGCTCACTGAATGACCCAAACGGTCCCGCCATCCAATCGAACTCTAGGGGAGGGTCTTGTCCGTCCGCCAGCGCCATCTAGTAGTCTTTTTCGAGTACCGCGAGATTTCTCATCTCGGTCAATAGGAATTCGACTTTCGTCAAACTCTGGCGCATGCGTCTTGCACTCTGCTGGAAGTGGGAGAGGTGTGAGGATGTAAGAAAAGAAAAGATGATTCTTTGCATTTGCGAAGTCAGGGGAGGAGACGCGTAGTTTCGAAGTAAGAATTGTTTCCGAAAAGGGGAACTTTTAGGATGTTTTGTTTAGAAGAATCTGAAATATGCGGAATGATTTTATTAGGAATGGGAAATAATATCTCGCAGGAGTGTTTTCTCAAGCGGAGATCAAGTTATTTTAATTATTTAAACATAGTTCTATTTTTATACAGTGTGCGGTAGCTTTACCATCTTTTAATATATTTGCAGAAACGTAAAGTGACATACTCGACATTTTGCGAAATATACTTGGATTTTTAATAAAATTCCTCATTCTGATAATTATATGTGTATTTATTTTATTTTATCTTTATATTGACAGTCAAAAAGGATTCCTGTAGTAAATTTATTTGCTCAAAATATAAAATTAGCTTATTTAATTTATTCAGAAATCTGTTTATTTAAATTAGTAAAGAGTAAGATAGTTTTTTAACGAAAATTATTTATACAGGTAGATTAAATTAAATATATCGAAGTTTAGTAGTACATTCATATTGAATTGAGACAAATTCATTAAAATTTTTTTAATGATAATTAAATAATGTTCTTTGTGCAAATGAAGTGATAATAATACATGTAATAATAAATATGGATTACACATATTGTACATCTGGTTTTTCATTGAAAAATTCTGACTTTGATATCATTTTTCAGATATGCTTCAATCGTTCGTATTTTTGAAATAAAAATATGATATCATTTAATCTTTGTAATATTTTTCGTATTTATTCGAATCTAAGTCGCACTTTTGTCAAATGTTAATGTTATTGAAAATCGGGTGCGGCTTAGAATCAAAGGTGAAAAACTTGTTGGATGGGAAAAATTGAGCATGAAACTGAGGTTTAGAGCAAATACTGATTTATTATGAATGTATTTAAAAGCTTTTACCTGGGTAAAATAAATAAATTACTCACTTCTTATTGGTTCTAATTAAAAAAAAAAATATTCTTGAATTCTTTAGTACCTGATATCGATCAATTTTTTGACTATTTTTTTATTTATTCACAAAAACGTGTTGAGATTTTGAGGTGAGCATTAAAAATGATTACTTAAATTCGAATATATATGGTATATTTATATATATATATATATTCATTGGGGGTCAAACGTTTTATTCATTAATCGGTGTTATTCGTAAAATCGGAGTCCAAAAAATGCAATTTTTGCACATACCTTTTACAAATTCCATAAAAAGCTACTACACGAAAAATATCCTCATACTTAGAAATCACACACTTTTAACTCAGTAGCTAAAAATACTATTAGCCATTACGTAACAGTTAATCTGAAATTTCAAAATACTGACTAATAGATGTTGGACAATATTTTTGATTTCTGACTCAAAAGAACTTTTCTTTTCGACTTTACGCAAAAAAGAAAATACTGGTCATTTAAACCCGGCTGCATGAGGCATGTTTTCATAGTTTCCAAACACTGTTAATGCCTTAGAAAATTGAAAATTTTTTATAGGAGTTTCAGAAAGGAATTTCGTCTCCTATTCAAAACTCACGCTGTAAGTTACTCTCATGCATTTGTAACGTCTAATAATAGGCTGCACCTTTTCCCGTCGAAATTTGTTACTCACAAGAAAAGTCTTTTTCTGTTCCGGAAAAAAAATATGCCATTTGAAAAGAAATCCAATTTTTTCTAATCCAAACTAATTTAAAAAATGGGGTAGTTGAAATACTTCGTTAATTCGGGGTTTATTATTCGTTAAATAGAGATAGGTTTTTCTTCTTTATATTAATTGGGGGGAAAGAAAAAATCATTAAATAAGGGTTCGATAAACCTGAGTACAATTAACCAAGTGCGTGAATTTTTAAAACTTATTCATTTGGCTTTAATAAGCCAATGAAATTAATCTTAAACATTAACAAATATTTAATCAGAGTTACAAATAAATTCTTAAGATTCCAATTATTAATAAACTCATAGAAAAGGTGTTTTAATTATTCTGTGTGTTTCAAAATTTTTACTCAAATTAAATTATGCTCAAACTTTTCCAATTGTTTTAAATAGAAATTTGGAAATAAATTTAATCGAGAAGAACAGTCACTTTCTATACCCTGAGGTTAAATTGCTTTCGTGCATAATTCAGTTCTTCAAAATTAGCTCTGTTAAATTTGCGCTGTGGTTGTTTTGAATCAATAATATTCATTTGCCTGATAAAATAAGTATAAAAAATATCCTTGATTAACTGACTAAACCGGGAAAAAAGGAAATATTTCGTCTGCACTGTAATGTGTTAATTTAATGATTTTGTATTTTCTTCAGAAAAATGAAAGGGATATTGAAAACAAAATAGCAATAATAAGAAAAAATATCTTTTCTTCTACTTCGTTAGCTAATTATAATTATTTTATGCTCAATGATGTAATACATCACGGGATTATTAACTCCAAGGAGGCTCACGATCTATATACTCTCGATAATAGGATGAATTTAATTATTTGTTAGAATTATTTTTTTAATATTTACTAAACATTCTAAAGTGACAAATTCTAACTATGCAACATGGAATATTAAATAAGATAAAAAGTAATTTGTGTAGACATAAAAATGTTATTTTTATTTTTAATTTTAAAAATCAACTTTAAATAGAGTTTAAAGATTGAAAATAAATTTTTTGAAATGATTTTAATAAGAGGTGTGACACACAGACACACACAAACCAGACGGGCCCAAAAAATCATTGTACATACAGAATCAGTTCTCCGTAACATTATCACCATCAAAGTAGTTCCCTTCAGCATGCATACACATCTTCATTTGGTGCTGCCATCGTTTTTGCCTGAACCTCTTTAACTGAGGTAAAATGGGTTCCCTTTAAGCAATATTTAACTGTAGGATATGCAAAAAAAATCGCTTGTGGCCAAATCAGGTAAATAAGGAGGATGCCTCATCATATTGATATTTTTGCTGGTCAGAAACTACTTGGCAGATAGGGTTGTGTGAGCGGGTGCATTGTCTTGGCGCAACAGCCATTCATTACTCCCCAATTCTGTCTTTTTTTACGTAATTTTTCCACGAAATCTTTTTAGTAATTCAATGTAATAGTGTTGATTAACATTCTGACCTCTGATGTGAAGCGGAACTCACTCATATCATGAATTTTGGCAATGTTTTGGTCTGTAATGGCAGACCTTGGACTACCAGCTCGTTCATCATCTTCCACACTGTCCCTTGCCCCTGAAAACCACTTTTTCCATTCGAACACATGTGCACGATGCAAAATTTCATATCTATAAGCCTTGGTTAATATTTGAAATGTTTTTGTTGCTTATTTCTTAAGTTTCACAAAAAAATTTATATTGATTCGACATTTTTCCGGAAAAATGCAGTTGCACGTGTTCACTGAATGACGCAGTTCTCCCATCTGGCGGGATCGGTTAAGGCGAATCTGGCCACTTGGATAGAGGAGGTGTGTGGGATGACGTCACCAAAGCAGTTGTTGCCAATTCCACTCTTTTTTTCAAGCTGCACACTAAGTCTAATTTTTTTTTGTTAGTCACACCTTGTATTTATCTATAATTTTTACGGTTATTTTCTACAATTACAACGTATTTATATGCTTAAAAGTGATTACATAATTAGCATTTAAAAAAATACTTGCTTAAGTTCATTAGGAATAAAATTGTAAATATATCTATAATTTATTGCAACAATCAAAGGCATTCTTTTCAAATTAGAAAACCTTGAATGTATCAAACAATAACCGAATGCGAATAATTATTGCATACAGTTATCCCATAACGTTCATGTAATGAATAACGAGTTTTTTCTTGAGAGAGATTTTTACTGAGCTTTTTTATTAAGCTTTAATCCATTTTACAATTTCAATGATATGTTAATGCAGAGAATGCTAGTTTTTTTTAAATGTTTCAATTAAGCCTTTCTATCAAGGAATTATTGATCTCTTTATATGAAAAATATTTAATACTACTTCTTAATGATAGATACATTAAAAAAAGAAATTATCTTATTAAATTTAAGTAATAAAGATGAATAAAAAAATCTAAATATTATGTACTAATCTTTCTGTTAGTTAAAAAATAATATTCAATCAAAACACAAGTAGAGCGTATTTTTCTTTTTATTTCATACATTCAGTGACGAAATTTAATAATAGCATAAGCCAGCTTAATCACGCATTTGATAGGCAAATTGTACGGTTGTTCCTGTAATTACAGCTTCTCTGATTGTACACTTTTTGTTAAATACTATCTCTTCTGTTTACTAGAGTCATAGTTTCATATGTGCCAAAATAATATGCTGTTATTTTTATCTAGTTTGAAGCAATTTTGTGATTTGCTTTGTATTTAATTGCAAGCATCTTCGTTGACTTTATTAGATTGTTTTGGTTTTCTTCGTTCCTTCAAAATGTCAACGAGATTTGTAGAAAAAAGTAAACTAATTCGACTCTTTTTCAGAAAATTGAATTGTTAGCATTGAAAAAAACTAATACTAAACGTTACTGAATAAAACATCAATTGTAATTCCACTTAATCAGAACGCTGTATTTTATTTATTGTTATTTCACTATTTCAAATTACACTACATTTTCAACATGTTAAATTAAAAAGTAAATTACGCAAGTAGGAAAGATCCAATGTAAATCACTCGAATCACTTTAAGAAATTGATTTTTAAAGTCACCTTTATACACAAAATTACAGAGAAAATATACATTGTTAGTTGAAAATAAAATTTATCTTAGAAAGATTTAAGTTGAGAAAAGAATAAAAATTTAGTATAAATTACAACACAAAACCTTATATCGCTCTCCTTATCACTTTATACCAGATACATAGCACTTAATTTCGGTCGATTAAAATAATTCAATATTTTTTTTTCGTACAAGAAATATAAATACTTTAAACAAAATAATACACTTACGTCGATAGTTAAATGCTATTCAAAGGTTTCAAGCGGATAGATTTTTCGATAAACTGGTCTTAGTAAATGTACTGAATCGAAAAGATGCGTATAACATCTAATAAATTTATTTTTTCAAATTCTGTTATCTAAAAGAATCCGTTACTTTGTTTCTATTCCATCACAATGGATTTTATTAAGTTTTATGGTATTATAGTTTTGAAGAAATCTGTAAATATTTTTTATTTGAATTTTTTGTAAGAAAAATTTAAATGTAGAGCCAAAAATGATTCTTAAAAACCAGTCTAGACTTTACTAAGTAAAAATATTATATTTTATCAAATTAAACTCTAATCTCGTTCCTATATGTATTAAAGAATACCAAAGATAATAAGAAAAAGAAAGAAAAACCAATAATAAATCAGTTAGGATAAAAGTCGAGAAAAATTGGTGATTCTTTTAATTGTATGAAAATTATAGATATTATTTGTCTCAGAGAATTTTATTAAAAGTAGTAGAAAAGATAAATTATGATCTCTAATTAAAAGAAATAGGACGAGAAGTTTAAAAAGCACATAGCCAAAAATAGCCATTAAAGAACTCACATTAGGAATGTGAGTTCTTTAAGCAGAATCTTTAACAGTGTATTACATACCGCTGTGTTCAAACGAATGCATCGCGAGCTACTCTGATAAAAATGTTCATTGTTTTTCTAGATGTCAATAACACTTTCTACATGCTTTCTAGAGAAGGCTGCAAATTTCGCAGTAAAAACATTTGGGAGAAAGTTTGTATTTAATATAGACTCTTGAAGTTTTTGTTAAGTTATTGTTTCTCGTTTTTTAGTATTGAGCAGAGTAGTAAAAAAAAACATGAATCTTAGTAAGTAAAGTATTTTGTTCTGTCGATGCCTGAAATAGACATTAAAGAGCTTCAGTATTTGTAAAAGAAAATATAAGTTATGTAAGATTTAACTCACTCATCAGAGGTGTTTACGTGATCAATAAATTCAGAATTCAAAAGCATGGATGTCTGAATAAAAATCCATAACAAAGTAACTTATTACGATTATTTAAGCTGCTTAAAGCAAGTATAGAATTCAAAAATAATTTTAAAAGACATCTTATTTCCAATTTTGCATTGCCTTTATCTAAAATTATTTTTTTTAAATGAAAATACACTCATGTCCATAAACTAAGAATAACGAAGTTCAGGCAAAGAAAGAGACAGAAGCAAAACAAAGTTGACTTATTTGTAAAGTCTATTTATTAAACAAAAGGTAAAGAGCAAAAAAGATGCTATATGTTTGACATAATTAATAAAAAGTGCGATTTTTACTCCCTGGAGCAAATTTCAGAAAAACCTATTTACAAAAAACAGTATAACATAGTTAGTATGATGGTTAATACGGAGTATGTCTCCCGGACGATGCAATACAGGCCTTACAACGCCTACGCATGCTGAGTATCAAATTATCAATCTGATCTTGAAAATTATTACACCACTCATCAAGCAATGCCTTCCGAAGTTCCGGTAGACAGGTGGGAGGGGGTTGACGGGCTGCAATTCGTCGGCCAAGGATATCCCACACATGCTCTATTGGATTCAAGTCCGATGAGTATGCTGGCCAATGCATACGGGTGATATCCTCCGATTGAAGGCATTCGTCTACAATGTTTGCACGGTGAGGACGGGCATTGTCATCAATAAACAGAAATTCAGCACCCATGGCGCCCCGAAACAAACGTACATGTTGTTCCAGAATGACATCCCGATAGATGTGGCCTGTCATCGTTACACTCTGAACATGCAGGTCAGTTCTGGAACCAAGAATAATTCCTCCCAAACGAGCCATCCTGCACCACCGTAACGGTGTCGTTTAATGGTGTTCTCTTGGTGGTAACGGGTACCTGGCTCTCTCCATATGAAAGTCCGGCGAGAATCAGGCTGCAAACTAAACTTGGACTCGCCGGAAAACATCACACAAGACTACTGTTGCGGTGTCCACAATGCATGATCTCTACTCCAGGTTAATCGCAGGCGACAGTGAGTTGCGGTAAGGGGAACACATCTGACAGGCCTACGAGCATATAGACCAATGTGCCCTAAGCGTTTGTACATGGTCTGCCTTGAAACTGTCTTACCGGTAGCTGAAGAGAGCTGACGAGATAGGTCTGATGCTGTGCTCCGTCTGTTTCTTTTGGCAGTAACTGCCAAATATCGGTCCTCATTCGGCGTTGTAACTCGGGGGCGACCTGTGCTCTAACATCTACTCACTTTACCATCATCTTGGAATCGTTGCCAAAGCCTGGAGATGACACTCTGAGTGATTCCAAGTTCCTCCGATACTTCCAGCTATGTACGTTCACATTCCAGTCGTCCGATAATTCTACCACGTAAAAAATCATCCAAATGTTTCCTTTGAGCCATAACTATGCGGTTATTGCACTGAAAGGCTTTTAAAGCGCTTGTGAAAAATTTTACCTCCTTGCCACCACTCCTTATATACCCCTCTCTTACACTCTCATCATTGTGACGTACTATCCGCGCCATCTGGTGGTTTCCTGTAATTTGCATATTCTTCTTCAAGATGTGTGTGATAATTCTATAGGTGAAATTTTTATTTTAGAGTTCAATTTCTGTGTGATTCTGAATTATCCTTAATTTATGGACATGAGTGTATAAAATCAGATGCCGTTTTACTCAAAATATTGAGAAGAAAAGGAGTGGTACAGACTCCGAAAGGTGTTTAAAAAATTATTTTTCGAAGCGGCTCGTCGGAAAGATCGTTTGAAGTAAAATACAGATACATTTAGATTGGAAAAGAATGTTATTTGCTTGTAAATTAAAATATCCCTTTGTTTGTCGTTTGATTGACTGTAGATAAACACCGCACTAACAAGTTACATGAAGGTTTCCTTCTTAGTTTAAAGTTTTTTAAGACGGGTTGGAATGAAAACGAATAATTAATTTTGTTCATCTTGGTTCCTTTTTGTTTGTATAATATAAAAAAGACCGAATGTGCATTCATGGTCAGCAAAGGTTTGAAAGCTGTTTCCCCTTCTGAGAAACGATAGGATCAAAAAGCGCCAGAAGCCCTTTGTCACCTTCCAGTTACCAATTAATTGCGCCGTGTAATAGCTATCCTGTGGCTAGCAGTTTATTATTCAAAATACGGAGCTTTCTACAGTAGTCATCCTAACAGCCTGCCTATAAGAGGTTTAAAGTTTGTTTTATTTCGCTCTGTTAATTCCATTGATAACATTGTGATTCTTTGAGTAGTGATTTGAGGAAAAAATGAGCAAAAGTAGATCATTCCCTAGTAGCGCTGTTAAATGCAAAATTATGAAAAATAAAGAAAGCATTGCAAAGAAATTGCCAGAAATTTCATCTTTTTTCAACAGTCAGCAAGTCAAACTCATATGGATTGTATAAGTATAAGAATTTTTTTCTTCATTATTTCCTTATACTGTGTAATAGAGTTAATTATACGGCCGACTTTATTTTTACACGGTTGGTACGTTACATGAGACACCGTGTAAGACCACGCAAAATAGACATTATATTTGTATAGCAAAAAGGGGATGCGTTCCATGTTTTTTTAAGCTATGTAATAGGAAATTAAATGAAAAGGAAAACGTTCGTGTTATTTTAAATCAGTACATAAAAAAGACAGTGGCTGCATGTGGCTTTTTGAGTAGACGGTTACGGCTCTTGGACTTCCACCTCTATGTGTTATCAAAAAATAATTATGTCTGCTAAAAGTTCTGGTTTTCCTTTTTCTCTTTTTTTCCATTAAAATTATCCGTTGAAAAAAATTAACCACATTTGTACATACCTTGATACATTTGACTAACAAAAGACAGTTACTTCTGTATTAAATTGTTTTCCAATAATTTATTAAGAATCAGTGAAACTATTAGAATTAGTTCTAAAGCAATAGAAGTCTAATTTATTGGTAAAAATGGCACCATAAGAAAGGATTTCTCAAAGTAATTTCCAGCAAAGTTTTCTCATTTGCATACATGATTTCAGGAATTCCCACGAATAGGCAGGAAATACATTTAAACCTCTAAAGAGAAGTGACAAAAACTCACTTCTGTATTAATAGAACTAATCTTGAAATGATTTTTGTATGCAAGAACAGCTAGAGACATTTTTATTATTAGTATAAAAAAAACATGAAATTCCAAAATAGAGCCCATTATTGGTACGGAAATGTTTCCACGAAGCTTCAGAATTTAATTTCCAGTATTATGATATTTTGACAACGGTTTTTCTAGTATGAGCCGTAGAAACAAAAATATGTTTAACGGTTTTTATTTTTTGATGGAATGGAAAATTTAATTTTGTGAAAAACTTCATTTAAACATAGGCACTACAAGAAATATTGATTGAAGCATAATAGTCTTGTTTGCGACCGATACCGGAGCCCTCTTCCCTTCCCTTCAGACACACGCGTATGGCTCTTTGATACCTTAGGTATCATGTTTCTCTAACTACGTGGCACTTTTCTCACGGAATTTTGCCGATCCCTGCTCTAAAAGATAATTAGGTATAAAAAACACAAGAAATCAATTATCATTTATGACATTCGCTTTTTATAAAGTAATTATTTAAAATGTTTTTTTTTAGACGGAAGTGAATATTTCTCTATGTGATCCAAGGTAAAGTCCTTGATGATGTCATCAAAGTCGTACCGGATCTCTCCTGGTATTTATATAACTACTTGCCGCTGGACAGGGATAACAGAGAGTGATAAAAGAGGAAGGGTTGACAGACGGATACAACCTAGTGACTCAAGAAGATATATTTTCCCTTCCATTCAGGCTATAAGAAGTCTGCCACTAGCTATGAATACTTTGGCTTAGGTATTGATTTCTACAAAGAGCGATGCTATATTCCCTTTCAAAAAAGACGATATTAAAAGAAATTCTTTTCGCATTTTTTATGGGAAAGTTTTCATTGGTTTAAAAAGAAGTAGGTGGATTTAGGGGAGTGGCACAGGGGTACATGTCTCTTCTCCTTAAGGGCTAAATCGACGTGTCTTTCTAAGAAATACATTTCATTTGCAAAAGGTTTAAATTTGATGTATAGGCCTGTGCTATCTTTCCAAGGAAAAAAAACTTTACTCTTCATCTATGCATCTACCCTGGAGGTGATAACGTTTCTAAGAAATGTAGTTGCAACAGACATTTTCTAAAAAGTCGTAAGAAACTTTAATAAAATGATAAATTATATTGGTGGAGAGTTTTTTGATGTGTGCTCTTCTTGATGGCGAGTTATATTTAAGAATTTTTTGAAGAGGTATGATACAATCAATCTTGAACGTGACTAATGTAAAGAGTTCTTTTAATATAAGTATGCAAAAAAAGAGAGAAAGTAGTATCATAAAATGTATTAGTACATTTAAATCAGTGGTCTTCAAACTTTTTCGACTTATGGAACCCTTAGAACTATGAGGTGTTTTCGGGGAACCCTATTCAACACACACTTTGAAGACTATATCTTAAAATAGTACTTGTTATATTATGTAAACACAATTAAAAAAAGTATTGTATTTGTTATTATAAATTTTGGATATAATTTTTTAATATAATTTTGTCATAAATAATATATATTTGTGATTCAAGTATCATCTACCCGTCATATTTAGTAGCTGGGATATATGGTAGCATATTTTTTTTTACATAAACTGTCGAAGTTTATTGAAACTATTGCAGTCACATCTCACTTTGTATACATATTTTGTTCTTGCAGTCACTCACGTTGAGAAATGTTATTCACTTAAATATATTGTTCTGAATGGCATTAAATTGCTTATAGCTGTGCGAGAAGTTCTGTGTGGTTTGCATGAGTTTACAGCCTAAAATTTAGATTTTAGCGTCGAATCTGTAGATATGTTGATAAGTTGTTCATTTTCCTTAATTATAGGTGATGGTATTTTTTTCTCTACAAATGAAAAAAAGATACATTTTTCATTAAAAATCTATTTAGTTTTACAAATCATTGCACTAACGAGTATAAAATTATTTCATGGAATCTGGGATAGCAAACAAAAGAAAATTCACAATCTAACAGGTAGTACATAAAAAGAAAAAAATGTTTTAGTATTCATTTTATTAAATTATAATGCGAGTTACAAAAGTATTTCAAAATAAAATTTTTAGTTTTAATGACTGGAATGAGCTTTAGGTACTTGTAGTAATGTAAGCTTTATATGGATCATGGACCCTTTTTTCATACACATTTATAATTTTCTTTTCGTTTTGTTGTTGTTGTTGTGACTCGTGTAACCCTTGAGAATGCCTCGTTGAACCCCAGGGCTCCGTGGAACACAGTTTGAAGACCACTGGTTTAAATAAATATAGTTAATTTCAAATTAATTAACGAATGTAAAATTAGAATAACGTACTTATAGTTTAGTTATTTATGAAACTTGAATATTAGACTCATTCTGAGAACTCTTTAGAGATAGGTTTTTATAGTTAGAAGCAATTCTTTTTTGGATTAAATTTCATAAATAATAGATTAATTATGAAACATAACATTCTATTTTATATAGAATTCATTAAAATACAACTGATTTATATATATATAAAGACTTTTACCTACGTTTTAAGTATTAAACATTGCACACCTCTAACTTCTTTTCCTTCACTTAGTAACTTTGATTATACTTTAGAAAAATAATTCAAGTAACATAAAATTTAAGGTTTTTGGTTTTTATTCAGGGATTCTACTATAAATGAGACATTCTCCCCATGGAGGAGTGAAAAAAAAGAAAGAAAAAGGTAATGTGATATATGAATATGTTAAGAAATATTTTTAATCAATATAAAGAACTTTATTTAGAAAAATATTAAGGTTTCAATAAATATTTAAAGAAGCAATTGATTAAAATAATTAATGTAGAAGAATCATGCTACTTTGTATAAAAATCATGCTACTTTGTTTTAATGAATAAAGAAAATATTATTTCTTTATATTTAAGCTTATTAATAATGTTTCTCAAAATCGTGAAATTTTTTTATTTATTATTATTAATATTTTTTTGTTAAAGGCTTCTGTTTTGTACGTGTTGTTTGATCAGATTGGAATTGATAGGACTCCTAAATTTCAATAATGTGTACAAAAACGAGAGTTTTATTTTATTTTTAAACAAAATATATAGACAGAAAGAGGGATAAATGCAAGAAAAATATCGATGCGTACAAAAATGAAAATATAATGTTTTTAGATTATTTAAATTTTTTCTGTATAAATTAAATACAAGTTTATCATCAAAATTTATTCCTAACAGTGTTCAAAATATCTCAGAAATATACAAACTGTTCGCAATGATTAAAATTTAATGATTTTATCGAAACTGAGAATGTTTGATTTAACTTAGAATGCCATAAAATTGTTCATTCTTCAACGATTTTGAGCTGGAAATATGAGCAAATCCTTTTTAGAATTCTGGAAATATACTTAAAAGCTTGTCCATCTCTTTCCTTGAATAGCAAATATATAATCTTTCAAATAAGGAATTACTTTGAATTGACGATTAAGTGAAGATAAAAATGTCAAAATTGTAGAAGACAATAAATTGATAATTTGGCTTCTATTCTTGTCACTGTGTGCGTGTTTAGCAATTTAAACAAATATTTGTAGAAATGTAATGCCCAGAATTAGTTTTGACTATGATTTACTTTAATTAATCAAAATTAGCAAATATTCTACTCCCAACACAAAAAAGTCCCACTTAAATTAAACTTTTGCTTTCTATGAGAGATTTTATAAAAAAATGGTATTACGCGCCAAGTTGGCTTTGTGGCCAATTTTCGTGATGATCATTGGTGAATTAATTAATAATGGTATAAGTATGTTTCATATTACAGTCATTATGAATGCTCTGTTTTCTAGCAAAAGCTTCTCCATGAAATTGTCAAACAAGAATTTCACTGCACTATTTTCTCTACAAGAATAGATCAAGAATAAGTTTACAAAGGCTGTACATGAACGTGATTTAAAATTGCTTCATAGGAGCATTAATGAAGTACTAATTTTAATCGTGTTTAAACATATTTTTTTGTTTTCTGGATTTGGTATCTGCCTACATTTATAAATCAATGTTTGACTGAAAAATTCAGTATTTTTTTTATCTTAGCCATTTTGTGTAGGAAAAAAAATCAAGCAGCGAGAAAGAATAAACTTAATAAGATAGAGAACGAAGAAGGTCTATACTATAAAAGTGGTGAATTTTAAATATCCGATATTAAGCATTATTTTTTAGTAGAATAAGAATCAAAACTTTAAATGTGCCTTTTATGAAGATTGTATTTTTGTTGTTGCTAAAGTTATGCAACTTAAAACCTGATGTCTCAAAAATGTATGAATGTATTTCTTTCATATTTTGTATGCATGTTATTTTAAGTATGATTAAGGGAATAAACTAAAATTTTAGCTCTAACATTAATACTTTTTTTAAACAGTTTATTGTTAAGAACGCACCAAGCATTTTGTGAATTTTTTTTTTCAATGTGCAATGGGACATAACTTCTTGGTAATTGTAAATATATATTTTAGAATGTAGTCCATTGCCTTTATAACTGTGTTAAATACGTTGAGGAACAAAAATAATTTAAATAGGTGGGTATGAATTCTTTTTGAATTTCGGTATAATTTTCTTTAAATTTTACCTGCAGTACCTCATTCTAATAAAAATTTAAACTGTCATATAATTTCTTGATTGGTGTTTTTCATTAATTTAAGTCATAAGCATCAACAAAATAACGTAAAATTACTAACAGAATGATATTTTAGAAAACTTGTCTCCGCACATAGGCAAATACTTTGAAATTAGTATCACAGACGGCAAATGAGTTATGTATAGAGTAAAATCTAAATTTTTCTCAACTTTAACGTATTAAATTGTATGGCATAACCTCTGCAGGCTGTGCCAGGCACCAATTTTAAAGTCTGTAGGAATTAAATTCAGTCAAAATTTTCTTCTCTTAGAAGCCAAAAGCATGACGCCGACGGTTATTCGGTAAAAATCCGTTGAACCTCCACTAGGAGCTAGTGAAAGATGTCAATTTCCAGCAAATAAACGAAAAGCGCATGGACTTTATCGGCTATGGCAACTCCGGATGTTCTGATAAATGGTCAACCAGTACTTAACGGACAGGTAGAGTGAAAATATAAATCATGCGTAACGCCACAAACCTTCTAGCGTCGGAATCGCAGGCGTGTCCTCGTCTATTTCCCTTCGATTTAAGGAAGTAAGAAGAAAATCTCTGAAGTAAATTAATGCTATCGGCTGAGGCATTCTATGAAATATTAAGCAAAATTTGATGTCTTTGTAATCGAAAAGAATGTCCTAATTTTCCTTTAGCTTGTGTGTTTCGGCATTTTTTCCAATAATTTCTATGTATATAAAAGTTATTTTATAGATAGATTTAGTAGTCAGTATATATATATTATTAGATGTATAATAAGTTAGTTTAGTTTAAACCAGTAGAACTTTAAACGATTTGCTCTAAAAAAAATTAATTTTTTTCCAAATTTTTTATAAAGCATTACTTTAATTTTTAAAAAAATATGCTTGCACGCATATTAATTAATAAATAATTATATTTTTAAAACTACCTCATAGCCTTTTTTGAACTCTCTAGAGAGTTATCTCATTGAATAATGATTTTAATTAAAAAAATTATAAAAAAGGTAAGTTCATAAGTGTATAAAGAAAACATTAATTAGCGAAATTTAATTTAGGAATACCGTATTGAATTAAATTAATCAGAAACTATAGTATTGCTTTTGTTTCTGGAGAATATGGATCATAAAAAAATGAATTATTTTTAACTGTTATAAAAACATATTAAATAATAAAGCGTTACCTGAGAACTTTTTTGATTAACTAATTAGTTTGAATACGTTTAGTTAAATGTTATGAGATGTTTAAAATTTAAAAGAAATAATTCAGTGCAATTTTTAATATTCTGTATAGTTAAAAAACTCTTTCTGGATGTTAATTGGCTCTTCGTCTGTATATTAAAGATGCGTAGTATACCTAATTTTGAATAATTTAGAATGTAAGGCATTCAAAAAATTTGTTTCTTGGCTTTTTTTCAGAATGAATGTCGTTGTGTTGATCTTATATTATAATAAGCATTTACATGCAAAAGTTCGAGTAACGCTATAAAAAAAGTTATGAATATTATGAAAATATTTCTTTTATATTCTAGGAAAAAGCTACCAATTATAAAACTTTGTTTTGTTTTATTATGAAAACATTCTTTTCAAAAAATGTTTAAATGCTCATACAATAAAGTCCACCATTCTCGTATCATACCCCAAAACGCCGCCAAACATAATCTTTTGAATTTGTCGATTGTCGGGAACAAAAAACAGTAAAAAATAAACTATCAATTAAATAATTAGCATTAATTAATAACATAAAAAATAAAAATAAATACTTAATTAAATTTTACGTACTATATTCAGGGGATTATGATCTATGGAAAAAAATTTCAACGGTGATGGGAGGAGGACGCCCCCCTCTAGCGTGTGACATTGTAGTACACATAAATGCCTTTTTTTAAGAGAGCAATGAGCTAAGCAAAGAAAAAGTAACAATATCTAAATACAAAACTTCACAAATAATATATATACATATAAGAGGAAAGCGACTTATACTCATTCACTCCCTCATCACCAGACTTCCCTCATCTAGACCTACAGTCTTGAAATTTGGCAGGCATGCTCTTTTTATTGAGTAGAGATCCATTAAAAAAGAACGGGCTTTTGCAAAAATCGAATCCCAAAGAGGGGTGAGGGAAGAGGGTTAAAATTATAGGCAAAAATTCCCGTTTTTAACCCCACCCCCACAGGCTCAAAAGTATTACCACAGTATTACACCTACAGACTTGAAATTCGTAAACACTTCTTTTATTGACTAAAGATTCGCTAAAACAGGTCTTTTGGAAATCTGCACTTAAGGAGGGGGTGGACGTTATAGGTAATAAATTTCCCTTATTCAACTATTTGGTTTACAAACTTGAAACTGGAAAAATATGTTTCTTCTTTTTAGTAGAGATCCAGTAAGGAAATCATGGAACCAGATCCAGTAAGGGTTTTGTAGAAATTGAATCCTAAGAGGGATTGCCGGGACGTTTTAGATGGGGGGAAAAAATCCCGTTTTTGAACTATTAGACTTCGGATTTTGAAACTTAAAAAGCGTGTTTCTTCTGTTGAATAGAGATCCCGTAAGAATGGGTTTTGTGAAAATCGTATCCCAAGACGAGTTCAGGGTGTTATTGATAAAAATATTTCCGTTTTTGAACTATTACATTTACAGATTTTAAGTTCTACAAACATATTTCTTCTGTTGAGTCAAGATCCGCTAAACAAAAAAGATTTGTGAAAATTGGCTTCCAGGGGTGTTTATGGAGCTTTATTGGGAGATTATAGGTAAAAAAGAATTCCATTTTTGAACAATTAGACGTACAGGTTTGGAATTTGCAAGCATGTTTCTTTTGTTGAGTAGAGACCCGATAAAAATGGTGTTTTAGTAAACCAATTAGGCCGGGGTGGACTACAGAGGCGTAAATGATAAATATATTTCTGTTTTAGAAATTCAAGTCTTGTCCTTTTTAAATCAAGGGGTGAGATCCATAAGCTTAATTCTAGATAACAATAAGAAGAATATATAGTCTTACAAATTATATAGTCTTACAATATCATGAAATATCCAGCGAAGAGGATGGGTAATGGCTAGTTAACGATAAATGTTAACTATAAATTATAATTAGAGGGCTGTTAGAAATCTTAATTTTTCTGTGAACGCTTATGTACCCCTCCCCCTTTTTAGATAAGTGTAATTCTCATTGGTCAATTGTGATTTCCCAAGACATATGATAAGTCAATCAGAAGTGGAAAACGATAATAGTTGGGAAAATATAGTAATACTAAAATAATAAAATAACAAAAATTACTAAAAATAATAACGAAAAAAGTTAATCATTTTATCAATATAAAAATATAAACCAATTTTCCTTTTTAATGTACCGCTTAAACAATTATTATTTTACTAGATGTGTTGCTCGTATCTCAAACATATAAATTTAAAATCAATTTCATAATATTTAATTTATTGAGTAGTAATTTTTTTTCCGGATTTTCTTATCTTGTTCTAGTAAGACAGGCTTAAAACCAAAATGTTGATATTCCCAAAGAGATATTTTAAAAGCAAGGGTTACCATTTGGAGAAACTGATTTAAAGAACGCACAGGTGAAAAAAGAAACTACGGAACTACTTAGTTTACATAATGCCGGCAGTTTGTTGTCAACTTTCAAGACTACCGACGCTTTGCTGGTTTCAATTAATTTGCCAAATTATTCACCAGATAATTGTACGTGGAATGCTCACTTTGGAATTATTTCTTCTACACTCACGAGAAGCGACACAAGTCAATATCTACGTCATTTGTGGAATGCCTTGGCCTACCTAGCGACGTAACAAAGAATTTGCAGTTAGTGCTCGCAGTGTCTCACACACAGTACTTTATTAATACTTCTACAAAAAAAATCAAGAATGGAGAAAACAAAGTTAGAATTCGAATGCTATTCAATCAGATTTACATTGGTATAAAGCACTCATAAACAACTCAAATTTTTGTCTCGCTCTTATATTTCATTGTATTTGGTACGATCTGATTAAATTCGCTTAGATATTTTGGGTAAGATATTTAATTACTTATTATGAATCAGGCCAATTGCCTGATGTACCTTATAGAAGCAAACGCTGACTGTGCGTAAATTTATACATTATATTTGTATTTTTATTTTGAAACCAAATTGATAAAGTAATTTTTAAAGAGAAGGAAATTTTTCCTTTCTATCATTAAATATATGATGATAACTTAATTCTTCGAGATTTACGTGTTATTTAAAGAATTTCAGACATTTTTGAGCTATTATGTACAAACAGTCTTAACACTACGAATCGCGCAATGTGAACTTTTTTTTCCCAATTCATTTAATAATTTTTTAAAATTAATTAAATTTATTTAAAAAGGACTTGTTAAATATTTTATATATTTATAAAATTATTAAATTAATAATTTATTAAAAAGACATATATTATTGTTATTATATTAAATATAATAATAATATATTTTATAAATTGTTATATTATATATAGTATTTATTTATAACATATATTGTATTTCATATTATATAAATATTTATAACAAATTTTTATATAAAATATTATTTAATATTTATTATAAATATTATTTATTAATATATAATATATTTTTAAAATATAATATAAATATTCATTTTATTACAGTAATTATTTTACTTTATAAAACACAAAATAATTTCATAAAATATCCTTTATATGTAAATAAATTTATTTAATTTAAAAAAGTAATAAATGAAATAAAAAAAATAATAAGTTCACATTACGCGATTTGAACCCTATCTGTCAGCGTAGAAAGCAGATGTACTACTAACTGCACCACTGCTTCACTGGAAGTAATTAAAACTTAATTGTATAAAAACTAAGCATGGATTTAGAAGGCTATTTTCTTCGAATTTACTGGCCATTCGGGGCTAATACGTTGAGAGTTGAACACCCTAAAGAAGTACTACTATTACACCAAGTCTCGTCCCAAAAGGAATTTCCTTAGTCCTGCCCTCCCCTTGTGAGTTTGATACCAGTTTAGACAAACTTTGAATTGGATTTTGAAAGTAGACCGGGAATTTGAAAATAGTTGAACTATATCTTCTTTTTACATACTCCATTGCTTTCGCGAAATCCATATTCCTTTTCAGATTTGGTTTTGAAAATGGGTTGAGAATAGTTAAACTGCATCTTCTAATTTTTTGCTCTCCATATTAACTATTAAAACATTCTATTCAACAATTTATCTTTAAAAAAAGATCCAATGAACTGTAGTATATAGCTTCACATTTAAATAAAATATTATCAGCTTCGCTCTAAACACAAACCATTTTACTATTAATAATTATTAATCGAACAATCTAATAGTAGACAAATGATTATTTAAAAAAAAATGTGGAAATCACAAAAGCAGTTTCACTGGTAACACTGTTTCTACTTAACTGAAATATCATAATATACCAATCTCAAAAGAGTTTAAAAAAGTAGCATCTTCTATAGGGCCCTCTTTATAAGTATATCTATCTCTTGTATCTCGCATTGCTTTTTTCTCTGAAAGATAAAAAAAGAAAAAATAGTACGAAGTCTATCTTGAACGTCTTGTCTTCTCGTTTATACTATTTCACCATTACCAAAAGTAAAAGACGAGATGAATATAGGCCGGGTAAGTAAATCTAGAATCAATGAACATTCCCTGTGGAATTGCGACTCAGGAATCTGAGAAGTCGGTGAACTTCTGTGGCAAGAGAAGAAAAGGAATGACAAGGGAATAAGGAGGATCTTTGGAAGAAAGCCTTCAGTTGTTGTGGGAGTAAGGAAATATGGCCGTATAAATCTAACCTTAATTGCAGCAAAGCACACCATAGTTTCAACTTCTCATTATTGTTAGGTGGGTAAAATCCACTGGATTATCTAAGAAACTCGATTTCTTTACACCATTCTCTTTGGAAGAGTAAATCTGGTAGGCTATTTTTGTGAGAGAAGATATAAATTCACGCATATCTACTAATAGCAGTAAATTATGAAGAGTTTAAAAATATAATGAAAGAAAGGGAATATATGTCTTTTATAATAGTATAGTCAATTAGTAACGGGTAAAGAACTTTTGGCCCATTGTTAACATTTGCATCCTAGTTTTAAAAAATAAATCGCAGGTCATTAATTTAACACTAGATTGTCCAAAAAAGTCATTTTTTCTGCTTTTTCATTTCAATTAGAAAAACAATTACTTATATAAAGACACCATTTCTTAGAATTTTTTAGAATATATTTTTCTCCAAGTGAAGTAAATTTTTGTATTGTTAATATTTTTTAATAATTTGTTATATAACTGTAAATAATGTAAGGATTTTAAAAGTTAATTTTAAACAAATTTTTTTACACATTAGTTATTCTTTCACAATGCAGTCATTTTGGCTGCTTTTGGGCAATATAAGTATATATTAAATTTCAGTCTTTCTAGTGTTAATCAATATTATATATTCATCCTTCGAAAGAGATATGATAAATCTGAATTTAGTTTTTGGTATCATTTTTTTGGAATCTGTTTTTTTTTAAACATGTAGTTCTCAAAATAGTTTAACTTTTTCGCATAATTCATTATTTATGTGTTTTTGTTGTTATTGTCAAGGCTAAATTATAAGATTTATTTTGACTTTTGTAGAATCGGCTCGGTGGCTTACTGGTACAGTGCCTGTTTCGAAAGCCCAAGGTTGCGGGTTCGATCCAGAATGGAGTCGACTGATTTTCTGGAGGCGAAAATTTTAGGTATCTCTGTTTTATGATAATGTGGCATGTAAAATATCTCTTGAGTATCAATTTGTTTCTGATACTCTCAGAAATATTAAATTGTATATACGGTAATATTTAACATCCGACGAGAGCTTGTATTCAAAGAAATACAAACATCAGAAATTGGTAGTGAGAGCCTCCACAAGATGGTGCCACCATGAAGTGGCTCTCACATTTGGGGACTTTCCGTGTCTGCAAAGGCTTAGTTGCCAACATGCAGCCCATTAGGAGAAAAAAATTCAGTTCTATTACAAAAAAAACTTTTTATACTGTCAAATAACTTCACATATTGACTATCAAGTGCTTTAAAGCTGATTTCTCCTGACATTAGAGAATAAAACTAATTTCTAGATAGAAAATGCATTAACAAATATAAATTGGTGAAAATGCATTACGCATTTATTATTAGGAGCTTTTATAACTCTGAAACATTCAATAATGGAACTACAAAGAGCTTCTATGTTCTCAACAAAGAATCAAAAATCCGTAGGGCATTAAAATGTATATAATAAATAAATATTACATATATATGTGTGTGTATGCGTGCATGTTTGATGCATGTATGGGTGTATATGTCTATGAATACAAATATATAGAAGGAAAAAATTAAGAAATGACTCATTCGAACAGAAATGAGTTGAATATTGAAATATGGCTTTCTCCATATTGCAGTGAAGTCAAAGTAGTACATTCCCTTTGGAGTATTTTTCTGTCTGACAAAGTACTCCAAGTTTTGTGTTCTTTTTTTTTTTTACATGAATCCAGTTCAATTGAATTCTGAATCTTCCGTGCTTCTCAAAAATATCTTTCATGCATACATTAACGAATTCACATATATATATATATATATATATATATATATATATATATATATATATATATGAGAATAATAATTTTTAGTACGAAATTAAAAATTATTATTTTTTTCTAGTTTCATCCGTTCTCTCTAAATTAATTTTTTTTCTTAATGTGTAAAAAGATGTGTAAAATGCATAATAACACAGACAACAGTATTTCTTAATGATTAAAAATATTTTTATAGGCGGAATGTATAAGTCAATATGAATGAATTAAAATTGTACATTTCAAATTATTTTAATTCAAACCTTAAAAGATTCCTCACATCTAAGCAGTAGTCTGTAAACTTCAAACGTGTCAACATTAAATAAACTTCTTTCTTTCTTTTTGTTAGATAATCCTAATTACTTAGGAATTCTACAGCAGATGCCATTAATTGATTAACTAATTTCTTAAGCTTCTTAATTAAACATCTTTAGATTGCATTTGCAATTAAACACAACCCTCTTTCAACAGATGTGGCTTATATGAGAATTCATTAACGTGTTTAAGGTTATAGGAAAATAAGGCACACCTTACACAAATATACGAAATAATTCGATTATGATTTTAAAATAACTAATTACATAGTAATAAATCTCAAAATAGGAGAGGTTTAAAATGTAAATATCACATTTTACAGTCGTTAAATTAACTTCAAATTAATCATAATGCTACTAACATGCTCGGTATATCATGATATATTAGAAGAAATAATTACTGCGATGTACATATATTTGGCCTCCAGTTATAATTTAGAATTGCTGCATTTCAGACATTTGGATGAATATATCGTAATGCATAAAAGGATAATCAGCTACATATAAATTTGATTCCTATTGGTAAAGTATATATATAGTTGATTTAATCCTAATAATATGTACAACAGCCTATTATAGTACCAATTTTGATTCATTAGCAGTAATTTTTTTTATATAAAATGTTTATTTCATCATTTTATAGGAGAAATCCTCGGATGACGGATATAGGAGTATATTGCGCAATTATTCATGTGTTTACATCACACTCTTAAGTCACGCACACATTTTAAGGACAAAAAGAACTAGAATTTTTATTCAAATCAGAAAAACTCGATTCAAAGTGTTGCAATGTAAGTGTTGCTTAATAACAGAGCTCTCCCCACGTATACATGTCAAGATTGACGTTTGTAGTGTCAAGTTGTCCAGATGGGGCATTGCGTCTCCAAAAAAAAAGGTATCGGCTGTTCTTTCCGAACGCCAAAGGCATAACCAGTGTGATGTCTCAGAGAATGTTTTGATGGCGCCACACCCTTTCTCTTTGCCCGACCTACAGACGATGGTTGGTCAATACGCTCAATAGGAAAGAAGCTGCAAGTTATTGCCTCTTTATGTTGGGTTCCCCTCGCACATATGGGTCTCAGACAACTGAATAGAGTACAGTCGGTAAGGCGAGTCAAAAACACACCCTCAATGAAAACTTGACAATGACAAGGAAAAGCCTCAAGATGTTGGAGACAAGCCTGTTTCGGAGTAGAGATCAAACTTGCCGGCCGATTGTTCACACGCATCAATGGAGTGGGACTGCGGTCGGGAGAGCCAGGTGTAAATGTGTGGCTTCCGCCAATGAGAGGTGACGAGGGGATGTGAAAGTGACCGCCTTGGAGTTTAAATGGGTCAGCTTTTGGAAGTGGTGGGGGACTTTCTCGACTTCTCGATCTCCATGAATTGACTTTTTCTCTCTCTTCAAATTGGGAGTTTGCGGGCGCAGCCGTGCTCAAGGACTTAATGAACCTTGTTTTTTGAGGGTTTTGGAGAAGGTTGAACTATGGATTTCTGGCACACAATGGCTGGGCCTACTTGAAATGAACTTTGAACAAGAACTTTTTCACTGCGAAAAGCTGTATTCTTTAATATGTTAATACGGAATTTCTCGTTATTCACTGTTTAATCTAGAAATAAAATGTCTTTTGGCAATTAGCTGTGTTACTGTTAACGCTATCATGTTACGACATTACAATACGTTCTTTGTCACTGTTATAAGTGCTGTAGCGTAGGAGGGCTGTTGACTGAAAATTTAAACCACAATCAAATAAAGGGAATTGTACTTGAACTAATACCTTCCTTTCCTGATTAACACAGCAGGCCATGCGTGTTCTTAAAAATCAGGTTCTATCAATTCGTGATGAGTTTATAGTGAAAACAAGACTTAAACCCTAGAATTCAATTTGAATGGCACCGACTGCAAAGCTTGCAACTGTACCGCTGGAATACACCACAATCTCCTTTAAAAGGAAATATATTTCCTTAAAATTGATATTTCGAAAGAATAAAAAATTTGTTGCTAGATTTCGATTCTGTTAAAGATAACAAGTGTTGTATTTTACTGACGATACAATTATATGATGCAATAACTTCATGTGAAGAGTGATGTAAGTCACTTAAAATAAATCTTGTTTTATATATTTAAAAAAAATCAGAATTCGCATCTTTTAGAGCAATGTAAGGAATAACCTCGATATATGAACCATGATCACAGCAAATAAGTCTTCATCCTTCAGGCATTTTCCCCGAGAGATCTGAATAAATTATTCTAATCTTATATAGTCCTACATATCGCATTTACTCGAATCTAAGCCGCACTATTTTTCCAGTGTTGTAAATTGGGTGCGGCTTAGAATCGAAGGCAAAACATTTGTTAGATGTGGGAAGTTAAGCTTCCACCCCTTTCAAAAGGAAAAACGTAACCCCGTCCATTCGGGTCATTTGCATGGATGACTTATCCCATTCCGCAGTTTATCTCCGATATTCAGTTTATCCTAAACATCGTTGTTTGCTCGTATTCATGATTTTTTTTGTATTCGTTCTCTTTCTTTTAATCACCTAAACATCAAAGATATCGGTAATAGCACCAAGACGAGAGGGAGAGAGAGTTCACTATAACGCAAGTATGAAAAGGAAGTCAATTTTATATGCAGAAAAAAAACGGAAACACAGCAGTGGCCACTGAAAATTTTACACGGATGAAACAAATGTACGTCGATGTCACAAGCAAAATGGTATAATTTTTGCTTGTAAATACTCAACAGTCTTAAAAAACTCTTTTAATTCTTCTATAGTACAATCTTCTTGAAAAAAAATGCTGCATAACCAATGTATTAGATAGCACGGAAGACGACATCGTGTGGGAAAGGGGCGACGCCGGCATCATTTCCGAAGTCAACTGTAACAATGGGAGCGACGAATCATTTTCGAAACATGATACTGACAGTTAGAGTGATCATAGGTTCATGTATGTATTAGAAGGTTTTAATACTGGTAAATTAATGAATAATTAACTTTTTATTATTTTTCATTAATTTTTTAAAAATTTCTTAAGTATCGGATATTGATGAACATTTTACACAATTTTTTATTTTTTTCTCAAAAATGTGCGTATAATTGGTGTTGCGGCTTAGAATCGATAACAAAATTTTTTCACAAAACCTTTTCGGAATTTGGGGTGTGGCTTAGATTCCAGTAAATGCGGTAATATTTTAATTTGTGATACAGAAGTAAGCAAAGGAAGACCTAATTTTTAATTTTTATAAAATAGAAGGCTCTTTCTCTCTATATATTTCTCTCTCTTTCTGTATAGAGAGAGAGAGAAAGAGAAAAAAACAATGAAATTCTAAGTGGATATAAGCAAGTATTTTGATCTGCAAACAAGATGCAGAAAGGATTTAAAGAAATATTAATAGCAGTTTTTCTAAGAAAATTAAGTCGTGCTAGTTCAAGGATTTCATTATTATTTATAGCAACCATCTCAGCTATTCTTCAAATTAAAGATATTGTTTCATTTCTGGATTACGGAAGGAAGGCTTGTAATACATTTTCAATATAAAAAGGAGATGAATTTACGGAGTATGATTTATTTTTAAAAGAATATAATTTATTTTAATGTATCTTCGTTAATGAATATTTTAATGAATATATATTTTTAAGGTAAGTTTCCATTTGAAGTAGAAAAATATTTAGTCCTTTCAATATTATATAGTTTAGTATTTTTAATTTTGTAAAAATTATTTTAAAAGAATGTGACAGATGTAAACAATGAGTTTTAGAGTGCAAATTTAAGAAAGTAATATAGTCAAAATTATGTGTTTTTAATATAAATATCATAAAATTCAAACATAACTGTATATTTAAATCTCATGTTTCAATATTCGTATAATGAGTGTTGTTTCAAAATTCATTTATGGTAATAAAACATTATCATTAATTTTTAAAATATTCTAAGAAGCTTAGCTTCAAAGAATTAAAATCTGAGTAAAATAATATTGATTTTTATATAATTAAAGAAAATGAAATGGGAGTATAGAGAAAATATTTATTGTGTTGTACTCTCGATCAGTTTATCATAGAATGATTAGAAATTACAAAATTTCAAATCTTATAGATATTTTAATGCGCGAAAAATAACACAGACACTATAACAATATGTTTCACAACTATGAATAAATTTGAAAAAAAACTCATTTTTCCAATAATATTAGACAAAAATTTATAACGAACAATCGTCACTTAGCGCACAATATAAAGTTCTACCATCCCTGTGGGAACCACTAATAGCTTCATCCTAAGAAAGGAAGACAACTCACAAGTGAGAGAAAACACTAATAAATGAATTCTCGAGGTCTATGAGATGTTCTGTTAGTCTTCATTAAAGTGTGATTGACTGCTTTGTAGATTCTGGCAATCATCGTACATTCCTGATTAAAGCCAGAGACCACCTTGTCCAATAAGTAATCGATGCTTTTCTAATCCTCTGTGTGACTTATAATAAGTAGGTATATTGTGATGGAAGATCGAGGTGAGAGATTATTCGGAATAATCACGGGAAGATAGATCAATTTTTGCTACAAAGTATTCACTTGACTAAACAATTAAGATGGAATAACTATGCATCTTTTTTAAAAGAAAGATCAGAATTATTTTTATTGTTAGTTAAAAAGAATTCTTTTTTTAATTCTTGAAGAATTTAATTCGCAAATGAATTGATATTTGTATTTAAAAACACTATGGGCTATCCAAAATGCAACAATATGTAGGAACCACCGAATAGGTGTGTGAAATTTTACCACACACAGATCTTGATTAGATATACAAAAGATTAACGTACTCTACACACGCGGATAGAATGAGCTAGCAGTTTCACTTAAACATATTACAGAAAGGAAGATTGAAAAGCTGTTTTTAAGTACTGGAGGCTTCAGGCTCCTCGTTGAAGAATAAGGATGTCAGTTAAATTCATTTTTGAGTAGTTTCACTTAGGAAGAATTGTGGCTTACAGAAAAATGTATCTTTCTCTTTGGAAATAACTACACGTGGTATGAATTGGTGGATACCGAAGGGAAATATCAATCAGCAGGAAGAATTTCATAGGACTCTTCCTTCACACCGTTTAATATGAAAACACATGTTGCTTACATTTCAATGACGGATGTACTGCAACATCGAGAACCTTGGTGTAAATATAAGGGCATATTGCATCACAATCTGTATCAGACAGTTCTAATCGGCGTTGTCTCTAGAAGAAGGGAATTTCAACAAGGCGTCTATTGCTGCGATTTCTTTTGACAGTATATTACACGGTTCCAATGACTTCTTAAATGCCATATAAGAACAAACCAATGGTATAACATTGTCTTTTTAAGCAAATCACCATCTTGTTTACAATGCTATGGTAGTTGTGATTGAGTCTGTTAACACTACGAAGACAGGTTGATAGACTTTTTTACTTTGTATTCTTATACAGGCCCTTTACTTGGAATTAGGGCTTGTGGTATTACTGAAATTCACTCCCGAGCTCTCTTAATATGCATTGTCTGCAGACTTGATAGCTACCGCCATGTATCTGAAGTTTTTAAATGTGCTGTCATCATTTGTTTTCAAAGCTTGCTTGCTTTTAAGTTATAACAGAATAGTGTGGAGCCACTCGTGGCATACAGCATTAAAGAATTCTTCGTTGTTCACATTGTTGCACTATTACCTTGGTCTAACTGTTTTCCTAACTCTTTCCCATCGAATACGTATGGTAAGTTGATAGGTAAACAATTAACCTAGCATATACCATCAGCTGCACCCAAGAAATCTTCCAAAGCTTCTTTCTTTTAATGCCGAAGTATGTGGCATTAGTTATTGCATGATTCCTTCGTGGTCCTTAAATTGAATGAATCTGTTCTTTGAATCATTTCACCAAAGTATTCCATGTTATTTTGCCAAAACATAATACATTTAACTTATATATATTTTCTTTACCATGGTGTATTTTGAATGAACGACAAATGTGTATATATATATATGTAAGGATAATTAAATTAGATCTAAAATTAAATTCCCTATATACCACTTAACTTTTATTTTCCGTTACATCTTCAAGTCTTAAATTAAACGCCCAGTTATTTCTCCAAACAGATAGTCTAAGCAGAACACTTATAATTCCAGATCTCATTATTTTTTTTATAACCCCACATATGTCATCCTTAACTCTCAAGTATAACACAAAACTAAAAAGAGTACTTCATAGTTCTGGACATAAGTGGTAAAGCTCTATTTAGACTTTACTTTGCCTCCGCTTTACCTCTTCGTAACATCTGTCGATTGCTCGCTGAATAAAATCGTTTTTAAAAAAGCTTGGTGTTGACTTGAAACATTGCATATATATATATATATATATTGCATAGTACTAAACAGAAGGGGGAAAGGTTGAATAGCCACAAAACTGATTCTAACCCTATGGTGCAGTCCTCTGTCTCTTTTGATTATAGATACTGTAACATCTATCTTTTTTGCATCAAAATATTTAGTATCTCTTTCAGATTTTAATATACATAAATATATATAAATGCACTATAAATTGGTAAGAAATGTATGCTTTTAAGTATTATTCACTTGCTTAGTGCTAAAGAGTTTGTTCTGAATCTGAAGCTTTATTTTCTACGATAATTTATTTTGAATGATGTAAAAAATAATATTCAACTTTAAAAGAGAAAATGGGAGAGGAAGTTTTTGACTGAGTATTTGAATTACTTGTAGTAACTTATAACTAAACATTTCAGTAAATTATTTGAAAAAGAAATTTCAAGTTATATGAAAATAATCGCAACACTTAAATTAGAATACGAAGAAACAATAATCTATTTATTATTCCTTGAAATAAAAACAAAAAAATTGATAAAAACAGCACAAAAGCAACAAAAGAAAAAAAAAAGAGAAAAAAAAATATTAGCTATTAAAAAAATCCCTTGAGAATACAATTTTCCAAAATAAATTTTTATAAACGCTTGATTTATAACGCGGCAACATCCATAAATAATTTCCGAAATCTCTTATTTCTGTTATCAAAGTTTATTCTTATTTTTGACAGGGATAAAAAAAAAAGAATAACAAGCCATCTAAATGCCTCAATGGTCTTTTTGGTTAGCTGAGGAAGTGACTGAATGAATTGCTTCATCAGAAATGCTTCCGACATGAAAAGTTAAGATTGTGTCTCCCGAATTTGTTACATTCCTATTGTTTGTCACTGAATAATGATAACAAAAAAATATTTATTTTTTTAATCCAACGTCCCAGAAGCTTCTGTTTTCAGTCACTTCAACTTCAAAATACTGGCTCAGTTCCAAGGGTAAAATAGCCATGTCAAGAAAAAGAATTCTTTTTGCCGGCGGAGGGATTCTTTATTTGTGAGGACTGTTCTTCGGGGAAATCAGGTTTAAAACAAAAGCGGCCCGAGAAGAGTATAAAAGATTGTCCCAGGATGCGGCTCCTCATTCCAATTGCTGGCATTAGAGACAAAAAAAGTTAAATCAGTGTAATGGGCCCGGGTCGAAGCCTGCAATTGTCCAGAAGAATAGCAAAAGGAGACCGCAACCTCATCGCTTGATGTGATCAGACTGATGGGATTAAGAACAAATGAAAGGGGACAGAAAGGATTCAACCGCGTTTGAATTGCGGCTCTCCACACGGACTATGTAAAAGTAAAAGAGAAAGAAAAAGAGACCCAATTGGATCAAGGGTTGGGAAGGGGTTTTCTTGCAACATATCATTCGAAACTACCCCTAGGGACGCTCCTTCACATTTGCCGTTCAAAAGGAGTTTAATCGTCTCTAATGATCTTGTCGTCAGCTAGATTACCAACTGACTCAGGTGTGGCTAAATGAAATTCCCCCAGTGGATACTTACTCTGTGTGATGGGGTGGCTTCTTTGAGGGAGCAGCTGGGGAGGGTGGAGGAGAAATGATGTTATTTTAAGCCATAATCCAGGCATGATTCGAGACTCGCTTTGCGCTTTCCTTTTAATTAAAGCCGCTTTAAAGTGTCTCTCCGATTGTGTAAAGGCCAAGAAAAGGGAGCCGGGGGAAATCTTTTTACAATTATGTAGTAAAATGTTTTCATCAATGACAAAAAGAAAAGTTGATTGAATAGGTATAATGGAGAAAAAAGGTGATTGACCGAAAGTTTTTTAATTTATGAATCACTGAGTTTTGGGAAGGGTTAAGGATATAAAAATGTTTAGGAAGTGTATTTTTTCTTTAATATTGGAGTTAAGGTAGGCGTTATTATTTTCCTAAATAGTTTTGATTTTGCTTTATAGTTTTGTTAAATATCTATCAATTTGAATTCCAAAATAAAACATACCATATTTATTCGAATATAAGCCGAAATCGATTCTAAGCCGCACCTCAAATTCTCCCCAAATTATTGTGAAAAATGAAAAAAAGTGTAAAATAGTTTATGGGTATCCTGTTTTACGAAATAAAAATAACTTTAAAAGAAGAACTAATAAGGAATGAAAAATTAGTTTTTTTTTGCCTGTATACTTTCAACTTTATAATACATACATAAACTTGTAATTTGAATTTTTTTCCCTTCAATTTTAAGACGCACCTGATTTTCAGTAGCATTAATACTAGAAAAAATGCGGCTTAGATTCGAGTAAATATGGTATATTAAACTTCTTAAAATGCAGGAAATTATTTTTAAATATATATATATATATATATACATAATATTAGGATATTTTCGTGTATCTTACACAGGTTGTGAAATTGTTTTAAAATGAATAAGATTATTTTTAGGTGACATGGACATGAATGTTCGAATATAACATCCGAAACACATGACCCGTTTCTGAGAAGGATTTCCTATGTTATTGACAACCGGGTAGCTTGCTTCCAACCTATCTGTTGTCACAAGGATCTAAGTACCTTGATAAACCGTATCTCGCAGACTATGCAATGAGAGTAGTTGTTTGTCCTTCTGGTTGAAATTAGTTATACAAACGCTTTGAATCTCTAATTTGGATTATATTAATTTAGACAAAATTGGTAATAGTTAATGTAAATCCTCTCAAAACTCCTTAAAGGGGATATTACAGTTTACAAGAAATGCTCATTTGTAAGAGAAGAGTTTGAATTTGACTGCTTGTAAGACTATGATGAAGAATGCATATTAAATCGAACACACCACCAATTCCTCTTAATGGATTGTGGAAGTTTAGGGAGTGAAATTCTGATTCAGAGAAATTATCTCTATAACATCTCTAACTAATACTACTATATCTGATGATAATAGTTTACCAAATGTTTGCTATTGAGATGATTATTTAGCTAAAACTATATTTTCCTAAATATTAAATTTAGGAAGTACTTTCAGATAATGCACAGAATTTATTAACTTACCTAGAGATACATACATTCGTTCGAAATATATAGATATAATCGGAAAAATTTTCAATAAATAATAGTTATTAGTAAGCAATGTGTAATCATTGGTATTTGAAATTTAATCCGATTATAATGACGTGAAATTCACTAATAACCATGGATAGGACAATGTGATCTATGGTAATCGTCTATTATATCATCAGTAATTATTATAGGAATCAACTACGAGGAAAAAAATACAGGGAAGATTAAAATCAATAATTGAATACTTTGATTCACCTTAAATAAAATTAAAATGTTGAGCTATATTAAAATCTTCAATACATTGATTTTTATTCCTTTGATATTTTGAACCCTAATTTTTATATCGATTTTGATCACGCCCTGCTATTCAATGATTCTACTTTATATGCAATCTTTTAATACGTATTATTTGTAGATCGCATGAATAAATTATTAAAAAAAAATAGTTCATACTTTTTGAAAAGTAAGATCCATGAAGGTTGAAATCATTATTTTACCAATATAATAGCTGTAAAATTCCTTTTTTAAATAAACATCCGGGGAAATATGCTTTTTAAATTGGTATTGATGGAATCAAATTTGAAAGTATCATTTTAAAATAATTTGTGGGAATGACGAAACAAAATGTTCTTTATACTCTTTTTTCCTTTTAACGATTAATTGCTTGATTATTTTATTTTCGTTGCAATTTGAAGTAACGCGATAGACCTCGGTGGACACTTGGAGACAAACCTTGTAATGCTGTATCAAGATCAATTGATGGGAGGGGCACCTGAGGTAGCAACTTACTCTTTCAACTACCCCATTCCATCAACTTGAGGACTTCGAGCCACAGCAGGTTTAACGTAAATAATACATCAAACACACATCAACCCCTCTACGTAACGGATCTTTAACAACTCTAGGACTCGAACCAATGACTTAAAGGAAAGAACTCAGGTCACGAGTTCTCGATCGACTAGTTTTTTACTACGATGCCTTTTTGTCATACGTTTTTGATCGTCGATGACTACAACGGCCATTTTTTGCTTTTTAAAGAATAGCTAGAAAAACCAAAAGATTGAAGCATTTATAGCATTACTAAAATTTTAAGAAAAGATCCAATAAGTATAAGGAATATATAAACATAAATCTTCAAATAGCTATTAGTTTAGCAGTGGAAACGTGAGATTAAACTTTAAAACAACATTTTTTTTTGTGCGACATTCACCGACAATTATTTGACATTAATTACAATTCAGATTTACAGAAAATATCATGAGTAAATATATATAAAATAGTTCAGGATATTTTTCACTTCACGGTTTGTCAATTTGTAATGGTTCTAAGCCCTCCAGAGTTCACGTAATAATCAACAACTTGTTTACTCTACCTTACAGGAAATAACCGTAACCTTAACGCTTCGAAATTAAAAGCTCAGCATTTTTAAATTAGTAGTTACATAACCTACATTGTGTTCGATGTATTTGGACCAATCAGAGGAGCATTTCACGGAAGTCATATAATTTTGGGAAGTTCCTCGCGGTCAGTATTTTGTATAAATACTCAATTTTTATCGAAAATTTAGGCCGCGTTTTTTGTTTTCGTTACACTATCCCGCTAGCTCTTGTGCCATTTTTTACGGGTGTGTACTATATGTTTTATGTGTTTTTCTGTTGTGTTGTTGGTGTTACTAATGCCACCTGTCTGACAGTGTCAGATAGAGGCCTACGAAATTCCTCGTGGCAAAGGGCTAGAAGTACGCCCGTTGTTAGACGTAGCTTTGAGTACCATATAGGTGACAGTATGACTTGGCTCTGTTCTACCTCAATTTTGAGGGAGAACACCTTGGGGATATGTTTTTCTGTCAAAAATAAATGTGGAAGCAAAAGTACCAAGCCTCATTCATTTTAAGAAGAATACGACTACTGTAACGTGTTTGTGTTTCCTGCCATACAGCTGTGAATCGGCTTCTTTGTGGAAATGATCACCACGCGTGCAATGGCATCTACACCCATAAAATATTGCACGGTCTTGTCTTGGACATCGCCCCGGCAACCTTTGACATCACGAGGGGCCCCTACTCCACCCACGAACCGGATGTAACTTGAAGCTAAAGACGCCACCCCCGGTCATCCCCCAGACCCTAGAGAGGGCAGAGAGAGAGAACGGGAGATGGGCTGAAGACTTCGATGAACACGGACAAAAACTCCTCCCTCACAAACATTACTTGTACTAATAATCTAGTTAATACGTTAAATAACTTTAATGTATAATCTGTAAATAAGTTAAATGACTTTAATGTATAATCTGTAAATAAGTTAAATAACTTTAATATATAATCTATAAATAAAAAAGTTAAATATCTTTAATGTATAATCTGTAAATAAGTTAAATAACTTTAATGTATAATCTGTAAATAAGTTTAATAACTTTAATGTATAATCTGTAAATAAGTTAAATATCTTTAATGTATAATCTGTAAATAAGTTAAATAACTTTAATGCATAATCTGTAAATAATAGCTGTGACGTCAATAAACTAAATATTTAATTTAATCAATATCACGCTACCTTTATTTATCACAAAAGTCACACTACAAAATAATCAACATCTTCATTAAAAAATGGGAATCTACTCGGGAATACGTGATTATATATATCTATGAAAAGAACATCTGTAAAGAGAGAATGTTAAAAAAAAACTATATACAAAAAAAAAATTGAACTGGGGACGATTTTTGCTTTTTTTAAAAAAATATTTACTGTAATAATAGGTTAATTTTCGTTCAAAGACAATTAATAAATACACACAAAAATATTTCCCACATAAATTCTCACTCAAGTATTTCCAATAAAGCAAATATTGAAACCAACTAGAATAAATAAAACAGAACATTTCGATTTTTTTTTTACACACGAGCTCAACTTTCTCGGCTGCAGATTTTCTCTCGAGACTCCTGGGAGTAACTCTCCGGAGATGGTGGTAGTGTCTCCATCCATTCGACTACAGTTAAAGGAGTCTCAAAAAATAAATTGTTCGGTGGTTTTCAAACACTCGCAGGATGAGGACTGGTGTTAGTGGAAGACATCCAGAGAATATTTTCATATATTTGAAGCCAGCTTTTGGTAGTTGCGAATCAAAATGGTTTTCTTTTCAGTTTTATTTCTTCTATTATTACGGGATTGTTTCTCTACATTGATTTGACTCTCGTTTTTAAAAATAAATTCTAGAAAAGAAATATTTGAAAGAGAGAAATACATTTCATATTTTTGGCGCTTAGAAAATGGTATGATTGTTGGATGATACATAAAGAAGCATTATATTTATTTTAATACATTCGAGCACTAGTAACTTAGATATTTATTTTACCGCAAGTAGTACATTAAATTTTACACTTAAATATATTTTGTTGTTAGTATTTATAACTGTGATTTTTCCTTTTTTATATACAATTAAAACTGATTCATTAATAATAGTGTTAATTATATTTCCTTCAGTAAATACTTGTTAATAACATAATTACAACGCAAATTTTTTATTCATAATTATATTTTTTGAATCTAATTTCGAGGAATGGCTTTCCATAGGGGCATCCAGAAAACTTTGTAAGTATTTGATGGATTTTTTTTCCTTGACTGCGCCCCCTCAATTGCTGCGTCATTAAACTATGGTCAAGAAGAAATAATCCATCAAGTGCAAAGTTTTTCAGGATTCGGAATTCAATTTTGTATTGTATTATTGCGCAAATAAAATTAATCAGTGTTTAAATGAACATTATAAATTAATTTTTTGGAAGAGGAGGGGTTCAGAGTTGTTTCCTTGGCCTAGGCACTAGGGCGTGAAAATGAAAAATCTTGCTTATCAGGGTTGTTATTAACCCTTTAAGCGATCAATTATTTTTGTCTACGAAATATTCCAAAAAAAGAAGCCACATTTTTTATTGTATATAACTAAGCAAATACTGAACAGAATGCGGAAGATGGAAGAAATTTTTTAATTTTCAATTTTAAAGTTTCCACACTATTTTTTACACACAAAAACCCTAAATGTTTTTTTCCTCTTTAGAAATATACTCTGCATGCTATGAAGAATATTTTATATATCTTAAAAGAATTTCTCTCATGCTTACAGAAATATTTCATTTTCGGGACCTCGTTTTAAAACGGTTGAGGATTATGTGTGTGTGTGCATATATAAATGCACACGCTATTTGAAGCACTAAGTCTTAGATTGAAAGGGGGATGGAGAACATACCGGCTTTTTTGGATTATCTTTCCATTTTCATTTCTTCTCAAGAAACAAATTTCACATTGTCTTACCAATCCCTGTTCTTTATCGAATATTTTCAAGAATCTAACTTCCTGCAATGAAAAATTCCCGCCCGTACAGAGTATGGTCAAACCAGTTGTGGCCCCCTTTCGGTAGCTTGTATGGTGCACTGGAGAACCAGTTAAGGGGGTTAATCTTTAAAAAAACAGCCCATCTTATCAACTAATTCAATCAAAGAGCATGTACTAAAAATTAGTTCATCTGTCATTTATTCCACCTTTCGAATAATGAGTTGTTTATTAATTATTCTTAATAACTCTTATGTAACATGCCTTATAAAACTTAATAAAGTGTTGCGTTTAAAGTTATAGTTATTAATAATCAGGTATGAAGAGTGTAAGAACGTAACCTATATGAATCTGCTTCTAGCTTTTAGTATATGTAAGTAAGTATGAATAAATAAGTTTTTTTCATTTTTATAATATATATATATATGCCAGACCAATAAAGTATGCCAGCCAAACATCAAAACCAGGAATAACAACCAGATATTTCACCGGTATAACAATGCAAGAAATATAACTACTTGGCAACGAGATAATTCGGTGCTTTGGAAGCTGGGGTGTGAGGAGTTGAGGTCCTTATTTATTTTTAAGTGAATGGACATGCGCACAGACGAAAGTGGTGTTAAAGGTTGCTGGTGTATATTTGATTTTAATAAGGTGAAAAGAAAACCCTAAATGTTATTTGTAGTTCTGTGTTGTGTGTGACCAATAAGAAAGTTTGGTTTTTTAATAATCCCCTAGAAAATTAACATTAAAGGTATATATATATACGAGGAGTGATGTGAAATTATTTAAAAATAACCATTTTCAATTTAGTTCTAAAATATGGCTCTCCAACCCCTGTTCATCATTTGATACAATTCATCTTCTAAACGCTGTGATATCAAAGCATACAAGTGGCGTCCAATAAAGTTCAGACGCTTTTGATTGGTGAGAGATCAGGAAAGAATGATGGCCAGGAAAGCATCTTTTAGAGCCCTCTAGCTGATGCATACAGTGTACGATTAGGCATTATCCTGTTATTATAAGCACTAAGTACCATCCGAAGGAAAAGAAGCATCACCGACCATAGCATATCAGCCACGATCGTTGGGCCATCTTAGGGCCTCGAACATGGAGCAGAAGTAATCTGCTATCGTAAGCGATGGCGCTTCGATATATGATGAATGCATTGTTATGCGCGGAGTATTCCACAAATTCAACCTGATTGGACCTGTCACGACGTCAATACCACATTCGTACTAAGTGACTATCCTTGGACAAAGAGAAACGTGATTCGTCTGAGAACACGTCCTTTCGCCATTCTGTCATTTACGTTGGACTAGTCCAGCTTCAATCCAAACGGAGTCGTCTCTGCAATGGGTTTAGTGACGGTCTTCGAAATGCAAAACAATGAGTGCAAGCTACTAGTAACCATTCAAAAGAGGTAATGATTCTGTTCTAGTCCATATGGGAACATAAAATGTGTCCTGCACATGCTGCAAAATGGAGGTAGGAGTGATTTACGATCCTGAATACTTGTCGATGAATGTGTCGATCCACGTCTGTTAACGTTACCTTGGCATACCGGTACCTCTCAGACTTATCAAATTTCTTTACTGCAACCATTATCACAGCCAGTGCACCGTAGACACGTCTAGGCGGGCATCAGTTGTGGTTTGATTTATGGAAAAATCTACCCTTTTCAGTCCAACCACCATGTCCTTCGTAGAATCAACTGTCGACGGAGGCCTCTGCTGGATTTGTCTCTGTTTGCAATGACCCGGCACTTTTTAATAATATACGTGTTTTCTGAGACAAGGAAAAATTCTACAATAATATTTCCCTGATAAAAACAACAACAAGGATACTACCCATTCTTCAATTTCGTTCCCTGTATTCTATTCATTGTGGGTCAAGGAGCTGCGCCTTTCACGTCATTTTCATTTCTTGATGAGTTCAGCCTATCCTGAAATTTGCATAATTCTACTGCCTCTTCTTGGTGTTATATTTTCAATGTCATGTAGTGTAAATGCAGAGGACATCGAGAAGGCCATTGCGAGAATATTTCAATAGAATTTTCTTAGAAAGTCCACTTGAAGAAATCTAGAAATTCAATTCGAAAGTGGTTGTTAGGACACTTCAGTTAGAGGCTCTAAGTTACGTAAATATTCTTAAAATATTTAATTCGTAAGAGGTCTGTTATAAGAAAATTGTGTATATTTGCTTTTGAAATGAATCATAAATTTATTCTATTTGCTGTCCTACCTGTTGTTTATTCAAATTTGGATACATCTCAGCGTTCGGATACGTCTCAAAATGACTAGGATAACTCCTGTGTGTGCTTGAATTCTACTCACAAAATTCCACATTGCGTCAACACGAGGATCTTGAGAATCGACAGATTTACCGTGCATCTATCCCTTTATACAGTGGGTTTGAAATTGCGCTTTAAATGAAACCCAAATCTTGACAGAAATGTCAACCTTGAGTTTGCGATTATGATTACTCGACTATCGCGTTCATCTATGAGTTTGAAAGATAAAATAAATATCAGCTTAAGATAAGCACAATAAATAACATAGAAAATTAACTGAAAAGGATGAAATACACAAGGTGTGATTGAATACTTCATGGTCAGATATTATAACTGGTCTAGATATTAGATTCTATACTTCAAATTAAATCCACATAAAACTACAGTGGTGGTTAGCTGGTATTTCCGTTTTGGAAATAGTGCTCTTCCCATTAATATCTCCATTCGACTATTTCCTAAAACATCTTTACGTCTTAAAAAAGAAACTGCAACTCTCTTCATATTTTTACATATTTTCAAAATTTCGAGAACGGAACATGGTCGGTTCAGAATTGACACAGAATCATTAAGAAAACAGCAGAAACTCTCCCAGCTTCTCAAAATAAGGAATTCGCATCTGACAGGAGGTTCAAATAACAAAACCATAGCAATCTTGCTTTGAGATCATTGTAGTAACAACAAAGCAGTTTTGAATTCCTAAAAGCCACATATCAATCGCTCATTAACTTGAACATTATGAAGATTGAAACTTAAATTCTTTATATTACATTATCAGCAATAATTGAAAAAAGACTAATTATTGCACTGGACATTCGACACTTACCTGATTTAGTGTTGGCATTCATGTAGCGATAGAGAAAGAACATACACATAACAATAAATGATGAAGTACCGCATTTAATTGAATTTATAAGGAAATCACAATATATTAAAATTTCTGAAAAAGTATCAAAAGTAAAAGTTTCTTTTTTCAAAAATTGTTTCATTTGCTAAAACTTTATCTTCAAATGCTCTAATCTAACTTCATCAATCTGCAGAGTTTCTCATTTAGGAGAACATCAATGCTTCTAAAGGTATAACTAAATGTTTAGTGGAGCACAGTCAAATCTGGAGCTTCGTCCAATGTACTAAAGGTCTAGGATTAATTCGGAATTTCAGTACGCTGTTAATGGCACGCTAACCAATATTGATGCTGCAGTTTAATTTGCATTATAGAGTTCTCGTAGCTGCGTCCGTGTCTGTATGCTCATAATCTTTAATCCCGTGACTTACGGCATTGGGAATTATGCGGCTTAATCCACACGGGGAAGGATTATTGGTTAAATGCTGAAGGTAGAGTAAAACATTATATCCCACTGAGGTATTATGCAGATTATAACAGAAATTTAAAATTGAAAGGCTTTTCAAGTGTCGATAAGCTTCTCAAATCTAAATTAATTTGAAAATATTTCTATGGATTAGCAAGAGTTGCTAATCAATTAATTTTCTGGATATTCGTTCTTAAATTGTAAAAAGTAATAATCCTAAGAGCCATTGCTTATACTAGTTTACTGACACCAGCATGTGTTACTTTAGTTATTGCAACAAAGTTTTTGTCTTTTCAGTGCAAATTAATTTCGTTTAAAATCCAGTTTAAAGACAGTGAGTAATGCTATTTTTCCAAATGTAATGAGAGAAAACAATTATAACGACAAAGAAATTTCTGAATACTTAAATACAAATTTCAAAGTGATTTTAATATGCGGAAAATATTATTGAGGGTTCTATATCGACCTTTCAAAGTTCTTTTGTCTGACTAAAAATAATCAAAGCTAGATTTTCTTAGAAAATAATCCTCCCTCCTCCAAACAGATCGAATTTTTTGATGAACAAGATGACCCCACAAGTCATGCTCCACTTTAACTTGAGAACCTTGATAGCTGTTGACTTGTTGCTTATGCCACCTGATCGACAGGAACATCAGATCAAGGTCCACGAAATTCATCGCAGCTAAGGGCTAAAATTTTATGCCTGTCGTTAGCCTAAGCTTTGAGCCCCCCCCCAAGAGGGTGACAGTGCGATTTTGCTCACGCAACACGATAGATGGCGACACCGTTCGGACCCACAGATTTAACGAGCACGTTCTCCGATTTGTACTCGGCGGGCATTTGGTGGCATCGGGCATCGAACCCAGGCCTTCCGGTCTGGGGTCCGATGCTCTAACCACTAGGCTACCCACGGCCCGCTGTTGACTTAAACGTATGTAATGCCCAGGTACAGTAAAGTAGCTATGTGATACATATTGAGATCGGTTACAATGCTATTTGGCCTCAAATAGAGGAATTATCATTCTTATCTCAAAACGGTAAGACACACAGGAAAAGATTTAGTTACATAGTTCTAGAGTGGCCTAAATTTAGTACAGATAAGTGTGAAGAAGAAAAAGGAACTACGTACTATCAGAATATATCTTTATTTTCGGTGTTCAATATGCTATCCGGAAGCCACAATGAACATCTAGACTATTTTTTTTAAATTTCATGTTTTACATTTTGTAGCATATAAGATGACACGGCGCTAGCATATACCTCAGTAAGATATCGCTTAAAGCCATTCAGGAGAGGTCACACACACATGTAGTTTCAAGTATTACTCTTTCTCCAAGAACCTCTAATGTAGTCAGATCAGGTGAGCGTGGAGGTCCTTCTACGCTACTAATGTATTCGACGATATGATGTTGGAAATACTTCTACACTAGGCGCTGCTTTACTTTTGATGTTCTAAATGGTGGGGCTCCATCATGTCGTAATAATTCGTTACAGAGTTGAAGAAAATTTTAAGAAATATCGGTTTTTCTTCCGGTAAAAGCTTCGAGTATATAAAGCTCTCCCCTCATAAAACCCAAAGTAAATTATCCTGTTATTGAAAATTCTGCACTAATTATTAGTTGACAAGCGTACTTAATATCGAGCCGCCCATCCGAAGGGCCTGGGTTCGAATCCCGGAGAAGACATGTATGTTTGTAAATATATAGTGCTTTCGCGGCAGGGGGTACTCTAAATAGCCGTCGAGCCGCAAGTCTTCTCGTGTGGTTGGTGGAAGGGGAAGAGAAGTGGGAAAAACCTGACCACTCTCAGGGTGTTCCCTCAAAATTGGGGTGGGACCGAGCCAAATCGTACTGTCACCTGCATGGGGCTCAAAGCTACGGCTAACGACAGGCATACAATATAACCCGATGCCATGATGAATTTCGTGGGCCTCGATCTGACTACGTCAGACAGGTGGCATTAGCAACAACAACACTTGGTGTCGAACTTCAACTGCACCCGATAACGGGTGATTTCACGATTGCGCATCTCACTACATGAAAAGCATGCCTCATTCGTCATCGTTTGCTTCACTTCTACCAAGATAAAATAACAAAATATTTAATGTCTTTAAGATTTCTCTACTAGTAGTGCCAGTTTAGGTGTTAATACAGTGATTCCTAAAGTGGTCTATATGGACCTCCAAGAGTCTATGACGACCTGCAAGGGTTCAACGTCAGCGGAAAAATAATTTAGGGGTTCATGAGATGCAAACGGGGGTCTACGATAGTGATTCTCATTTAACCAGATCATGACTAATTTTTAAAGAAAATTTAATCAAGTGGAAACCAGATTTAGTTATTTAACAGATATATTTACTAAATTTAATGAGGTTAATTTGCAGTTCCTAAGCAACAGCATAAGTTTTATTAAAACAAGAATCGTCATTTTAGCCTTTTTTGCCAGAATTAAGCTAAAGGAGTGTAATATTTATGTCGCAAAAATTTCTCCAGTTTCTCAATTGGTCACAGGCCATCTGCCACGAAAATGACGTTTTAACCTATGCTCACAACATTTAAATGTCCTTTATTCAGATGTTGAAACTAGATTGGAGAATGCTTTGCCCATGGTGATACCACAGTAGACAATAAACTCATATGGTCACATCTAAAAAATGTCAGATTACGAGAGAAACTGATAGGAATAGACACTAACGATTTGGAAGTTAAATTTAAAAACTGATGTCAGAGCATTTTGGCTTTAAAAAGATGTTCCTATTATTTATCCCGAATTATGGAATACCTTGAGAAAGTTTTTAATTGTTTTTCCTATGAGAGTTTTAGTGCGGTTGCGAAACTAAAAGAAAGAAAAAAGGGACTGGACACCACTAAACATTAAGATTTGGGGTTAAATCTGGCAAGATTAATGCCAAATATTGAAAATTATTAAAACACCAGATTCATCCCCCCTATTAAAATCATTTGTTTGTTGCTCAGTTACTTCCTGTAACAAAAATTTTATGTATTAATTAAATGAGCTTTTTACGTTTTAAACAATATTTTTCACTACAGTTTGATATTTAAATCCTTTAAAGTAAGTAGCTCTATACCTGCTGTCAAAAAGACATTTAAGCTGATAAATTTGCAAAAATTCAATATTAGGTATGTAGGGGTCTACCCCAAACCGAAAAACATGGCAAAGTGTCTATGAGACAAAAAAGTTTGGGAACCTTTGTGTTAGAGCAGGTACCAGTGAGCCCGAACTTCTTTTCCGATTTTCCAAATGTGCCTCTTTAAGAAGTTTTCTCTGATCTCTCTTGTGCTACTTTACAGATGTGTGAGGGCGTATGACAATACAACCATATCTCTTACCGATTTCGAGATAATAATTGTAATTTCACTGTTTGGCTCTGGATAAACATAACTGACTTCACTCCCTAACTAACAAATACTCTATTTGTGAGAAAAAAATTATTTGAATACTAAAGATTAAAATGGGCATTGAAAATTTTGGGTATAATAAAGCATTGGATGTTGCAGTGTTTATAAACATTGCAGGATGATAATTGCTTTTTTTAAAAAGTGAGGTTTAAAAGCCAGTTTAGGGAGTTTATATATATATATATATATATAAAGAGAGGAGCAGACAAAGAAAAGCTTCAAGTTTTTAGGAGATATTAAAAAAATTTACAGAAAAATACGACCTTGTAATGCTTGTCGGTTCCTGCTGCCTTCAGATCCCCCTTGTCTACCCTCGGACCCGGCTAGGTGTGTGGGAGAAACTGAATAATCAGTAGACATGATTCACTCAAATTATTTTATTGTCACCAAAATATCAATCAGGCACAGTAATAATCTAATTAAGATAACTGATCAGATTGCAGAGCGTGAAGGTGAGACTCGTTAGCCTGGGGATAACAATACGGACCCTCAACTGATTCCACGATAACTTATACGAGCTCAATATAAACTACGTCTTGCACTAAAACGCTAAACTTTTATTTAAACAAGGATCACGATACCTGTACTTTTATGAAGTTGAGTCCTCCAGTCTAGGCCTTGAATATGATTCTTATCCGGATTTAATCACCGTCGTGTGATACTCTTAGACTTCTTCAATTGATAAACTCCGATTTGCACTTAATCATTTCACGATCCTTCACTCACCAGCTAACTCCTAAGACTCGTGAATATAAAATTTATGTAATATATTTAATTTGCATAATCACGCTTTCTTCACTCGGTGAAAGTTGGTTGATAATATTGTTGCCCCAGAAAAATTCCCAAGGGGTTAGTTATATACGCGTATAAATCCGTCACAACCTTCTCAAATGCTATATATAATAGCGCATCTTGAATGTAAGAAGCCCATCCCTCCTTGCGATTGGAAAATAACTTTAAAGAAGTAATTGATAAAATCTTACGTCAAAAGAAACCATAACTAAAGCTTTATTCAATACTTAAATAAATAACAAAATATTTAACTGAATTTGAAGATCAGGACAAATCCTATAATGTATTAAAAGTTTCTGTTCTAACTTAAATGTAATAAACATTGAAGAACACACACACACAGATTATTTGACTGGTATTTCCTAGAAACCAGAATCTGATTTATTAGAAGTGAATTTTTATTACGTAAAAGATCAGAAAAATACATTAAAAAAATTATCTTTACTCAATGCACTGTAAAAGTGGATGTTTTTCTCCCCCCCCCATTAAAGCAAACTTCTTATTAAATACAACTATGAACGAATAAAAGATCTTTTGGAAGATACGCGTTGCATTATATTTCCTTCAATACTTAAGTCATACGCTTAAAATGAAATGTTTAATCTGTGACTTAGTTTACTAGAACTAAATTTAATTAAACCCAATGAATGAATAGTTTTCAAAATGAAAATAAGAAATTGAAACTGCGATTGAAACCTTTAATTAAAGAAACTGGAGAAAAGTTTCTCAGTGTTTATGTGTGTGTGTCTGAATGCCTCGGAGTCATCCATTAACTTTTAAACTAGGAAAAATCAATACCGAGTGCGATCAAAATTGAAAATCATTAAAAAATAAGAAATAATTCGCTTCATACTTTAACAAAGACTGTTTTCGTCTAATGTTAATATTTTAAAAAAGTAATGTCTGTTATTAAAATATCGTCTCAAGTTAAAACCCGAATTTAGATTAATGTTTTTGAAAAAGAAATTTTTCTACAACGTTAGAATTGGTTTTTATTATTTTTAAAGAGTAACATGCTTTATTAGGCTATTCCATTATTTTCAAATAATTTAATCCGGGAAAAAAGCTTTCTTTATTTCATTTTGTATACAGTAATGCTAAGAAAATACATACTTTACACTTTAAAAGAGAAATATTGCATATTTATACAGAATATAAAGGGATATGACGTTATATAATCAATTTAACTTATAAAAATACTAGGAATTTTCTATCTGAAAATATGTGCCTATTTTGAATCATATTATTCGAGTGTTACGATGCTATGTCGTTAATTAAAACATGTCTACCATTCATTGTGGATTTACCATTTAATATTATTAATTTAAAACACATTCTATTTACAATTATGCGTCATACAGCATCTTTGTTCACCCAGTCTCTCTCTATTTCCGTTTTTTTCTCACTCAAAAGAAAAACCAGTTCCATTAACCACAGCAGCGCCCTCTTTTTTTATCAATCAGAACAGAGTTGCAAGCCAAGCCTTTACAATAACCTTAAAGCATATTATTCAAATTTCATGAATCTTTTACTGAAATACTTTAAAAATTTCAAGCTTTGTGCTTCTTGTAGTTGATAAAACTTGATCAAAAACTACGTATGGGATAATTAATAATTACTGAGACTTTCTGTCTTTAAGTAACAATGGAATTGTGACAATGAACTTCTAGTGTTTCTCTGAAAAGCGTCCTGTTCTTGTTTTTTACTGAAAACTTAGAGTAAACGAACGGTCAAAGCGGGTTTACCTATCAAACAAGGTGACCATTAAAATAAGTGTTTAATTTGTTGGGGATACAGGGCCGAAGAAAAAAATTATCCAATGATGGGGGGAAAAAAATATTTTTCTAATCCACTTCTCTGAATAGGCGTTCATATCCATACCAGTTAATCTAGTTGAAAGGGGTCTTTCAAATCGCCATTTGCATTTAATTAATTAAAATCCTCGAAGTACCGTTGAGAGGAATTACAAAAAGCGTCTGTCTTCAGTATTTGGACACCCATTTTGAACTGAATTTTCTTAATTGAGAAGTTTAATTAACTGGAGGAAATAGGGAGGACGGGGCTCTCTTTTTATCTACGTTATTTACACACCTCCAGATTTTATTGTTTCCATTGAGATTTTTATAATTTCCCCAAAACTGAAAGACGAATGAAAAAAGAAAGGAAAAAAAAAAGATACCGAGAGAGGAATAACCCGCGGCAATTTATAAAATGGTTCTCCAACAAAAGGCCCTGGAAAAAAAAACCTGATTAAGTTCTTTTCAACACATTTAATTGATCGTTTAAAAACACCTAAAAAATGAATGAAAAAAAAGTTTTTAAAGATATGTTCGAAATATTCTGAATGAAAGAAAGTCTGAAATTGCTTTCTCTTAAGCATAACATTGCAATGTACTTTACTCTCTTTCATTAAGGACATTGAACAATTCAGAAGAAATAGTTTCTTGAAATTAAAGAGAAAAGTATTCTAATACATTTTTTCTTTGCAGTACCCTCCTTACTATTCAAATTACATATGAGAATGCGAAATTATTCCAAAGCTTCAGTTTTAGTCTCTTAATAATTGTGTTAAAGTAATGACTAATCTTTTCTTCCTTTTTTATTATTTAATGTTGTTTAGATTTAATGGGGGAAAAAACTCGGTTAGATTTTTTATACATTTTACGATGAAAAAGATAAATTTATTCAGCAAACCCGAATTTCCCCATATTTGACTGCACAAAATATTAAAATTCATTTGTATTTTTAATTAACATAGACGGTCCCGTTGAAAAGCATAATGAAGTCTGACAGCAATTAATGTAAGAGTACGAAGCTTCGGTTTTTATCGTCACGATTATTTACATATCCAATGAGTTCGCAGTAGCTTATCTTGGCATTTGTTTCTACTTAGAAAAAAAATTCATTCTTTCATGAAAGAAAATTTACTTGAGAGGATTTCTAAAGCATGTACGACTTTTTCCTCTTTAACTAACAAACAAAAAAGTGCATCTTTCCAAAAGATGAGCTATTGTTTAATTCTTAGTCAATTCTTTCCTGGGTACAAATTGTTTGTTTTGAAATTCAGCAGTAGAAGTATTTTTAAAGTTTCTTACAAAGTTTTGAATTTTTTTTCTTCAGTGCGACACGAAGTATGCATCATTGTTATCGGTGAATATTTCACTACTATTTTAATTAAAATTCGTATAACTCTGAATTTCAAACAAAGTAAGACGTTAGGTGTTGTTAAAAGAAGGTTTCTTTACTTTGAAAGTTTTATTTAATTAAAAAAGGTCTTTCAAAACCTCCTTTATATTATTTTGTTTGTTTTTTACGAAAAATATCGAATTAGTTTAGTATATTCATGCTTATCATATTGTTAAGTTTTAATTATGACACGAAATATTTAGTGAAAAGAAACATAAACGAACTGGAGAGAAATAAAAGGAAATTAGAAAAAAATTTAAAACGACTAGAGAAATAAATTTTTTAATACCAATACGAAGAGGGAATAAATTTCTGCTATTAAAATAGTTAAGCAATATATTATTGGTCATTTATTTAAAAAGGAGAGCTAAATATTTGTCTTTTTATAGTGATTGAACAGCTATAATTTCCATAACGCTTTACCATTATGTGTCTATCTATATATATAGGAGAAACGCGACTCAATCATTCACTCCCTCCCTCGCTCATTCAATCACTCCCTCCCTCACTCATTCATACATTCCCTCACTTTCTCACTCACTTCTTCACTCATCACGCAATCTCTGGAACTATTAGACCTACAGACTTGAAATTTGGAAAAACAAGTTTCTTTTGTTGAGTGAAGATCCGCTAAATTTTTTGTGTGCAAAAATAGGCTCCCAAGAAGGTTTGCAGGGGCATTACAGATAAAAAAAATACTTTTTTTGTACTATTAGACTTACAAACTTGAAAATCGACAAACATGGTTCTTCTGTCGAGTAGAGATCCGCTAAAAATGGGGTTTGAGGAAATTGACTTCGGAGGGGGATACAGAGGCGTGAGTGATAAATGTATTTCTGTCCTCGAAATTCAAAAGTCCTGTCTTTTTTAAATAAGGAAGTGAGGTCTTTTAGAATGTTTTTCAACACAATCGAAAGCTTAGTAACAGCTTAACGACTTAAATAACAATGGTCTAAAAAGAACGTATAGTGTTACAATTTACAGTGTCAGGAAATACACGGCTAAGCGGGCCAGTAATTGCTAGTTAAATCATACATTCCGATATAAATTTCCCGAATTGCAAAATCGGTCCTATTTCAAAATCTATTCAGTTCTAATTGCTTTCAGAGGGGAAAATTTGCATTTATGCAGACAACAAAAGTTACCATTGAAAACTATAGCGTGCACAAATGATCCATTAGAAATCCATCGTGTCTTTAAATTGGGCAGTAGATTTCTACAATAAGTATGTGGTTGGATTGGGATCAAACTATATTTTCGACAAACGAAAAAATGAATTTATTGCTCTGTAAGTAATATTTCCCCAGAATAGGACCTGAATAAAATTTAAATTTAACTAAACATGTTAATTATAACAATCAACTCGCATTAAACTACTGAATTTTCGGAAAAAATAAAAAAATATTGCTTATTCTTTTGTATTTAAAGTCAACGAGTTTGAAATAAAATCCATTCTGTATGTATACTTATCTTGCATAGATGAATCTAGATGGAGAGTTCCAGGTCATATTCAACATTCCTAAAGTAGAGAGTTTGACAAACATAAATCATAAATCACTGGTTTTATTCTTAATATTGAGCTAAAAGCAGAATGCATCAGTAAGGCAGCGAGAGTTGAAGTTAGTGACAAAACTCATAACTTATCTATACAGAATATGTGTAGCTATTACTTTTATAGAGATAAATTACATTTGAATTGAAAAATCTAGAGCTGTGGAAATAATTTCAATCGAAAATAATATTATGTGCTATTATCTAAGGATAATTATCCCACCAAAAGACCAATCCAGGAAATTAGTCCTTTTATCTCTAAAGCTATAACATGTACAAAAAAACTCTATTATACTTTACAGATGTAGCGTAAAATGACCCTCTATATTTATACTTTAATTAGGAGTCGTAAAATACGAATCATATTTGGTCTCGTTCAGTGTTACATTTTTAAAATTAGGTTGTGTGCATTAATGGAATACAATAGATAAAAGGTTTAAGAGCTTTCATTAAAAAGTTGCTCTTCCAGGCCCAATTGGTGGGTGTGGAAGTTTGTAACTAATTTTCTTCGTTTGAATGTACTATGGCCGGTGGCGTAACGAAGAACATTAGCCCCCTCCCCTGCAAACTCAGGTTTTTGGCCCCAAGCACAAATACGCATTTTGCATCAGTCAAGTTTTGGGCCTCCTAGAGCCCCTGTCCCCCCGTTATGTGGGGGTGCACGTTACGCCACTGACTATGGCCATATGATTTTAATAAGTATAAACTTTGAAAATGAGGGGAATTACTGTTTACCAGTGGCGTGTGCAGACTACTTTCATGGGAGGGGGTTATATTTTTAAGGAAACTCAGACGAAAGCACAGAGGCGTAATCTTTAAGTTAAAAATTAAAGATCTGTTATTCTATGGGAGGGGTGTGATCCCCCTCCCCCCACAAACCCCACCCTTTGTACTCTACTACTAGCTACAAAAGACTACTCTTAGTTATCGAACAGAATACTGCTGTTCAAACGCTTCAAACTTTAAAATTCACCGTGCTTTAAAATATTTGAAACAATAATTACGTTTCAGTTATATGAGGTAACTTCTAAAAAAGCTGGTCGTTTTGAACAATTTGTTGAGTTTATTTGAAAAGTAGAGCTTTTTTTTAGAACTCAGATTTAAATCCTTATATAATTATAGGACTAATGACATTATATTTTTCGCTCTATTATACACAATCCCCTATCAGTACAATAAGCATATGAAATGTTATACATTTTTAATTTGTTTCGACTTAGAGTATTATATTAAACGGTTATTTATAAATAGTACTGAGTCATAATGCTCTTTAGCAGTTGTCAATTCCTAGTCAAACAGTCAGAGTTGACAGTTTTATTTGTTGGTGGAACTTTACTTATTGACTCTTTTTGTGAGATTGAAAAATATTTGAGCTATCGACTTTGCTTTAACAAATATTAAAAGAATTTGTCTTAAAAGAGTTACTGTTTGTCAGTTAATTTTATCGAAATATATCTGAAATTTTTTTTACAGATTTTTAGATGGAGGTGTCATCAGGTGTATTATTTTAAGTTTGTATATTATAGTTTCCATTCATATGAATTTGGTTGTAGGAAACACAATCATGCCTCGGCTAATAAATGACAGATAAAATAATATAAACTATCAAATTGAGAGATAACTTCTTCACAGCTCCTTGAGTTTTTTTAGAATAAACAGCGAAGGATTAACAAGAACAAATTTACAAGTATACAAAATATCCTTAACTAAATATTTCTCTCTCTCTCTCGATTATCAAATTTTTATAATATATACTCAAAGTAAATTACACTATCTTACTAGGATACTAAATTCCTATCCACAATTTTTTTGTTGTCAAACTGTACCGTGCATTTCGTACTGCACGTGTCTTTTGCTAATGGTACGTTATTTGGATATAAATTAGAATATTAAAATGAAAAGCATGTAGAATATAAAACAAAATTTGAACCTATTTTTTGCATAAGCGGATATTGTTCATTTGTTTCCAAATGTATTTCCACAGAAAAGTCCTACTACATTTGATGAATTGAAATTCAAAAATTTTATTGAATTTAAATTTTTCAAGTCTCAATGTATACTTTAGATTCTATAAATGTTCCAATGCATCGATTTAATAATTTTTAAAATTTAGCACTTCAAATATATTGTTAGTGTATTATCTCTTCATAAAATGCTGAACATATTTAGTAGCATTTATAATCCTTTTTTGGAACTAAATTATAAATAGCTCAACCTAAAGATAAAACCTAAAAGCAATAACATAATGTATGCTTGACTAAAATTAAACTTGACAGCTAAATGAAACATTTAGCAGCAAACGCAAATAACTAGCATTTATGAAAAACATTAAAGAACCTTTGTTCAGACAAATAAAGTATCAAAGCTTGGGAAAGTCAAACATGTTTGTTTATGAATTTCATAAATATAATATGCATTCAGAGTGGAATTATTTGCAAGGATTTTTCACGTTAGGGAATTGGTATATGTCGAGATTCATAAACCACATTTTAATATAACCCAGATCCGTGATTTAAAGTTGACTTGTTATTAAATATGTATAATACATTTATTTCATAACCTAATTAACTTTGTTTATATTTAGATTAAAAATAAGTCGTTTTTCTTATTAGATTGTTAAATTTTTCAATCATAAAAGCAATTGTTTAACACTATATTGTTATGAATATCGTATAATTAATGCTTAAAATAAATAATTGAAATCTCGGTTTAATATACATTCATATTACTTTCTATTGTATTTATTTTATGATGAAAATTATAATCTTTGCAAGCAACGCTGCCCTTTACACTATAATGGCCTTTCAACCGAAGCTTGGTGAAATATTGGAGATATGGCCAAGTTGAAATCATGTTAGACAAATACTTTGGCAGTGATCTGGAATTTATTTTGCAAATTTTGATGCTGTATCCTGTACTTTACGGATTGTTAAACTACTGTTAAGGAACTGTTTTGCTCTTTGAGACTGAAATCATAAAATCCACAAACCCCGATCTACGTAACAATATACTGGTCAGATATTCATATAAATGAAATTTATTAAATTATATAAAATTTTTCACGAATTTTGCAATTTCTTTATACAACATTTACTTTCTTTATGTTGATTTTAAATATTTTTGAAAATATTTTGAGTGAACATTTGAACATTTTTTTAACTGAGCCAATGTATTGAAAAATAATCTCTAATTAAAATGTTTATAGAAACATGTTTCTTCTATTCTTTCTGTGTATGTCCGAAAAACTTTAAGCAGCTGGCACAATTAAGCAATGAAATTGTTAAGCAATATTTATCAAGGAAGATTTCAAGTATCTTGATTTAATCAGGATAATACAGAATATTAAAGTTATAGAAGTAAGAATCACACAAAAGTTGAAGTTTTTCTCAAGTAATTTACTGTATTCTAATTTGAATTGTCAAGGAAAATAAAATTTTTCCATTTTATGACTTTTTGGAAATGTTTTGAATCATTATTTCTTTGAAACATTTGTTACCAAACATCTGTTATGTTAACGAGACCTGCATTTGATTCAACGCTGCAATCGAATTTAGCTAAATTATCTTATCTTTTGTTATCCTTAGGGGAGAGAAATTTTCCCTCAGTATTTGTATATATCACTCAGAAGCCTCTGGGATAAAACTCAAAAATGTTATTACTTTACTATCTCTTTTGTAACTACTGCTAGTTATGTACAGTAGCGCACACAAAACTTTTTCAAGGGGGGGGGATCCAAGGTCGAACGTCCACTATTCTCGTATCATGCTCCAACATATTCTTTTGATTTCGTCGATTTTCGGTACCAGAAATAGTAAAAAATTAATAATTAAATGAATAATTAGCATTAATTAATAACATTAATTATTAATAACATATACTTAATTAATTTTTACGTACTATAGGATTATAGTCAATCGAAAAAAAATCAAAGGCTTTGGGGGGGAGGGTGCATGACTCCCCCCCTTTTGTGCGCCACTGGTTATGTATTACTTTTGAAGAAAAAATTTCTGTAACAATTGTAAATTTCATTCTAAAACTCTCTGTATTATACAACAGAAAAGTTGCGAAAGTTTTTTAATTGGTTGATTAGTTAGTTTGATTCAAAACCTCCTTTTAAAAGGGACACGAAGGTTTGCCACAGAGATAGTGGAACTCTAATAGGGAGGAGTTACATTTTAAAAAAACATGTAGATTAGGGCCCTCAAACTTTCAATATTTGCGACCCAAAAAATTTTCATCCCCCCCCATGTAATGGCAATGTATTGACTGCTATAATAATGTACTTTGACGCTAAATCTAAAATATGACCCTAATTGTAAACTGTACAAATTATCAATATAAGTATTAAATAGTGTATATATGTTATTTTTAAGTAATAAATATTTTGTATAGGATAAGTATAATGCTACTTTTCTTAGTTCAAAATGTATTTTGTCTTGCTTCCTTTCAGTACATTTTTTTAAATAATCCTTTATTTTCGACATTTCGATATGCTCACGCCCTTCCTAAGGGGTTATCACGCCCCCTAGGGGGGGCACACCCTACAATTTGAGAAACACTGACTTAGACAAAAGTGCTGAGGAATCTCTATGGTAAAAAATAAAAATGTGTCGATCCTTAGGGTTTGGACCTACCCCCCTTAAATACCTTGTGTACTCCACTGCATAGAGGTAGCAATTTAGAAAGTTAAGTTTGTCAGAAATTTCGGAAAATGTAACAATAATTTTCTGTTATGAATTGAGATACTGAAAATAAAAGATGGTTTTTTGCAACTATAAACCTAGATACATAATTTTAGATCAGAAAATAACAATATTTACGAGGTAAGTGAAAAGTAAACTCAAATACTTTTACCATTAACACTAAAGTTCATTAGAATCCAGAGATAGAATTGGAGAAATTTTGAGCCGCGGGGGACATCTAGAACATATACGAAGACAAAAGATTCAAAGTCAGTTTAAAATCCAAATCGATATTCCGGCCGAGCCTTAATTACGCATACGCCCTCACTTTTCAAGGGCTTGAAGAAGAAATGACCATCAAGCTAGGACGATGGCAAAAGAGAGCTTGATGGGTTTTTAATGGTGTTTCCGGCGGTGATGAAGAAGAATTGGTTGCATTGGTGATCCAAACGCTGAATTTTTACATCCTTCACCTTAATTGATAGATCGTTTAATAATTAAATGGTTGTGACTTACGAGGCTTTAAGAAATGCGAAGGAAATCAGAAGAGAGCAACATACTAATACTCAGCACGCGTTCTTCGTGAATTATTGGTACCTGTTATCAATAGTGATCATTTTTTAGCCCTTTTTTCGATACATTATAAGTTTATAGAGTGATACTGGTTCAAAACAGACTAATTCTTTAAAAAAATGCGAGGAATAATAGTAGTACTTTTAAAAGTTTTTTCAATTTATTATTTTGCCTCAATAGTTTATTCAAGTTTCTGATAAACGAAAATGTGAGGGGTAAAAAAAAGGGGTGGGACAAATTTTTTTATTACTTTTAAATAAAAAAAACTATTTAGACTAAACACAAGACGAAACATATTATATTGAGTAATAACTTTGAAATTTCCTGAAATTGTCCAGTTGTGCATTTTTCGTTCTAAAGTCCAGTTTTAAAAGCTCATATTTTATTGCACGCTCATTTGTGTGTGTTGCTTTATGATAAGCTTCGAGATATTTAACTTTTAATCTTATTTAACTTTTTAATGAGAAAAAGAAAATTAGAAAAAAAATCAAAATTTTGTATTATAAGTCGGTGAAGGCAGACTAAATAGTCTTTAGAAAAAGCTTTTCAAGACTAAATAAAAATTTTATAAGATTTAGCATACTGAATGCATAATTATATCAACATACATTAGTTATTCACTCTTCTGTGTAATAACTAAAACTTTGGGGTTTTTGAATTTTAACCATTTTTTTTTTAAAATCTTCTAATCGGATTATGTGAACTGAGATTTTTATAGATCTTAAAAATTAGCAGATAATTATTTATAATATTGTAGAACAATGTAATATTAACATTGTGCTTTTTTTTCTTCAGCAATTTTAATATTTCAATACATTTCGAGAATGAATGTTACAATATACTAACTTGAATGTTACGATATAACTAATACTACAACTTACTACACTTGATTCTGAGACTACATTGAACTAATTCTTTAAGAATATAAAAGATTTTGAAGTTTCACTGTCTTTCCCTCAAAAAAAAAAATCTTTTTAGAGGGGTAAAAAAAGAAGACAGGGAATAAAATATTTATGATTTATATTTGGATATAACGTGGCTCATGATAACTGTTTTAAGGCAACACAAATCCTAGTAAATATTTATAAACACTTTAAGCAACATTATTGCATTGATTCTTGTCCATGTATTTCTAAAATCAGTTTGCGTGACATATAATAGATGGTTTCAGTCATTAAAAAAAATCTAAACTTTGTAATAAAAAAATTATTCTTTGTGTTCTCTTTTTACTTAAGGAGGAGAAATTACTCTCTCTTAAAACATTTTTTTAAAATTCTTTTTACTACACTGCATAATAAGCACAATGAATAAGGACAATAACAATACTACACATAATGTTCAGAATAGTTTCCTTTTTTTGAAACGACAAAGATTGAATAAGCAATTTCATTTTAGAACGCTGTATTTGGATGCACATTTGTAATGCACAATAATTTCATTTTTAAATCACCCTATTTACGCACACAGATTTATGTATTACGCGGTGCAGTTCAAAGAGTTCTTAAATGTAAAGTCTCACCTGAAGCCGTTCCCATTTCAAATAAATAAATCGTAGTAAGATTACATAAGCGCGGGCAAGAAACACATTAAGAAAAGGGGAAGAGAAAAATTAAGAAACGGAGAAGCTATAAAAAAGAGAAGGGGTGGCAGCAGTGGGAACAAAACGAAATTTACAGCACTTCTCGTAAAAGACTCAAGAAATAAAAATTAATCGTCTTGGCCGAGAACAGTTTTTAAGCGAAAAGAAATTTCGGCGATAAGGCACGGGTGGTTTGATTTCACTCTAAAAAAGGCAATGGTGTCTGCGAAAAGGTGGAAAGCAATTTAGTAAGAGGAAAAAGTCCTCATTTTAATTGAGAAATTGACACTTAGCGAATATCTCATAGATGGAAAAAAACCGGACAAAAAGAAAGGGAGATTGTTAAACAGGATTTAAAAAATTGTGGTCTCGAAAAGAACTTACTTGAGTATTTTGTTGTGATATAACGCAGAAAGGAGACTTTACTTCATACTGATTTGTTTTTTATTGATTAATCTCTCAAATCACAGGTCTTTCAGAGCGGATTAGTGGTTGCCAAAAGAAACATATATATTAGCTTTCCACGATGAAATCTTTAAATTGCGTAGAACTGAGAACATTTTACTTGACTTAAGGTTCAATAGAGTTATTATTCTTTGTTGACATAAAAAAAGAAATACTGCAGTTAAAAGATATGTGGATGTATTATATAAAGGGTGTCCTAGAATTATTGGGACAAACTTTAAGAGGAGGTAGGGGACATTCCAAGGATTCAGATTGTCTAAGTCATTTGAGCTGCTATTGCCCGAAGGGGAGTATGGAACGTTTTTCGAACACCGAGCTGGCAGATATGCATCTGATTTACCGACTGGCTGAAGGAAATGCCTGAGCAGCAAACAGATTATATCGTAAAAGGTACCCTCAATTGCAGTGCAGATTTTGTAGGTTATGGAGCAACAAAGGCTATTATCCCAGGTAATCTCATACCCCACCGGACCGCCGATTGTATACTAATTTACATCCCACTTTGTGTAAATAGAAATCATTACGAGGCAATAGGCCTATTTAGGGTGGGCCACGAGTGAATCCCAGTATGGAATAAAATGTGTTAGATATCGTACGAAGGAATCCGAGTACCAGTGTACCAGCCGCTGCAGCTGCCATGGTCCGACGGTGTAACGCATGTGTATCACTAGCAATGGTGGAAACTTTGAACGTTTTGGGGACATTTTCACGTATCATCTACCGCAGCATATGTAATATCTTTGACCAATAAATATTTAAGATTATCTCAGTCTTGTGTCTCTTCGTTTCTTGTACCTGTCATACTACTTGCCCATGACGTTTCTGACCATGGGTTGCTATGCTGATCTGAATCCTTGTGATGTCCCCTACCTCCCCTTAATGTTTGTCCCAGTAATCCTGGGACACCCTATATAATGAGTTGTCTGAAAATTCTAATTTAAAGATAAACTATAAATAGAAATATAACGAGACAGAATAGGCCAAAATTAGATGGTCGTGGTAGTATAATAGCAAACACTTAGGCTTAGAAACTAAGATTGTAGGGCTAAACATTGTTTCAAATCCAACCAACCTTCCCCTGCATTTCCTTATGTCACTGGACTAAGAGGAAGAAACAAGATATCAATCATTGGCATGGCCAAGTAATTTTAGAGCGTTTTTCTCATGTTGTATTTTACAATAATGCAACTTGTACTTTTTGCTAACAGAAAGTAGTACTGTACCACTCCTCTAAATGTACTTCTATTGAGCTGAAAAGAAATAATGACATAAATTTGTATCAGTGCAGGTAGATTTTTTTAAAAAAACTTTTTGCAAACAATAAATTTACTAGGTAAAATTTAAGAAAATTTTGTTATAAACTAGCGAAATTCAGGAAAATTTGTAGGAAAATTCGGGAAAACTATGGGAAAATTTAAATATGATTCGGCTCATCTAGGGCACAAATGCGACCCAATGCCGAAAACCCGAGGTCAATTGGTTGCTTATTGGCTGAGAAAAAGGTACAACAAAATATGGAACGAAGACGAAGACGAAATTTGCGTCCTTATAGTGCTTTTGTTCCACTACGTGAAAAACGCGCTAAAAATAGTGTAATTATGTTTCTTTCAAATATTCTGAGTTTTTTAACACAATGCTAAATAATTAATACCCAAGTACTGTGGTTAGTTTTTGTAACCAAATACAACGAAAAAACATCAATCTACATGTCAAAGCCAGACAAACCAACATCTAAATAAATATAGATTTTTTTAAAAAAAAGTCTGTATAACAACGCGTGAAGTTTCCACCAAAATAAAAAATAATAATGGTTTTTAAGGAAAAATTGTGTATATATATGATACCGGATGAAATTTATTCCGCATATTAATTGATCCCTTACGCATATCATGGGGCAAACAGTTATTTATGTTTGTTTGCTTTCAGAAAGCTGTGCATTGAAGTCATGTGCAGTATGGAGAAGACAGAGGATTAAATTTTTTCATCTAAAGGCTTACAGTGCCCGAAAAATGCAAGAGGAAGTGATGGCTGATTATGGAAATGACAAACGTCACGTGACCCTATTGCGAGATAGAAAAGGACTTTTCAAGTAGACCACATGTTTCTCATAGACGATCTAAGAAGTGGATGGCCATCACTCATGGACGATACTACAACAATGAAAAAAATGTAGGGCTATTAGACTAAAGGAGCAACAGTCCAAACGTTCAAGAATAAGTCTGATTTCAGTTACGGGAGAAGAATTATTCACCAAGAACTGCTCAGGTCAAAGGTGTCAGATCAATGGGTTCTATGATTACTGACTTCTTTTCAGACCTGCAGAGGGAGATGTTGAATTTTTTGGTGCAAAACGGAGAGTTTTTCTGGTCGACTGGTAGCTATGGAATTACATCTATCTATATGATCCGAAGATTAAACTTATGGACGATAAGAGAGAAGAAGATGGAGGGCTATTAGACTAAAGGAGCAACAGTCCAAACGTTCAAGAATAAGTCTGATTTCAGTTACGGGAGAAGAATTATTCATCAAGAACTGCTCAGGTCAAAGGTGTTAGAACAATGGGTTCTAAGATTACTGACTTCTTTTCAGACGTGTCGAGAGAGATGTTAAATTTTTTTCTCTGGTAGCTATGGATGAATCTTACATTTATCAATATGGTCCGAAGATTAAAAGGATGAGCAAGAAGTAGAAGCACAGCAACTCACATCTTCCGCAAAAGTCTAAGGTAAAGAATTTGGCAGGGAAGATCATGCTGTCTGCATTTTGGGACTCTTGTAAAGTTATCTTAACGTACCACCTGGAGAAAAGTCAGACCATTCCAAATGTCTATTACTTAAAAAATTGTGGGATGTTCTGATGAAGAAATGACAGGGTATGATCAACAAAGGCTTTCATCTTCTTTCTGACAATGCACTTGCTCCCTCATTTTGATGTGAGGCTTAGGAATCAAAGAGACGTGAATTTAAATTTTGCCACGTCCACCGTATTCTCCCGATTTTACTTTAAGAGACTTTTCTTTTCAAAATATTATTTTTGGGTCAGATATTTGATTGCACAAAAATAAAGTAATTGAACAATTGGAATAACGTTTTTTACGCTTTCGAAAGGTCAGGGAGAAATGTATAGTTCTAGATTCCATTCAATAACCACACTTTGTCTAAAAATTAAAAAAAAATATCGTCGTAATTTTCCTAAATATCTTATGTGTGGCTTTTAATTACAAATATTAAATAAGACAAATCCGAACTTTAATTGGAATAATAAATTTAAAGTTATATCACGAGCTGAATGCCTGGCATAAGCAGAAAGACACAATTAAGGAATTTATAATTTCATTTTATTACATAAAAAATATCACGCTGCTTTTTAATTCGACTGACACCAAAACTGTAAATACCTTACTTTTCATTTAGTAAATTAGCTTAACTTAATTAGCTTAAATTAAATTAGAATTATTTTACTTTTACTTACTTTTCTGGTTTTTTTCCCTCTCTAACGTGAAGCATTTTAAACTCCGTACGAATTTTTTCAATAATACAAACACATATATTTACTGCACAGATATTAAAACGCTAGAAAATATTTTAATATCCGGTTCTAATGTTTCAAAGAAAGAAAATGAATAAAAGCTTTAGTATAAATTATTCTAAGCAACAAAAAATTTCGATGACCAGATCAAGTTACAATTTTGATTTATGTAGAAGGATAAAAATGCTCAGAGTAGCAGTATTTTTCATTAATTACAATCATAAACAGCAAACATTCGTAAATTTTTATTACTGCCATATTATTACTATTTGATGGTTTTAATATTAAATATTATATCACATATATATATAATTTCTAGTGTACATTTATCTTTCGTAAGTGCAATACATAATCATTTATTGCATCTACATGGTTATTATTTCAGGTTTCAAGTATCCCCCGTTAAACTTAAATGTACTTAAGATATTCTCTGCAGTCTTAATATTATTACTACATCTTTATAATAATAACTAACAAAACCCAAATATACACTAAATTTAGTCTGATAATAAACAAAGTTTTACGAGGTAAAGCAAGTGTTTTTATCGCCTTTTTTCCCCTATACATTGTATAGATATGTACAGAGTATTGGTAAAGAAACGAATAAAAAAGTGATTTACAATGTTTCTATAAGAAAAGTGCTTTGTCATAAGGTTAAATTTAGGAGTATAACTTTAGTTTCTTCTTATAGCTGTTAAAATGATAGCCATTTATTTAAATATTTAAAAAAATCCCTGTGACACTGGCAGTAGGGAAAAAATATTGCTTCTGTGACGGTCATTGACATTTCCATTAAGTCTGACCCAAGAACCGTCTTTTATGGCTAAAGGGGAGCAATATTATGCGAGATGAAGTCATTGTGTTTTTCGCCCGTGCTTTACTTATGCTCCATCACCCGCATAAGTTAAGCATGATTGTGTGGGTTTAGGAGATGATATCATACGGTTCTGAAACAAAATGACGAGATCTTTTAGGTTGAAAAGCAATGGCTCTTTCACCGAAAGAAGCATCCATTTACTACAAATACCCTTTAAAAATTCAGGTTATATGGTTTTTGTTTTGGGGGCACGGATAATTTCGAATATATTAGCGATCTTGAGAAAAGGAATGATGTTTTGTTTTTAAATTACCGAAATGTTATTTTGAGAAACTGATTAATAATGTTATATGTTATAAAATTTTTCTATAAACATATGTATGTAACAGCGATGCATTTAATGTGTAGTTCTCATTTTCTGCCGATGTGTACGCGTATATATACATTTCTGGCTACAACACAAGTTGTTGATAAACAGCAATATGTTTATGAGAAAGTTATATCACTTGTAAATACTCTTGGATATATTTTTATTTCCAATGAGGCTGCGGATTCATATTCACCATTTCAGACCTAGCACATTCCCCGGAAGTTGGTATCATTTTTAAGTGTGGCACGATATAGGTGGAATATCAATCATATCAATGTAATATTGATGCCTAGCTTCCACCCCCAGAGGGAGGCACCTGAGCTCTAACGATGCAAAATTGTACCAGAAATTTAATTTTGCCGAGAGCACCCAAACCAAAAAGACACTCTAGGGACCACGAACATGCTGCATAATCATATAACATGGATGCTGCCGATTTTCTGCATCATGAAAATCCACCAATTTGGGCTGGGGTCGAACTCGCAACCTTGGGTGTACAAGGTCAGCGACAAACTAAATGCACCACCCAGCCGGGCTCTTGCACATATATAAAAATGTAATAATTCAAGTTAATTTTCTCGTGAGGGATTTTTATTTTGTAATGGTCTTGAACCCACTAGGACTTCACATAAATAATAAATTGTTAGTTACTCACCTAACGGGAGTTAACCATAACTTATAACGTTTAAAAATTATGTTGTCAGTGCTTTTATATTATTCGTTATATAATCACATCGTACGATAGTTGTCCACCATCGAAAGAGCCTTCCACGGAAATCATGTGAGTTTGGAAACTTCAGGTTAGCTTTTTGCATTTAAGCCTTCTTTTTAGGAAAAAAATGAGCTGCCAGCTTCTTTTGATTTGTGTTCGCGTGTGTCGTTTTCTGCATAAGTGTTTAAATGTAAAAAAAAAAGAAAGGATTATTCTGCAACAGAATGATTCCTCATCACTTGACAACATTTACATCCACAAGCTAATAATGGAAATAAAAAATTAGTAATAAAGCGACCACGAAGACACGGTATATATATTACAGTTAAAGTGCATAATTCGGTTACTTCATAGAATAACTAGGTATTTTAGGAAATAACTAGACAAGTCAGTTAAAGTATATAATAGTTGAAAAATTTCACACTTTACCTAGTTATTCTATGAAATAACCATTGATGGATCATTAAAAAAAAAGTGAAAAATAAATAATTTTAAAGTTATTTTATAAACTAATTGATCATAAATTGCTAAAATCTCTCGAAAAATACATTTGATCCCTATTACGGATGATTAATTGATAAATAGTAAGGAAAGCACACAGATGATATAATTTATTATTGCTCATATTGCTAACATTAGTTAAACAGAAAAGGGGAAAAAGAATATGTTGCAGAAATAGTTATAATTAATTATTATATAAAAAAAAACTTACTGGGAAGAAAAACTTTTGCTTCATAAAAACATTGTGTAAGCTTTTTCAAACAAAATTATAAGAGAGTACTAATTTAAATTTTATGAATACCTTTATTTTACTTTTCATTATTTATTATAGCAAGGATTGTTGAGATGATGCTTAGAATTTGGGTTCAAAATTTACTAAAAGCAGCTAGAACCAGTTTAAAGAACTTTCGGAAGAGTTTCATACGAGGGTGACTCTGAAATTTTTGAGATACACGCAGACGAGAAGTTAAAAACAAAAAAAAAAAAATTAACGATTTAATTTGAAAATACAAAGTATTTTAACAGAGAAGACGACTTTTTACTGACTTACTTCAAGTTGTTTAGCGCAGAATAAATTTTAGACAGAAGAGAAAATGGAGTTGAGGTGAGAACATTATTGTGCTATGATTTTCTATGATTTTAAAGCTGGATTAAATCGAGAAGAATGCTTTCAACGACTGCAATTAGCATTTTGTGATGAATCTCCATGTCGTGGTACTGTATTCAGATGGTTTAAAGAATTTTGTAGTGATCGCAATTCTCTTCAGGATGAAGAACACACAGGAAGGCCGCAGTCGGCAGTAATCCCGGGTAATGTGCCTACTATATGAAAAGTGTTAATGGATGATAATCGCTGTTCCTACCCAATGATACAAAAGGAACTTAGCATTGGATCAGCAGCCGTACACAGAATTATTCATGAATAATTAGATATGAAAAAAGTAATTTGCCTTTGGGTTCCCCATAATCTAACTAGGCACCAAAAAGCGGGGCGTGTTAGAATCATTAAAGAAACCCTTAAATTGCTAAATGATATGGACCACCGCATTATTTCTAAAACTTTAATGGGTGATGAAACCCCTACATACAGTTTTTTGACGTCACAACACGTCAAAAAAGCAAAGTATGGGACTTTGAAGATAATCCCACGCCAACAATGGTGAAAAGACAACGAGCATTAAAAAAAAAATAATGTATACCGTCTTCTTCAGAAGTACGGGATTGATCAAAGCCATCAGGTTTGAAGGACAGACGACAGTAACAGTAAACTGGTATACCACTAAGTCTTCCAGAAATTCTCCAAGAAGTTAATGTTAGGGGACTAATGCTTCACCATGTCAATACGTCTTCCCATACAGCCAGATTAAAAGTTGAGTTTCTTAAGCAAAAATAAATTAAATTTATAGAGCATCCCCCTTATTCTCCTGATATAGCTATGTGTGACTTTTGGTTATCTTTTAATGTAAAAAAGAACTTACGTAGACGTCGTTTTCAGTTAGAAGAAGAGATTGATGAGGCTATATATAAATGCATTTTTTTCATCAATTCCAAGAAATGAATGATTTGAGGCATTTAATCTGGGGAAAGTTCGTCCACATAAGTGTATTGATGCTGGAGGAGACTACTTTGAACACTCCTAAAATTTTATAAGTATAATTTTAAAAACCTAGTAGTACCTCAAAAATTTCAGAGTGACCCTCGTATTTCATACTTTAACGATCAAGTAATCGTTATTCTATAGAATACCTAGTTAAATCGTAGAATTCAATAATTTTCTATACTTGAACTGTCTTGTCTAGTTATTTCATATAATACCTAGCTATTCTATGAAATAACGGATTTCACACTTTAACGGTAACATGTGTATACATTTCTGGGTACAACACATGTTATTGGTATATGTACCAACAACATGTGTTGTATGTGTTCATAATATTTAAGAAAACATCATTTCCTGAAATGCGATTCTTTGATTTTCATTGTTTGGGTTCAATATAGTAGATAATTAAGTTGCTTTCAACTCTCTTGGCTTTCGATGCTTTAGATTTTCTTTTATAAATTAATTTTAGCACTTAAAAAAATTTTTATTAATTTTTTTTTACTTATCCGTAATCTAGAAAATTATGGGGATTTAGATTTTTACAAATTAATTTTAAAAATAATTTTTTTAGCTTGGATCCAACTGTATTTTCTGTACTTTATTTTATTTTAGTCCAATAACAAGTCCTAATGAAGGGAGAAAAATTTGGATAGATTTTTTGAGACGAAGCAGAGTTAGAATTAGTTTTTTTTATGGTATGTATGATCAACAGACGTTATAAAATCAAATTATTCTTGAAGAAGTTAACTTTAGAGATCTCAATAGTAAAAATGGAATAGAAGCGAAATGTGTCATTACTTGAAGTATGTGAATTTGATAATACCAGTTTACCTATTTGAAAGATAGAAACTCTGTGAAAGAAAATGTGTGCATAAATAACAGCAGTGTGCAAGAAAGATTTTTCTCCTTGCTTCATGGGGTATTTTTGCTGAATTATGCCTTAAAGTGCATGGAATCGAAAAATGACCTCCAGCCTTGATGATGGGCAAATATATATTTTTCTTTTTGTAAAATAAGGTATGTTTGTTAAAAAAACTAATTTTAATAATTACTCTTTTATTGCGATAAACTCAACGCATTATTCTTTATAGCTAATCAAACATTTTTTTGGGATCAATCCTCACAATTTCCTTTCCCCTTTTTTTTGGCGTAACTTTTCTTCTTCTTTTTGATGCTTCTTCGTAGACGCTTTCACTTTCTAACTTTGGTTTCTCGTTTGAGCTTTTAACATTCGATTCTCCTTGGTAGTGTCTCTCGAAATCGCGGACGGCTTAATTAAGTCTTTCACCTTGTTTTCATGATAGGCTTCCAAGTTTTCAGGAAAATAGTCACTATGGGAGTATAGGAAATGAATTGTTAAGCTTATTTAGCATTCTTGATTTTTTTACACACACAACATGCATTGTACAATGGTTTTGTAGTTTGAATCTTTAGTATCCCCCCAAATTTCTATACAACATTTCTCAAAGAGTCCCACGGTTCTCTTTCCCTTTCTCCTACTGTTTCCAAAAGGAAGGGGTAGGATAACAGTTTTTCTTCGTAGATGTCAGTAAAAACTGTCTCTTTCAACTTGATTTCAGAGAATTTCGGGAACTTGAAATGTAAATATCTGTAACTTTCGCAGTCGGAGCTTCATAAGCCCAATTTATTATGAACACATAATGATAAAAGGTTATTTGGTGAATCAAAGGTCATATCGGTTCACTGGGCATTAAGGCATCTCCGCGTGGCCAGTCAATTTTTATCCAATGCAGCTCTATGGCTGAACTGTCTCACAAGCACAGAAAGCCAGGATATTTTGAATAGCCTGCTTGCTGTCTCAACAATGTGGCTATTATTTTGAAGTCCCACAAATAATCGATTATGATCTTGGTATTTTTTTTCTTTCGAATAATTGCCAAATCAGTATAGATTTCTTCCATATGCAACAAATGTCCTACAAGAAGAGATGCAATAGATTTCCACTGTGCAACATGACTACTTTGAGGCTATATTTGGTTGAATCAATGAATAAACATCATTTAAATGAATCATATTCTACTCATGAGCACCTAAATATCACTACAAATAACTGTATCTCCCTCTTTGGAGAAAAACAGTAAATTCTTTCTCTGGATGCCTCTATCACGAAAATAAGGAACCAGGCGATAGCATGCTTTTGTTAACCCTTATCCTAGGGATTCGGCTACATCTTTGGAAAAGCCTAAATCAATAACTAGGACATTGAGCTCATTCTGAGAAAAAGTTGAGGTCTCTCTTTAGCATAAAAAAATGAACTAGATTCGTTTTGAGGAAGTAATGTGTCTTCTCTTCCAACTTATTTAAGATACCATCCAAACTGGAAGGTATCATGCTTTGGAGTCCTCGCTTTGTTTTGACCCTAAAGTTTCAAATAGAAGTAAATACAATAAGCTGTTTCCACAAAATCATTTACGTTCCTTTGTTGATTTTTTAACGCGAATCCACCACAAATAAAATAATGTTTCTCCAGAGAAATAACACAACCTTTTGGAGTCATAGTTCAGAAGCAAAAATATGCGCACAGCAGCATTTTGAATGCTGGATGTAAACTGAGTGTGGCTTTACATACCAAGCGAGGGACTGAATTTGATTTGCTTGTTGAATAATGGTTAATCTGACTTTTAATTTATTAACATTTTTCTTGTTTATACTTATTCCTAGTACCTCCAGAGAACACGTTGAAACACATACTCAACCAATAATATTCCTCAGAATTCACTTTAAGCTAATTAAATCTTTTTGCACGTGATCATCTGACCTTCCTCCCCTAGCGTTAAACCTTACTTCTTCCACTTCTCTTCCCCACCAATCTTCAATTTTGTTTTCGTTAATTGTTGAGTTCTGCTATAATTAATATGCGATGTCATGTTTTTGTGGAGAATACTAGGTAAAAAAAACTAGATTTTAAGTTAAACAGAAATTTATATAGTTAAATCAATCTTTTTAACTATATATATACGGAAAATAAAGCATGGAAAGTTTGGTGACAATGTTGGAAAGAAGGAATGGCTGTGAAGAATCTTCCTCTCAGAACTTATTCACTTAGTCATTGGTCACAATACATCACGGAACCGTCGCGTGTAAAATATGAGTGTGGAGCAGAGAAAGACGAAAGTCAAATAATAACGTATTTTCAGTAGAGGGACATGGAAGGAAAAACAGAGGAGATAAAATCTAAAAGAGAGAGAGAGAAATACAGTAGAGAAAAAATTCCTTAGAACTGCAGGAGAGAAGAAGGTAGACAAAAATAAAACAATGGCAACGTTGTTAACGCAGGTGCTTTCATGTACTATTTATTTTTCACTTCTATGGGGTGGGGGTTTGCGTTCGAATGGTTTGTTCGCGTGACTGCTGACGTCACGAGACTCCCACGCTACCCCGAATTGATTTTATATACCGGGATTCGCTCCCCCCTTCCTTACGTTGTTAGGAAATGAAAGATGGACCCGGAAGGCTCTACGTCTTGCATTAGATAGTACCGTGGAGGGAATTATCCGCAGAAGCAATTAAGGAACGTGCACAAGTTACCGAAAGGTGGGACTTTTCAATCTTCATTACATCTGCCGGATTCGGACTGAAAAGTTTAATAGCTATGGGAAAAGAGGGTGGAAGAACCCAGGAAGGATTCGTGCTCCAAAGAGATACAATCAAAGATGGATTCTTGCATCAAGGACTTCTTGCTTTTTCGGTATTATAGATAGAAGCTAAGCCATTGTGTGAATTTGTTATTGGAGTTTGTTAGCAAGTACGACAACGAATTCGCTGTAACATCAGTTTGCGGATTTGCCGCAGTATCGCATTGTTAATGATGATGATAACTGTTTTATGATATTTTGTTTCGCATGCATTTTTTTAAAAGAAATTTGAGGGTATACGAATAAATAAGACGCATTTTTTTGGGATATGTATTTATATTTCCAATATACTAATATCATTATTATGTTGCTGATTTTGGGATTAGTATCGGAGGGAAACATTCCAGAACTTTTACCAACAGAGCATTGTTCTCCTTTGTAACATAGAGTTTTAATATGCAAAATTCTATAAAATTATCCTGTATTAACTCCACTGTAGAGGCTTTGAGTCACATGTACTTTAAATCCTAGATTTTCTTGAACTTCTTTTGCCCTTTCTTGCAATAATACTCCCCTTAAAAAAATATTTCTTGCTCTTACAGAAAAAAACCAATTGAACACTACTATATCAATATCACATGCTTGTGTTTGTAAAATTTTACTGTATTCGAGTATTCATTTGATTTATTAATCTTCTGCAATTTTATTTCTCCTCTGTCTGTTAGTGCGTCTTAGTTGGTTTTTACTTATTCTAAATTTCTGCCTTGAATTTCTCTAATTAAACTTTCCAATTTCTGTTACATGAATAGCACCAATTTTTTGTTTTAATATTAATCTTTTTCGGTTATAAACCAGCAAGAACTAAGAATGATAGAAATTTTCACTCGATCTACATTACTAGATCTGCGACTTGGCGGGTGTGGTTGAGTCCTCTCACCCCCCCCCCCTACTTTCCCATTGCTCCCTGTCAGATTACTTTACAATTTGCTAAGATCTTCACATAAGTTTATATTTGAAAGTATTATTTAAATTGCTAATTGTTATGTATACTATATTATACTATATACTGACTCTAAAATAATTAGCTTTCAAAAAAGAGAATATTTACATTGGTATTGTGAAATCATGTAAAAAGTCGCGCCACTAAGACGTGCCATAACTTATAGCATGTTTTGCTTATAAATTGGGATGCCAAGCAAATTAGTCTCGCACTTTCCCCCTCCCATCAGTTTCGCTCCTCTTTTGTGGTTAGATTGACTTATGCCAAAAATATTTATTATTTTTTTTAGAGTTAAAAGTATTTAAAAATAGCACTTAGTATCTTTCACTGAGCACAGACATGATTTGGAGTCTCAAAAGATTGCTAACAACACACAAAGTGTTTCTATTTTTAATTATTTCTTTACCTCTATCTTATCTTTGAAACTTTTTAAGTGTCTCTTAAATAAATAGAGTAACCCTCAGTAAGGTGTAAATACAATAAAATCCCTATTCAAAGAAACCGAGATTGATAGAACTATTACAATTGAGATGTCTCTAACGGCAGGTACGACTGCATATGTGTAGATATGTGTGTATAGCCTGATTTCCTACAGTCGTCCTTATTTATGGCTTTTTTAATTTTATAAGTTGGTATATATTAATTTTGTAGTCTTAAGTTATTAACGATTGTATTTTTCAAATCATTTAAAACTTTTTAAAATTCAATGTAGATTGCTGTTTAATACTATAGTACAATACGTTTTTATATTTTTAAAAATTATTATAATTCTTACAAAAAAAAATTCACTCGGTATTTTTATTTTCCCCAGTAATATCGGCAAATGAAGAGAAAGATTTCCCTCTCGAAGCAACGGTTTAACTCCTCAATCTTAGTTTCAAGACTAAGGAATTGCTACTGTATTTTGCTTAAGGTATCCAACTACCCTAAAATTATGAATTTTGCCAAAAACTGAAAAATTTTGTTTGTGATTTTATTTTATACGCCATCTTATTAGCTATATAAAAATACCAAGTTTATTATTTTCCGTTCACTAGAAGAAAAACCACAAGTGTTTAAGTAAAAGCAGATGCCATTACTTTAAAAGCAAGCTATATATAGAAACTGCTGCTACATATAGAAAATTGGGTGTTTCCATTCATAAGATTAAGTTTCCATATATATTTTTAACACCTAAATTCCATAAAAATCCTGATAAATTTAGAACAGTAACAAATGGTTTTAAAACTTATATCACTGCTGCAGGTAAAATGCTGCATAATATTATACAAGAATTCATCAATAAGCACTGTAATAAAGCTATAATTAAAAATAGTAAAGAAATTATATATTTTTTTAAGAATAAAAATATTTATTCAGTTCATAGTTATGACTTTGAAGATCTTTTTAATTCCATTAATATCAATGATATAATTAGGGTAATTTTAGATAATCATAGAAATTATAACCTTAATATTAATTTACAAAAATTTAAAACTCTAATAAATTTAGTCTTAAAAAAAAACTACATCAATTTTAATGGTTCTCTGTACAAACAAACCAAAGGTTTGCCTCAAGGTGGCCCTGCTAGCAATAGTTTGGCTAATTTATATTTACACTTTTACGAAAATAATTATATTATTAATAATGATTATTACATATTTAGATACATAGATAACCTAATTATTTTTGGTAAAAATAATAATTTTAACCCCAATATTAATTTTTATCCGGAATATTTAAAGCTAATTAAAATTAATAGTAATCCAGTTAAAACTAATTACTTGGATGTATCATTGTGCATTAAGGACTATAAATTACATAGCAATATTTATGATAAAAGAGATGATTTTAATTTTAACATTCTTAAAGTGCCTTACTGGAATTCCAACTTATATCAATTTATAGAAATATTATTTTCAATTATATTTATCGTAACAAGGTATTAGTTAGTGATAAATTTAATATATATTTAAATATTAATAATTTTATTAAACATTGTATGGAACATAGTTACCCTCCTAAATTTATAAAAAGTTACCTAACAGTTAAGTAAAAAAAGTTATTAGTTGTACATTTTATAGATAGATGGCGCCTCTAGCTAAGTAATTTAACAATATTATATTTGCTTAAAAATTAATTGTATATGTATGGGTGGTACTTTTATTTTCTATAAATTTTAACATAAAATATAGAGTTTTAAATGTGTATATATAGTATTAATGCTACTTTATCAAAACTTAATAATTATATGCGATACTGTTATTGTCCATAGGCGGCGAATATGATTCACGTGGTAAGTCTTCTAATAGTTTAACTTTGATTTTAAATATTTTAGTAATTATTACAGGCTATAATATTATCGTTTTACATTAATAGATTATAGTTTTATCTATAATGATAGTTAAACTTCTCTAGAAATGTATTGCTTTCCCTGTGGCCCAGAGTATTGGTAAATTCAGGTGAAGGTTCTCTGGCCGGAAAAACATTGTTTAAACCTGCATTCCTAGTTCCTAAGGCTAGGAGTTTGCTTTAGTATTTCTGTGGCTAAATCTATTCTATCATGACTATAGTTATCTTAGGTATATAACTATTTTTTGTATATTTTTGTAATATATATATAATGTCATACTTTTAAAAAGGGTTTTACTCGAAATGTGTTTTTTTTTAAAATACTCAAACGGGGCCATAGATTGCTAAAAAAGCTTTTAAAATAATTAACTGAAATTTTTTCTCTAAGTTCTGTATAATAGTAGAATTGTTTTAACCTTCAGAATTATTAATCACTGTTTTATTACAAAATTTACAGTCCCGTATGTGAATATAATCACTGTTTTTTTAAGCAATTTCATATAATAACTGAGATAAAGGGCTCTAGTTTTTGTAAAAAAGAAAATATCTCTTATCCTGAAGGTCATTTCAAAAATGAATAGCAAAACAACACATTAGAATGAAAAAATTGAAAACTTGTTTATAAACCTTTGATACAGAATGAGCCGCGTTTATGCTATTTTTTGTCAAGTTTTACCTATTTTTTTCCCATTTTAGTAATAATAATTTCTTTTTCTCTTCTTAATTTTAGCATATTTTTCTTAAATGTACTCAACAAATCTAAAAATAAAAAAAAAATCCCCATGTATCTATTTTTTTTAAAAAAAAAGTTATCGCAACCAGTCGGATACCTTAAAAGCCATTTTTCTCCGACCTGTACTTTCTTGCTATGTTCCTACATATCAATTAGCATTCAGTTAGATATTCAGTAACAATTCAGGTTATGGTTAATGGTTATACACACACTTGTATTCATTTTCCATGCTTGACGTGTTGTTATATTGTCTTCTTAAAAATTTGCTATTTTACTTCGATTTTTAATTTTCTCAATCAGGTATGTAGATTAAATTTTTACTTGCTATTTGGCATTGGTAACTTAGTTTCAGTATTCTTCTTTTAGTTATTATGATTATTATCTTTAGTATTCATGAAATCCTATTCTTACACAATTTTCTCTCCTTGCAACTCAGCAGCATTAGCAAACATATAGAAAAAGGGACTTAGAACTATATTTAAGCCTACAATTTTTTATCCTAAGGTTAAGAGTTTGCTGTAATAATACTGAGGCAATCGTATTTTTCACATAGATTTGAGGGCATGATTGTCTCGTTATGTTTATAACTATTGCTTTTCTTTATTAGAATTATGCCAAATTAGTATATCATTGTATGTATTTATATATGTATGGAGGATAGAGTTACAGAGTAATTCAAATACGAATATGAAATAAATGAATTAGTATCAATACTTTTTTACGCTTAAGTTTCAAAGTTGAAGTATAAAACTTTCTCAAAGTAGGTCTAATGAAACTATTTTTTTCTTATGGAAAAAATATGTGAATTTTTACTTTCTTCTTCAAAGTTTATTATCAATTCTTAGGTTTAGAGTTTTATGTCTATTTTTAAGTAAGTACAGTAAAGGAACAGTTTCATTTCATTGTTATGAGAAAATCCATTTAATATTTCATAAAGTATAAACTAAGTTTTCCATGCCCCTTGCCCCACCCCTCAAAAATCTCACAGTCGTCTTATCTTTCAGCAGCACTCCGCGTTTTCACACACACACACAGCATTAAATTCCTCAGCTCTCCAGATTTAATTTTACTCACACTCGCAAATGCGCAATCATCTTGAACCTTTTTTTTTCATAAATCATGATCATTTTCACTTTGAATTTTTATAAACGTTGCCTTTTCGAACACTGCATTACATAAAATTCGCTTTTAAATGTGTAAAAAATGTACTCCAAATGGAAAAAAGAAGCAAAGAAAATGGCGTTAAAAAAATAAGCCAGCGAAGCATTTGTGCCAGAAAAATAAAAGCGTCGAAAATGTATCTTACCAACTGAATAACAGGATAAATTAAGTTCTAGTCTGTGGTGACAGGAAGAGAGATATTCGTATTCAAAAATAAATTTCATTGCTTGGAATAAAAACCTCTCGAGTTTCTACGCGGCCAACTACAGATATGCATTTCTCTCCCAGAGTTCTTTTCATATGTTTATGGGCTTGAGTTTCATTTCACGAAATGAAGGGAAGATTATGAAATCTTATACGGATCTAAAAAGATAAAAAGCTTATGAGCAATTTCTACCTTCATTCTTTGAAGCATTCTATCAAGTATCTCTATGATTTCTTAAATGTATCTCTGAATAAAATAATGCGTCTCATTTCTCGAAATATATCTGCTTTTGGATGTCATTCTTCGAGAAAGTAATTTCTTAAACGTCTTTTTGCTTGATGCACTGACTTGTTTAAATTAAACTTTATGTCGAAATCTTCTTCTTTTTTCTGCAGAAAAATATTTTGATTGTTTAAAAACCAAGCGGGTATTTTTCTTTTTGCATGAGGGGAAAAAATAGAACACACAAAACACTGTGCTTTGTACTTTTTTACTCCCACTCTACCATTTCAATTTAAAAAATAATTTTGCGATTTTTCCTTTAGATTAATCATTTTTTGAAAAGTTATTTGTTTAATGAAAATTTCAAAAGAAATTTGTGCTGGGTGCATACATTTTAAAAATGAAATATACTTATAAGCTAATGAAGAAAATGCAATATGTTGGATTTTGTTTCGAAAAGAGAGCTTGTCCGGATCACTTTTTCATTTGTTAGCTGGTATTTTGTTATTCCAAGTTACCTTTGATACACCTACTCTATTTTCTTTGATTGTGGTGTATAAAAATATTTAATCTCGTGTAATATTTGTTGCCGAAGAATTTTAGCTATTGTCATATATACTTTGAAAAACTCGTATACGGACGTATCCTTTTATGTACAAGAAATGAATACAAGAAGACGTAAACAAAAGTGAGTCACTCAATAAATAAAACTAGACTATAACTATTCATATATGTTATTATATATATTTTACTATAATTCCGACTTTTTAGATAAAATGAATCAAGGGCATTTTATCATATCTGAATGAATAAAACGTTTTCGTAATATTGAAGCGTATCAGGTAGATTTCAGAAATCTTCCCCTGACGAACATTTTAGTTTTATCCAATCAAAAGTTTTGTTTAAGCTTTGAAGATGAAATATTTCTTTCCACACAGATTATGAATCTACTAAAAAAATATACTTTACATACTTTATTCTGATGAAATATTATGACAGTGAAAAAGTGAAATGAAAATTATTCAAGATTTTTTGTATGCCAAGAATATAAAACATAGGATGCGCAATCATATACTGCATAAATTATGCATGTTAGTTTCATAACTTTAGGATGCGTTTGGATTGTAAAGGATCAGGATCTAGGAAACATTTAATGTAGTGGATCTGGATTTATAAGAAGAATCTGAATTGTAATGAATTTGATTTATATATAGGAAGCATCTGGATTATCAGCATGAAAAAGAATAATAGGATTAATACACAGATGGATATTATTTTAGTGAATGTACTATGTTCTACTTATAATTTTAATTACTTAAATGCTATTCGCTGTACAGATAATTGCTATGTACTATTATTTTTATGTTTTTAAAAATATAATTTTTTACAATGTTCGCATTACTGTTAGGAATTAATACTAAATATACTTCCAAATGAGTGCCATCCTTGGTATGACTTAACAAGTTTTCCTTTTCTGATTATGAAGGACCAAAATTTTAGTATCTTTCTTCACAATTATATTTACGCATCCTATTTTTTACATCCTTGTTAAATTAAAGTCGTTTGTCATTCGTTAATAGGGTTTAGAATCACAGGATACAATTGTTATGTACATAATACCTAAGTTATTTTTTGTTGCAGTCAATCCATTTTCTTAGCTTTGAAAACCTGTTTATCATTGAAATCTGAAACGATATTGAGGGACAAAACCATTTCACACCAGTTTCCGTTGAACTTTCGCAGTTAAGAAGGATGGTATATGTTGTTTCCCCATCTGAACAGACCCCAAAATTCCATGCATTGTTAAAAGGGACTTTTCAAAAGGGAGCTTAATACTGTTGGAGACGATGTAGGGACCTATAAGCGTAGCACACGTCATCGATTTTACCTACCTCACAATCCCCCTACTCAACTTTATCACGCTCCACTACAACGGTCAATCCCAATCGACTACTCGGAGGCAATTGTGTGGGGTAAAAACCCCTAGGGGCTGAGAAAGAGAGAGAACTACCGTTGATCACACAGACGGGGGACCCTGACAACAATGACCTTACTTCTGTTGTGAAGAATTTTCGGGGTAAAATCTTTCTTGTTATGTAATCTCATAGCCTTGTCTTCTTTAAGCTGCAAACAGTTGAAATTCGATAGCCAACCTTCTTGTAAAATATCACTTGGACGTTCTTTGTGTTGTGAGGAGAATTTCTTTTGCTGTTATGTATATTTCTTGTGGGTTAAGTGAGAGTAACAAAATGAATACATATCAATAATTTATGGACCTATTTACACACATTTTTAATAGAGTTTATAAAAGGAAATGGATTTCCATGTGAAAATTTACAAGTAATTTAATTGCTTATACACTTAATGCTGTCCTCACGAAATATTAAATAATGGGACCCAAATTGTAAACACTTTTTTTTTCAGAGAGGTTTTTTCAGCATTAATATGAGACTTCTATTCTATAAAGATCAGCATATTCTTTTATACTATTCATATTTGTCTAAATTAGTCAATTTCTTCTGGTGTAAAATGTATTCTGTAATACGTCATCAATTCTGTAATGCTAAATGCGTTTTTTTATAGAACATTTTAAACGGAAAAATTATGCGTTTTTATGGAATATGGAAGGACAATAGAATATATGCGTTAAATATGAATAAAAAGTTCCCAATTTATGGAACAATTGGGACATGGGTTCCAAGTTTTGTTCAAGTTTTTCGACGTTAGGCAAATACAGGTTTAATGCAGTGCTAAAAAATGTTAACTTTATTTATTTAGAAAATACATTTCATTGAAAACTAATTCATGGCTACTTTTCACTAAGGGAAATTAATTTTGCTTACAAAACTGTGGAAAACACAATTATTTTGTTCTTGTTCTAATCACATTTTAATCCAAAGGAAATGTACTCGAATTTTTAAGCCTATATTAACTAAAAAGAATTATTTTAATATCAAATTTGCCAAGAATAATGATACTCGATTTGATGTGAATTTTCTTAGCACTATGAAGTAACACAAGGGCTAATTCATTATGTTGCTTAAAGCCTTAAAATTTTTGAAATTAATTTCTTAAATTTATGTAGATATTTTTTGCTCATAAAAATGAAATATAATGATATACTTTTTATAATAAAATTTCTTATACTTTAGATTTACTTGTTTTCAGATATTTCAATAATTTCTCAAATTTGGCAAACGTATATTAATATTTATGATAAATGCGAGAAGACTTTAATTTCAATATTATAAAAGTACCACGTTGGGAGAGTAATGTGCATGTTTCAATATTCAGAAATATTGTTATAAATTACACACAACGCAATAAATTTCTAGTTTCAAATAAATCAGAAAAAATAAAAAATTATAAACATTTTACTAAATACTGTTTAATTCAAAAATACCCGATTAATTTTATTAATAGATATTTGAATAATGAAATTCTAAATAGTAAGGATTAAATTTTCATAGTTTATAAACAGGTTATTATTTTAAATTTATTATTCTTCCTAGATAGTTATAGATACCTCCAATTTCTAATTTTAGATAAAATTACTTTTTTAAAAATATTTTTTAAATCATATAATCTTAGTGTCCCTAAGTTAATGGTAGTATGTTTACAATTCTTAATTTATTATTTCTTCTCTTTTTATACTTCTGCTAAGTGCTACTTTTCAGCCATTGCTTTGATTTGAATATGTATTTGGGTCCAGAATCTGGCAATATAACTTGTTTATTGTACTCAGAGTTTGCGCGGGCTCTGCGTTTCTGTATGCAGTTTTAGTAAGTTACCTTCTTCTCATAATGTATTTAGATTTCCTATCCATTATTTTCAATTGGTTTTTGCTCAGTATTATTAACAGAAAGGGGGAAGGTTGGCTGGCTACAAAATATGTTCAACCCCACTTTTATATAAAATATTTTTATATATAAATAGTCCTAAGTCAGCAATGTTGATAATACTGTAGCATCCATTCTTAACTAAATATTTTATATTTAGCTCTATTAGTTTAAAATTTCCTTTTAAATTCTGTTGTCTGGTTATCTTGCAATTTCAATTCTTTTCAGTTTTAATTATGTTTATTCATCTCTCTCTTGTAGAGAAATTTTGATTATATATATATTTCACATATAGTCCCGACAAAAAAACCCACTTCAAAATGAAGTTAAAAACATGGAATGTTTGATGATTCCATCAAAGGCTGAATCCTTAGATTCTAAATTAAAAAAAATTAGTTTGAAAGTTACAATATTCTGAAGGAGAATGTGGAAAAGAGAGAGAGCGAAATGCAAATTTAAAGCTTGACAATTCTATGTTTTTCAAGAAATAAAATTTCTGACAATTATTAGGAAGAGATGTAAGCAATCATTGAATTAACAAGATCCCCAGAGAAAACTGGTAATAATGATTAAACTTAGATACTTCTCAAAAAAGATTTTCTTTTACCTTCAGATATTTACTCTTAAATGAAATGTTAGTTTGACGTCAATATTTACAGTTTGATAAAATTATCTCTTTCGAACTGGAACTTATAGCTCTAAACTAAAAAGAGCATTGAGAAGAATACATAAAATCATTTTGATAAAGTAGATTGACTTGAAATAATAAATCAAAGTCAGAACTAAAAAAGTAAATCATTCTATATGAACATTTATCATTGAAATAAATTTAAAAGGGGAAAATGAGATGAAATGAAATATAAACTCTAAGTTATGGAACAATTTTCTGTGATTATAAAATGAATTACTTGATACTGTTTTACGAAGGTTCTCTCCTTTTCTCAATAATATATGACTTTGAATTTATCTATAACACAGGAATTTATAAAATTTTCCATTAACGAAAAGTTGCATCAGAAGTACAAAATTCTAAGCTTTCTAATTTTTTAAGCCAAATTAATATTCTAAAATTTTATTTTCAACGAATATTAAACTTGCCTCATAAATCATTAAAAATTTCGTTTTAATGGTATATTTGGTAAGTAAAATATATTTTGTGCAGGTAGTGATTGTATTCATTTATTATAGAATAGCATAGTTAAATCAAAATATTTTAGCATAAATATTAATGATAGTTCCTCAAAATAAATCATGAATCCCATATAAAAGAAATTAAAATCACAAATTTCAAAATAAATTAACACAGGCATGTTTTATGAATATACATCTAATATAATATGTCATTTCCCCCCCAAATTTAACAAGAATGTGAAATGAAAATAAATAAATCCCGGGTGATCTCTATTGGAAGTGACAATTTAACATTCTTGTAAAAAGGAAATACCATTTTTCAAAAAAAAACCCCGCTGTTTCCAAATACACTGAATTATTTTCGATTTTCAATAAAATTATACAATTGCAATTTCTAACTTAATTTCTTAAAATATACGTAGCAGTTGTTTAATGCTTTTATAGTAAAAATTTCAACCTGTTTTCAAAGCGCAATATATTAAACAATAAATGTATTCATAAATAATTTAATGATAGTTGTAATATTTCATGAACAAAATCAGATCGTTCAGTAAATCTAAATATAAATTTCGTATTTTTGAAAAAAATCTCTTGAATTTTTAAAAGTAACAATTTTAAAAATAAATCAGCGAACATGTTCCCTCAGAATTATCATACGCTTTAAACATGTGTTGATGTCAAGTTACCGTTAGTTGTCATTTGCTACATTTTTAAGCAGTTGTTATTTTTTGAAAGCTAATTGTAATTAATTAAGAGTAAGTGATAAGTTTTAGCAAAATTAATGAAACAAAGTGAATAAATTTAAAATATTTTGAAATGGAATACATTAAAACTTTTTTATAATAGAGTTAAAGATCTGTTAAGAAAATTAGCCAACAAACCACTTTAGTGTTTAAATGTCATTATTAAAGTCTTTAACCGAAGATATTTGACGTCTGACTGTTTGTCACAAGGTTAGTTAGGGAGAATAAATATCATTAATAAAGATAGGAAAACGATGGAATAAGTGAAAAATTCTGATTTAATTCATACAAATATTTCGATGAATTTAATGATTTACGAAAATTTGAAATATATACTAAATAAAAGATACTTTTATGTTTCGTATACAAAATAAGTAGTGCAGCTATAGACCCTATAAAAAGGTTTAGTTATTACGTCGTTTTTATAATTTCTTTCCACCAGCTTCTGTAATCAATTATATTTGTTTCCATTTTTGTAATCTTGATGTGATGTATACTTATAACTAACACAGAATAATAACACAGAATATTACCGTGGATTAGAGAGTGCTGATTTAAAAATTATATATATTATCAAATTATCTTGAAAACCTTTTAACCATTTTTTCTATCATCTAGTTTAGGACATTATTTTGTGCACTCTAAGTATTTACAGTCAATACCTAGTAAAAAAGGAAACAATATCTCACAAAGGTGCACAAGTTAATTCAGGACAAATCTGGGTATTGTTGAGTTCGTGAATTGATGCTTTCGACTTATTTCTATTAGAATTAAGCATTCCAGGAGCTTTTATTCTATGCGATTCCATGTTTACTATTATATTTCCGGGTCATCAATTGTCTCTTTCAGATTGCGTTTATTTCGGGTTCCTTTGTTCATTTAATGAAGGCAGATTCATGCTTAATTTTTTCTCTGTTTTCGAGAACAAAAGCAATGGAATCTTATAGTTTTATTTCCTTTGTTTACTGAGCAACTAATAATTTACACTTCGTTAATCGTATCTAATGTGCTTCTTCGATTTGTGTAATTTTTCAAGTATGTACATCAAAGGCTTTGTTTGTAACTGCTGAAACTCTTTCCAGGCTCAAGAAACGAAGGTGATGAATTTTGTCATTTGTTCTAATTATTAATTTTATTAATATAACACTTTGAAAGAAATAATCAATAATAAAGTGTACTAAGGACATTATTTCTATGGTTTAAAACATATTTAATAACTAGAAACACATTGAATGCCAAGTTATTTCATGAAATTTATATAATTGTATTTCTTTATAAGACGAACTAAAATGGTTTACGACGCAATTTAGCTTTGAATGTAAGTGTATCAAGTACTTATTTCCAAATTATAAATACTTTAAAAAGTAAAGTTTTACAGAATATATTTTTTAAAAAAAATATATGCAGTTGGAGGAATATTTTTTCAGGATATATTTATCTCATTTAGTAATATATTTTCATAATTTCAGTTTTCTTAAAGAATATCTTTAAGTAAAAATAGAACAGAGAATGAATTTTAAACCTTCTTAACATATCTCAGTGTAACGTTCATTCAATACTTTGAAGTTTTATGTCTGAGAATTAATTATTTTCATTTTTATAGGATAATTATTCTAAGATATAATTTTTTTCAATTGAATTTTTTTTTACTAAGTCTTAAAAAAGTGTGATATGTTATCTCTCTTATAATATTGTTTGAGAAAAGTTTAATTGTTATTTTAAGTATGTGTGTTGTGTGTGAGCTATGGATTTATGCTAAATTAATATAAGTTTCCATTAATTAGGTTAACCTATACAAAGTTTAAAACACTGAATTTTTAATTGCACATTATATACAAATACATTAAAAGTAACAGAGAAGTTTAATAAAAGCTCTGTTTTATTTGTTGTAAAATTCAATTTCAAACCTATATTTTTCCAACTATTTGGTGATGCATTTAAAATTACAACAATAATATTTTGTTCAATTATTGCATATTAATGTACATATCGCATTTTACTTTGAGCAATTGCTGTATTTTTCAGTGACGTAACAGGAAAAAAAAATGTAGCGTTGGAAATGAAATAAGTCAGATATATTTCTTGCATTTCGCCTAATTGTTTTTGTATAAAATTTCCATTTCATTCATCTTTCAACTACTGAATACAATAAAAAATATACAATAAAGTTAAGAAATTCACAATAACACCAAAAGTACCTTTAAAAAGCCAAGGGTTTCATTCAAAACTAATAAAAAATGCTTAACAAATGTATTTATTTTTCATCTCATTGCAGAATTAATATCATAAACAGAATTTCCTTTTAACGTTTTGTTCGGTACTTCTCTTTTCAAAACGTTTCTTTTTACGGTTCATATTTTTTCGTAAATGGAATCCATTAACGTTCATTTTTATTATTCATAATAACGTACGAAAGAAAATCTTGCTTTTAACTGCTAAATTTCACTCTCGTAATTAAAGTTCCTATAAAAGCACTTTAAATCATTATGTACTTATAACAAATAAGTGAAATACCTTATTTTCTACTTTGAAATATCAGACGCTATAAATTATAACTTTAAAATTAATGGGTGAGGAGTGTTATATTATTTCAAATTTTTTAAACATAAGAAAGCCATTTAAAAATTAGGAAATTATTTTGCGTGTGAATAACAATAACTTTATTATTAAATTGCATCAGTTGCGTTCACAAGGGGGGGGGGGGAGTCAACCCTCATAGACCAACAGGTTCTCAATTTTTTAAATAGAAATTATTATGTGTTTGAATAACAAGAACTATATTATTAAATTGCATCAGTGGCGCTCACAAGGGGGGTCAACACCCCATAGACCAACAGGTTCTTAATTTTTACAGTAGAAATTATTATGCGTGTGAATAACAATAACTATATTATTAAGTTGCATCAGTGGCGTTCACAAGGGGGGGGGGTCAACCCCCATCTTGGCGCCTTCATCTATGTGTTTTTTTAGAATGTACCACCTATAAGAGAGGTCTGTGTGCGCCACTAAATTACATTAAAAATATTATGAGAATTGCAAAAAATATTAATGTGAAACATTATAATGTGATTATACTTCATTAAAATTACTGAGAAAATAAACACTTTTTCAAAAAACCCCCCTTGAAATTTATTCTATTTCAACTCTTGTCAATTTATATAGTAAAATTCAACCCCATTTAGCATTATTTCATATTTACTAAGTACAGGTAATGGTCGAAGAGAATATCTATAGCAAAATGAAACTGCTGGTCCGGGAAAAAACGTAACAGCTTTTAAAGCTACTCGGATACTTAGAACATTGAGTACACTAAGATGTAGACTTTTACGGAAATTCTTTTCACATGGTTAAACGGATTAAAAGATGTAGAACTGAATGAAGCAGTATTTCTTTCTTTTGCAGCTCTGACAACCTCAATACTGTCTAACTTCATTTAAAACTAGAAGGCTAAACTAGTATACTTTCTTTGAACCGAAGTGCAGTGGTTTTTGTTGAAAACATCTTTCAACATTTTTTTTTTGTTTTACTTCTAGAGAATTTCTAACTTGGAAACTGAGGAAGTATCCCGTAATATGATTTTGAGTACTTTTCCGTTGGCTTCCCTAAGCTTTGGACAAAAGCAGCGGAAAAAAGAAGCTTCCGATCGAGTTAGGATGCTTTTCTCTCCTCAGATGTAATTTTTTGTTTCTTAAGACCATTTGAGATTACAGTGGTTGGATACTTTAGAAAACATCTTAAAATGAAGTAAGTAATGTGATGTACTTTTATTCTTCGCCCCAAGGGTACTCATCCTGTTTCTATTTGGGATGGAACTTATTTTTACTTTGAGAATGAGTTTACTCGGAGAACGAAAATGAGAATATAATGCTAAGTCATAATGGACTGTCTGAATTTAATTTTCCACATTTATTTGAGAGTATGGAAGTTATACCCTCTTTCTGCCTTCTGCGGTGTTTCACAGATTTTAGAAACGAAGAGGTGCTTTTTATGCTGAGGTTATATGTATTGATATTATAATTGATATGATCAAATGCTATTTTTTTCTCGTTATTTTGTTTTCCTTTTTTTAGTTTCTATCTTTGCAGAGCTACCGTTCTTCAACTACTTTAGTTTTAATCTTTTCATTAATTTTATTTCTGATTTTTTTTTAGTGTTTAAATTCTATAAAAATTATTCTTTTTCAATTTCTTTTTTGTAGCTCGAGTTAAATTATTTTTTTAAAAGATCTGCCTCATCTAAACATTTTTGTAGAAGTTATTAATCTCGAAATTTACTCTTTTCAAGCCAATTTTTCATGAAAAAATGTTTATCATTTCTATAACTCCCACAAATATAACTCTGAATTTTCTATTTTTTATGTATAAAGTATTTTATTAACTACTTAACTACTAGTATTTTGTATTAACTTCTATTTAAATATCTATACAAAAAAATTTTTCTGGCATTTTTCAAAGGAGAAAAAAACCCTTTAAAAATTACATTTAGAAGCAACTATAAAAAATACAACGTAACCTTAAATATATTATTATTTCAACAATTAGCAAGTGAAAGTAAATTTTCAATAATTCAAAAATTTGTATTTTTAAGTTAAATAAATCTATCAGATTATTATTATAAAATTTGTAAAATAGTTACTAGAAAATTTTAGTATTTTAAACTATACAACATTTATAACTTTAATTTTATATCTCTGTAGTATCAGAAATTTCTTTCAGCTTTTTAAACTTTTCTTTGGATGTTCTGAAAGATTAAAGGTGATTAAAAAGAAACAGCTCTCTATATTATGCTTTATAGGGGCTAACTTTATTTTGAAACAAAGAGGGAGGGGGGGGGGTTCATCTAAATAAATCTATTTTATCCAAGAATATGCTTATTCTATTTTTCATCAGCACTCAAAATGTAAAAGCTTTATTTAAAGGATTCAAATTCATCATATATACTTCTGAAATAAACAAATACACACGCTGTTAATATCTCAGAATTCTAACTTTTTCTTAAGAGAAGTCGTTATATCCGTTTCTTAATGGAAAAAGAAAATACATTTCATTGTCCAAATTTATGTGAAATATATTTACAAAACTTCAATAGATGAAACAAAATTCATTCCCAAATATTTAAAACAAAGAATACAAACACTAACACATGATATGCAAATAATACAAATTTATCTAAATGTCTTTAGTACTAAACTAAAATTGAAGTTACATAGTAAGTTTCGTGAATAGTAAGAAATTTATGACTACTTTTATATAAATTCTTTAAGAAAAAAATACTTCAAATTCCTTCAATTTCCAGTTTGATTTTAGTATTAGAAAGAAAAATCTAATACTCCAACCAAACGCAGAACAAAAGTTTCAACTTAACTTCGTTCAACCCACCTTTGCATTAAAATATTTTATCTCTCTCGTCAGATTTTCACTTAGTTTTTCTTTGCTTTAGTGTTACAATTTCTAAATCCGATCCATGGCAACCATCTCACCCCAGATATTATATCAAATTCCGACATAGTGGAAAGCAATTTTATGCATTCTTTCGTAGCAGCATATCATCTTGCTCGATCTCCACCTTGAGTAAGTTAAAACCCCTTAAAAAATGATATCAGCTTTAAGCGGTTTGGATTGGAGGAAAGGAAGTGTGCAATTTTTTTTGTGTTAGAACGTATTTTCTTGTACTATTCTTTTTATGTAATGTTCTGAAGATAGAACTTCGTATGAAAGAGGAGTAAAAAGTTCATAGGAAGAACTACATTTATTGGAAAAATATGAGGTATTCCACAGATTCAGCAATTACAAATGGATGTAATATATAAAGCAAACTAAAGTAATAAAAATATACATAGAGTTGAAGCATATTTTTTTTAATTCATTGAATTACTGCGCATAGTCTTATTTGTAAGAAAAAATAGAGTATATTTATAAAAAAAAGATAATAATAATAATAATAATAATAATATTAGTAAAGATGCTTTTGTGTAGTTATGAAAGAATAGCAGATGTTAAACTTATATTTCAATTTAGAAAAAAACTCGTTTTCCCATTTTTGTATATAATTTTCCTGGCCATCTCTATCACAATAAGGGTCATCACAATTTTTTGTATTGTCAAATTATAACGTTTATTGTTTGATCAATATAAGTGAATATATCTGTTTAGTAGATATTTGATATACTGAGTCATGCTTATTAAATTTCCATGCAAAAAAGCAATTTTTAAATCAATTGAGGTACCGAATGTACCGGAACACTCTCTAGAACTATTTTCTTTTTAATCCTTTCGATTTAAAAGAAGCAATGCAAAAACATCTTATAAAATATCTCAATTACTATGAAAACTATGGCTTCATATAAACATGTCTATACTTGGACAAATCGATGGGCTTTTGTTAGATGACTAAAAAAGTATCCAATGTTGTAAAGAACGAAAGTGTTACTTCTTGATAAAAGAAAGGAGTAAAAACTAATAACTTTGAGCGTAAGAAGTAACACCTTTTTCGTTAGAACTGTCATTGGGAAATTTTTTCAGTGTGATTGATACTTCTTTCCAGAAAATGTTCTCAACCACCGACAAAGTCTATAAGGTCGCTGGGAAAAGTCCAAAGACCGACCCAAATCTTAAGTTAGATTCCTACTCTCAAAGGTAGGAAATAAGTTGGCGGTTTGACAAGTGGTAAGGTCCAAGAAATATGACCAGCCCATGAGGTATGAGTGTTAAATTTCTACTTTGTTTCCTCTTTCCTTTACTGAGAGGAAATGACATGCGATGTCTAAGCGGTGATAGGTATGAAATGTCTTGAAATTAATGTACGTTCCTGTTGATGAAAATCATGCTGTTATAGAAAGATAATTGTGGTCACTGAAAAAAAAGAGTAATAAATAAGTTTCTTAAAACCAAAAATATTCTTTAAAAAGGACTTTAAAAAATTGGAATAAAATGATTTTTTAATAGAGTAGAGGACTTTTTTGTGCTAGTCGTATTAGGAAAAATCTGTACTCCAAACTTTTTAAGAAAATGTTTCAATTAAAATGTATCTAAATTTCTTATTTTTCAGTTAATTAAACTCATTAATTGAATAAAGGATTTTTCGCCAACACAAAGAGCTTTATAATGCAAATTTTTCTCGAATCGTTTCTTCGATCTTACACCAATTTATAATTGCTAAGCATTTTACATGCATGATAAAATACTTTGTGTTAGCTAATTCTAAAATGCAACTTTTCCTTTTCCTAGAGAAATGCCTTAATAAGGTTTCGTTTCTTTTTTCCCCCTGTATACTTAGTCGATTTGTTTATCATATTAATCCAGTAATAAATGAATGCGTGTATGTTTGTCTGAGTAAATACCGTAAATTGAATTCAATTAAGATTTTTTCGCACTCTAGCGATGCTTTTAAGCCAAATTAATCTATTTGAACATTCTCTTCATTACTTGATTATTATTATATTATTTACATATTACCAATCCAAAAATAAATGAATATATGTGTATGTGTTTGTGTGAGTAAATAACCTAAACTGGAATTGGATTAAGATATTTTCATATTCTCTCTATCCATGCTTTTAAGCTAAATTAAACTACTTGAGCAGTCTTCTCTGATCTGCTGTTTATTATCTAGTTCAAACTCAATTTATTAGCACTACTTTAATTTTTCCTCCCCAATTTATAAGGTAAATTGTTTCGAGCAATTTAAATTCAGCATTATTCAGTTAATTTTCTCTGTCTTAGGAAATTTCTATAGTTATAGTAGACAACCATGGGAAGGCTAAACAGGCATCATTTTGACACTAAAAGTTAATTTTTTTTCCAAAATTAATATTATCAGAATATCTAACTACCGAAAATTAATTTCGACGGCCTAACGCGATCCATTGACTAAAATTCTTGTTCTACGTATACGCATAAATAATTTTTTTTTGTTAACAGCTGTTAATATTATTACTATAATGATTTTCTTGGGCGACACTCATTTTCGTAAAATTATCAGGAAAAGTAGTCTTTTTAGACGCCCGTCAACTTCTATGCACAAGAAAATGGCGGGATGGAAATTTTTCGGGAGGACTTCAGCTTTATGGCCTCTCTTTTTCTTTTTTTCCCTTTGAGACCATTTCGCATCTCAACATTGATTACGCAATTTATGACTCTCGTCATCATATATAAACGGAATTAAGGCAGAATTTTTTCCTTGTTTGTGTACTTATTTACTAGCGTCTCTTCTTTGACGGCAACTACTTTCATTAAAACGAGCCGTTAATTTTAATGGGTTTTACTCGGCGTCGTCGGATGGGAGACTAAATTTCATTCTCTGTAGAAAGGATGGGGTGGAGATGAGAAGACATTTCACATCAACACATTCCCCCTTCCGTCCCTAAAAATCTTTAGGTATTTTCGAATCTTTTTTTTTAGGGCAGAATTATCTCCACTTAAAATACTACCGACATTTTTGCGAAACATTGTTAATAAAAACTGTCAATGGTTTTCGCAAAATTGCAATCACTAACTGCAGCGTCTCCAGGAAATATTGTTTGATATGATTGGCACTCTATACTGAGTTAATTTTTTTAATATTAATAACACAATAAGGGCAAGTTGTACGACGACACATTTAATAATTCACAAGTTTTTTTCGAATTTTTATGACGATTCTGTAAAAGAAGGGGAAAAATGAAAATAAATACTATTTTTAGTAGTGTTAGTTTATGAAACTAAATTATGATCAACTGTAAACATTTTTAAATGGCTCAGTGAACCCTTACACCAGCGTTTCCCAAACTTTTTTGTTTCGCAGACCCCTTGCCATGTTTTTCGGTTGGGGGTAGACCCCCTGTTTACGTAATATTGAATTTTTGCAAATTTATTAACTCCAATGTGTTTATGACAGCTGGTACAGAACTACTTACTTTATAAGATTGAAATTTCTAACTAGTGAAGTATAGAGTTTAAAACTTAAGAAACACACACATATGTGAATTTAAAATTTAAGTGATACATAAAATAACTGATTAAAAAACAAATGTTTAAAAAATAAGGATGAATCTGGTGCTTCAATAACAAATTTTTAACATTTGTCATCAATATTGTCAGGTTTAACCCTAAATTTCCTCGGTTAGTAGTGTCCAACCGACAACCGCGCTGAAACTCCTCACTGGGAAAAGTGATTAAAAACTTTCTCCAATACTCCGTAATTCAATATAAATAACAGGTATTTATCTTTATAACCAAAATTGCTCTGACATCCGTTTCTAAACTTTACTTTAAGATTTCCCTTACTTCCTATTCTGATCAGTTCCTCTTGTATAGTGACATTTTTTTTCAACGTAACCATAGGAATTCATTCCCTTCTGTAGTAAATACCAAGTAAATCCATTCACAAACCTAGTTTCAAAATCTGAATAAAGGGAATTTAAATGTTGAACATAGGTTAAAACGTCATTTTCCTGGCAGATTGTCCGTAACCAATTGAGAAACTAGGAGAATTCGCTTCCAATATTATACTCCTTTAGCTTAATTCTGGCAAGAAATGCTGAAATAATGGTTCTTGTTTAAATAAAATTCATGCTGTCACATAACTGCAAATTAGCCTCATTAAATTTAGTAATTAAATGTGCTAAATAGGTAAAATCTGGTTTCCAATTGATTAAATTTTCTTTTAAAATTAAAATCATAATCTGGTTTAATAAGAACAATTCTCATAGACCCCCATTTACACCTCATGGACCCCCAAATTATTTTCTTGCTGTTATGGACCCATTGCAGGTCATCATAGACCCCTGGGGGTCTATATAGACCACTTTGGGAATCACTGCCTTACACCATTGAGTTTTCGTCGTTTGGAACTCACCCCAGAAAAGGTTTTTTCAACTTCCTCCAAAGCAAACTTTTTGTAAAAAGCATGCATTGGAAGAAGAACCTTTTTTCAGAAATGTGTATTTAGTATTGTTGTTGTTATTGAACCCTCAAATCAAATAATCAAAATAGTAAATCATAAATAGTCAATTTTTCTAATGACAATTAGTTAATCAAACTTATTAGCACTGAATAAGAAGAATATTTTTTTTAAGAATGCATATATATCATTAAAATATTATTCAGATTGTTTTGCTTAGAAATTTCTGAGAGTATGATATATTTTAAAACAAAATGATATGTATATAAAAACCCACCTCACACTGATTGCTACAAATGTTTTGAAAATAATTAACTGATTTTTTGTTTTGTTTAACGTTCTAAATAATAGCAGAAAGGCTTTAACCTTCAAATTTATCAATCACTGTTTTATTACAAAATTTACAGTCCCTTATGTTAATATAATCTTTGTTATTTTAAGCAATTTCATATAATAACTAAGATAAAGTGCTGTAGTTTTTGTAAAAATTAAAACATCTCTTATCCTGAAGGTCATTTAAAAAAGGAATAACATAGCAACACATCAGAATTGAGAAATTGAAAATTTGTTTATAAACTTTTGGTACAGAATGGGCCCGATTTATGTTATTTTTTGTGAATTTTTACCCATTTTTTCCCATTTCAGTAATAATAATCTCTTTTGATCTCCTTATTTTTAGCATATTTTTCTCAAAATGTACTAAGCAAACCTAAAAGCCACACAAAAAAAATCCATCTCTCTCTTTTTCTTTTTTTAAAGAAGTTGTCGCGAGTAGTCGGATACTTTAACAGCAAAGGGTTAAACTAATACTGGATTGAATTGCATACTTTTTGTGTATTTGCGCAAAAAATGCTTATAGTGCATATTAATGTCTTAATTTAGAACAAAATATATTCTGTTATTTTAAACTGGAAAAGCAGCAGCTTCTAAGAGCTTCTCAAACGTTAGTGACAAAATCAGGGACGTTGGTTTTGGAGAATTAAGAGCATTTTTGTTACCTAAGAAATCTGTTTAATGTAACGAAAAAATATAACTTAAGCACCCGTATGCTAAGGTATTATATTTACATTTGATATACCAGTAACTGATACATATGATTGGATTTTGGGTTATTAATTGAGAGTGTATCTTCAGCTTTCATTTTTATCTCATTATCAAAAATGTTTTCTGAAAGTATATAACAACTTGCAATTTTGTTCGCTATGTATGTGGAAACAAGTTACTAAAAATATGAAATTTGTGAAAATGTAAGAATTGTTTGCATTTTTAAAAAACAATTTCAGATAAAGGCAATGCAAAATTGGAAATAAGATGTCTTTTAAAATTATTTTTGAATTCTATACTTGCTTTAAGCAGCTTAAATAATCGTAATAAGTTACTTTGTTACGGATTTTTATTCGGACATTCATACTTTTGAATTCTGAATTTATTAATCACGTAAACACCTCTGATGTGTGAGTTAAATCCTTTTTTTTATTTAAATCTTACATAACTTATATTTTATTTTATAAATAATGAAGCCTTTTAATATCTAGTTCATTTATCGATAGAACAAAATACTTTCTTTTGCTAAGATTCGTGTTTTTTTTTTACAACACTGCTCAATACTAAAAAGCTAGGAACATTAACTTAACAAAAACTTCAAGAGTCTATATTAAATACAAACTTTCTCCCAAATGTTTTTACTGCGTAATTTGAAGCCATCTCTAGAAAGCCTATAGAAAGTGTTATTGATATCTAGAAAAACAGTGAACATTTTTATCAGAGTAGCTCTCGATGCATTGGTTTGAACAGAGCGGTATGTGATATACTGTTAAAGATTCTGCTTAAAGAACTCACATTCTTAGTTAGTTTTTTTGGCTATATGCTTTTTAAACTTTTCGTCCTCTTTCTTTTAATTAGAGACCATAATTTATCTTTTTTACTACTTTTAATAAAAATTCTCTGAGACAAATAAAATCTATAATTTTCATACATTTAAAAGAATCACCAATTTTTCTCGACTTTTATTCTAACTGATTTATTATTGGTTTTTCTTTCTTTTTCTTATTATCAGTGGTATTCTTTAATAGTTTTAGGAACGAGATTAGAGTTTAATTTGATAAAATATAATATTTTTACTTAGTAAAGTCTAGACTGGTTTTTAAGAATCATTTTTGGCTCTACATTTAAATTTTTCTTACAAAAAATTCAAATAAAAAATATTTACAGATTTCTTCAAAAGTATAATACCATAAAACTTAATAAAATCCCTTGTGACGGAACAGAAACAAAGTAACGTCTCTTTTTAGATAACAGAATTTGAAAAAATAAATTTATTAGATGTTATACGCATCTTTTCGATTGAGTACATTTACTAAGACCAGTTTATCGAAAAATCTATCTGCTTGAAACCTTTGAATAGCATTTAATTATTGACGTAAGTGTATTATTTTGTTTAAAGTATTTATATTTCTTGTACGAAAAAAAAAATATTGAATTATTTTAATCGACCGAAATCAAGTGCTATGTATCTGGTATAAAGTGATAAGGAGAGCGATATAAGGTTTTGTGTTGTAATTTATTCTAAATTTTTATTCTTTTCTCAACTTAAATCTTCCTAAGATAAATTTTATTTTCAACTAACAATGTATATTTTCTCTGTAATTTTGTGTATAAAGGTGACTTTAAAAATCAATTTCTTAAAGTGATTCGAGTGATTTACATTGTGATCTTTCCTACTTGCGTAATTTACTTTTTATTTTAACATGTTGAAAATGTATTGTAATTTGAAATAGTTTAACAATAAATAAAATACAGCGTTCTGATTAAGTGGAATTACAATTGATGTTTTATTCAGTAACGTTTAGTATTAGTTTTTTTTCAATGCTAACAATTCAATTTTCTGAAAAAGAGTCGAATTAGTTTACTTTTTTTCTACAAATCTCGTTGACATTTTGAAGGAACGAAGAAAACCTAAAAAATCCAATAAAGTCAACGACGATGCTTGTAATTAAATACAAAACAAATCATGGTAAACAATTTAAATAACGTTTTTATTAAAACACTTAATTTTTTTAAACTTGGATTAAAGTTAAAGGATTTTTGAATTTACTTTTTAAATTTTATCTGTTTTTGAAAAATATTCTACTGAATGGGATCCTTTTTTCTTAAAGAGGTTTTTATTTTATGTATTGAAAAGAAAACTAATTTTATAATAAAAAAAGTACAAGCTTAAGACTGTCTTCACCAAAAGCACGGCAGCCTGAATTAAACGTGGAGCACATTTTCAGGCCGAAAAATGTCGCAATTTTCTTGAAAATTTGCAACATTGTATTGATATATCTATTTATAATGCTCAGCGTTTTTAAGATTTCAAGATGATCCATAAATAATTAATATTTTGTTTTAACATGCAAAGGGGGGCTAGTATTATGGTAAGTATTTAGTAATATAGTAAAAATATGAAATAAATTTTATCCTGGAAAAAATGGATGAACTATAATAAAGAGGAGTGTGATAAAATATTCCGCTCTCTATAAGATTGAGAAATCAGAATATATAATTAATTTTGGAGTACTTTTTTATGCTTGAAAAAATATTATAAATTCGGGTAGCAATAATTTCTTAACACTACGTGAAGACAGGCTTTATTTAAAGTGTACTGATTTTAAATGTCTATGATTAAAGCAGCATACTTAATATGCTTTGAGCAGTTAAGTTTGATTTTTTAAAAAATTATTGGTATGAAAATATTTTTAGCTATAATAGTAGAGCATTATTGATTTTATTATAAAAAGAGCTCACTCACCAATAAAAACAAAACAAATCGCATACAAAAATTGTTGGAAATAAACCATCAACCTGTTTTCCCTCAATTTTCTATCTCACCTGAAATTTCCGCCAAGTGAAGTATAAGCAGATTGTGATGCTATTTAATCATACCGCTATCAAACGTGCCTCATGCAATTTCCATGAAGTTTAGTACGAAATTTTTTTTTCTCCCAATGGCATCAGTTCTTCCCTTAATATATAAATGCACTCGATCTGCTTATTCGAGAGATTGAAGGATTATTATTATGACTGTTCTTAAAATGTTTGCACGATTATATCTTGGATTAATATTATTAAGGTTAAAAATTTAACCTTTTATGTTCATAAACTTGATGTTTATAGTTTTCATACTTTGATTTAATATTTCTTAATCGCGTGAATGATCGCGGATTGATTTCATTATAATTCTCATAAAAAATAATACAAAAATGTAAAACTTATTCCAAACATGCATGCGATCCTTTTAACAAAATGTGTTCCATTGCTCAATCTAGTAAGTGTAGCATAACGAGCTACCATACCTTGAGATATTTATTCTAAGTAGAAAATACCATATTAAGGTATCGGACTACCCTAAAATTGAATTTTGCCAAAAATTGACAAACTTTTTTTTATGATTTTATTTTATAGGTCATCTTATTAGCTTTATAAAAGTACCAAGTTTATTATTTTTCGTTCACTAGAACAAAAACTATAAATGTTTTGGTAAAAGCATATGCCATTACTTTAGGCAAGATATATATGTGATACTTTAAAACGCGTTTTACTCGAAATGTGTTTTTTTTTTGTTTTTGAAAATGCTCAAAAGAGGCCAGCGATTGCTAAAAAGGATTTGAAAAGAATTAATTGAAATTTTTTGTGTATGTTCTGTAAAATAGTAGAAGTGTTTAACCCTCAGATTTATCAATAACTGTTTTATTACAAAATTTACAGTCCCTTCCCAAATTTACAGTGTGAATATAATCACTGTTTTTTCAAGCAGTTTCATATAATAACTAAGATAAAGTGCTCTAGTTTTTGTAAAAAAAATAAAATATATCTTATCCTGAAGTTCATTTCAAAAATGAATAACATAGCAACACATCAGAATCGAAAAATTGAAAATTTTTTCATAAACTTTGGGTACAGAATGGGCCATGTTTATGTTATATTTTGTAAATTTTTACCCATTTTTAGTAATAATAATTTCTTTTTCTCTTCTTAATTTTAGCATATTTTTCTTAAAATGTACTAAACAAATCTAACAACAACAACAAAAAATCCCCATATCTCCATTTTTTTTAAAAAAAAGTTGTCGCAAGTAGTTGCATACCTTAAACCCGATTAAACATGTTCAATAATAATAATGAAACATTAAAAAAAATTGAAGAATTATTAGGACTCCGTTTTTCTTTTCTTTTATCCCATCTTTTTTAATTCCATTATTTTACAAACGTGTATTGTTTAGGTTTACGACCATCCCAGGCAACACTAAGTCGACGATAAATCAAAAGAAAACGAAATTAAAACAAGGGAAAATATGGGCCAGAGGGTACGGGGAGGGGGAAGTTTCTTATTCTATATTTATAAGTGCGCGTAGGGAGAGGGAAATGATGAGAGGAAGCCCCTTTTCTTCTTGGCAGCGAACGTTCTTTGCCTTTTGTAATCCATGCGACATTGGATTCATTACTTCATTTCTGTGGTTGGATATGAAGGAGGAAAAGATACATACTCCTTACCAACCACAAGCTTCAACAGATAGATTTCTTTTTCTTTTTACCCCCCTTTATTCTTATTTTTTTTCATTTAGTCATCACTGCTCGTGCCCGAGGCTAATAAATATTCAAGCTCATCTGCAATCTGGAAGAAGGCAGGTGCATTAATACAAAAAGGAGTAGTTAAAGAACTAATAAAAAAAAAAAGACGAACTTCACATACTGGAAAATATAGGAAAAAATAATAATGAAACGAAAGTATAAAATAAAAATAAAATTAAAAAAAATTGTCTACCTCTCTGACTTTGCTCGAGTAAGGGAAAGGAAAACGTTAAATTTGGTCTTAAAGAAAATTAAATCTAGAGATATGCTAATTTCCAACCATGAGGACACTAGTATTGACTGGTTGCTCCCCTTTTTACTGACTTTTTTCCATGCTGTTCCGTAAATTCTTTTACTCTTACCCTTCTAACTCGCTTTTTAAATCCTTATTTTTGTCCATACCCCTCCCTCCGCTTTGCTTTTTCTGTAAAGCTCAGTGAAGTAAAAACTTGCATAAATCGATTCTTCCCCCTCGCCGAACATGCATTTTGCACGCCCTTATTATTTATTTTACATCGCAAATTTCAAGCTTCGATGTTCATTCAGTTGTTAAAGATTTTTCTCAATCCTTGCTTTCATTAAAGGGGTAGCATCTTTTCTTCGGAATTTCCTTCACCTCACCCCTCTTGTATTTGACTCCGGTATGAATGAAAAGGAGAAGCCAGTTAAAAATAACTTTCTCTCCTCATCTCACCCTTACAAGCGGTATTGCTAGTTCTTTTCTTCCGTTTTCTTTCATCTGCTTCGAGTTAAGGGAAATTCCTTGAGAAAGTGACAATTCAATAGCCGTATGCAAACGACACCCAATTGAATTCGGTTTCTCGCAAGAAAACTCAGACAGAACATTTTCAAAATCATTTTACTTCTACGAGACTTAGGAATTATAAAGCGAGACATTACAAACTTCGTCACTTTTGGCGAATTCTTTCGGTTTTTTAAAATTTGTGGTTGGAAATAAAAGTAATTACAGAGAGATGTATTGCCTGAAAGATAAGAAGCCAATTTGAGTGTTTTGAAAGTTTAAATTTCAAACTCCTAAATGGGATTAGTTTTAAGATGAGTGACAGAATTCATACTTCTTTTTCTTTGTTTTGCTTAAAATAGGGTCTTGTGGAAGAGTTAAAATAGTTACAATGTGTGTTTTGAAAAAAATTTGATGCGAGACACCCAGAAGTTTCTGCGAATATAGATCTTATAATATTCGCTAATTGACAAGAATTAAAGTTTTTTGTTGTTTTTTCTTATCCCATTTGACCGACAGAAACATCTAGATCAAGTCTATGAACCCGTGTGTTTTTAAGCAATCAAGATCTGTAGTTGGACTTGAGAGCAGCTGGCTCTTATGGCATCCAATACAAGCCAAGATGTGGGCAGGAGCGGCTTGGTTCACATTGCATTTCGGACAAGGTGGGTAAACTTCAAGACCATCAACATGCCATTGAGCTCGAGTATGTCCACTTCGTAGTCTAGCAAGAGTAGTTTCATCTGGCCTACTGCTTGTCCCAAGTAAAGCAGCACCAGGGCGATTTCTTTCGTACCATTCATGTACGGGGGCCTGCCTCCAAGAGGAACTGATATCTTGTTTGACCCGGGTAGCAATTTTAAAGTTTTTAAATCCAATTAACTTGGTGTGATGTTTTTTTTGAATATACTGTTTAGCCACAGACGTATCGTTTCCAAATTTACTCGAAACACAAGTTTATATACAGTATATTTATATTTCTGAGTAAAGTTGAGAATTTTTGGAAATTTTTTTAAGTTAAAGTAAGGGGTCGACTTACACACGAATCCGCTAAATTAAAGAAAAAAGCACATTAGAAAAAACAGTGTTTTTAAAATTTTCATAAGCCATACTTAAGTGATTTTGATCTTTTCACTTTTTATGTGTTTTGAATGGAACTTTTATTCTAAAAGAAAAAAAAAATCTCATGCATCCTTCGAAGTCAGTGTCAGGATCCAAGTTTCTGATAGTTCTTAACATTCACATTCACTCTTTAGGATGTCTGAATGCATATGCTCAACATGCAGCGAGTTTTTCCATCAGGACATGAAACAGTTTGAAGATCATATGCCGTATACGAATTTTCTTTCCCACTCATTTTTCGAAACAAAAAAATTCGCCCAGAATGTATGACTAGTGCAGATAGTGGACAAGATAATAAATGAAGGGGAAAAAATGTGCTCCCATAAATAATTTAAAACAATTGGTTTGGTAAATATTAAAGGCATTTCAATCAATTAATTCAATAGCAATTAAAAAATGTAGGATTTTACACAAATTACTAAAAACAGATTAAGAATTCGTTACATAAAATGTGCTAAATTTTTTTTAAGAAAAGAGGAAATCATACTTCTATATTTTAGACTATTTAAACACTTCTTTTATTTTGTTGCAAACTTTATTGGTTTTAAAACATTTTCTATGCTATATTCAAGTTTATGAGAAAATTGTTTTTAATTTTTCAGATGGGATATTAAAAAGTCTGTTTCAAGATATTGCAGTAAGTAAAGTAAATACTTATAAGCAATACAGAAAAAGGTAAGTAGGGAATCAGAGCTAATTTATCATGGTCTTAAATTTGTAAAAAATAATAATGTAGCATTTTTTATTTTGAAGACATATTTTTGTAAAATGGTTCATATAACAATACTATTTTCTGCTTAAATTACAGTATAATTAGAGGAAGATTTTATTTTAAAAAAATAGACTTTATACTTTTCTTATACTTTTTTTTAAATAAGCGTAATGCTTTTTATGGATGAAATTCATATCTTTATTCTTAGATAAAAAATTAGGAGTATAATGATGTTTTCCTTTTAGAAAATAATCACACGTGAAACGACATAAGAAAGATAACTTTAATCTCTTATAAAATAATTTCACTTTTTTTGTTAACTATAACTACGAGGCCGCCCATCCGGTATAGTGGTTAGTGATGCTGACCGCTGTGCCATTGGGCCTGGGATCGAATCCAGGAGAAGGTATGGATGTTTGTAAATGAAGGTATGGAAGTTTGCGGCATGGGAGTTCCCTAAATAGCCATCGAGCCTCAAGTCCTCTCGTGAGGTTGGTAGAACGGAAGGGAGGTGGGATGTCCTTGACCGTCCCTAGGTGCTCTCCCTTAAAATTGGGGTGTAACCGAGCCAAATCGTACTGTTACTTGTATTGTGCTCAAAGCTACGGCTAATGACAGGTATTCATCTAGCCCTTTGTCGCGATTAATTTCAGGGGACTCGATCTGACACCGTCAGACAGGTGGTATTAGCAACAAAAACAACGAGGATGATTCCTTTCCGATAAACTGACTGTGTGTATTGAGCTTTTTTTTTTTTTTTGTAGTCTTAATCTGAAGATATCAGACCATTCAAAGAATAGTCTTAGTATTAGTCTAGATGATATAGATTAAATTTTAATCAATAATTCTTATACGATTTTGATAGAGTAAATTGGATTAAATTTATTCAGATCTGAAGTATAGACCTAAGTTTCAAAAATGAAAAAAGTAAATGCTAAATTTTATTCCAGAAAAAAAAAAGAATATGTAAATATTTGTCATTATGTCGTTTTTATCATTAGCACAAAATGTAATAAAAAATAAAAAATTGAATCTTCCTTTTACTTAAAACATGGAATCTGTACTGTATTCTGTGCTTTTTATGTACATTTAGAAATAAGCATCCCCCTTCATATTTATGTACAGAAAGTCTAGAAATAAATTTTTAAAAAGATTTATGTAACATTTATTAGTTAATTATTCCTAGAAAATTCTCATGAAAATCTAATTTCTTTTTCCTAGATCATTCTTTTGGAAAATGAAGCAAAAAACAACTGACAACTTAGGAGGAAAATCTGTCCCTTTGAAATCTAATAGAACTAATTTCATCGTAGGATTCAATAAATTAAAAACAATATTACGCAAACTACATAAATCTCTTCCAATAAAATAACACAAGTTCATGAAAATTATTCAATAAATACACCTATGTTGCAAGAAGATACGGCAAAGAAAAATACTGGACCGAAAAGAGTAAACAAAGCATAGGGCAATAGAAAAGAAAATATAAAATGATCTCTGGAATATTTGTGAAAAAAAATAGAGCTAAGAAGAAGTAGAAAGGTAAGAAAGAGATTGGAAATAAAAAAAATTATAAAAAAAACCTATTGCATCTAATGAACGTGTTTATTTGTATTAATAGAATATATCATAAGGAATGAGCGTATTTAATAAACTATGGTTTGGTGGTGATAAGAGAAAAAATTGATTAAATTAACCTTATTTATTGTCTTTATTATTAATTCGCTTAGATGTGATTATAATATTCCCAATTTGAATAAAAAATTCTTATTTATTTTTTCAGATGTATTAATATACTGAAGCAGAGTATGAATATATTATGGAGGGGTAAAAGGCAAAAGATTTTTAGGATAAATAAGTAATTATCTAAAAAATAACATATGTTTATCCCAAAAAAATTAAATATTAGTTACTTGAAATACGTTTGCATGACAGGCAGTGTTTTAAAAAAAAGGAATAAACCCTTCTGGCAATAAAAGGATAAAGGTATGTTTTGATAAAATGCTATTCATAATAAATAACCCACAAGTATTAGCTAGTTAACATAAATAAATAAATAAATATATCTGGAGAAATAGCTTTTTTTATTTATGTTTGAACTAAATTTTTGAAACACGTTGATGGTAGAATAGTTAAATTCTAGATATGAAATAATAATATCCCCCAAACAGAGAATAAACTAATGTTAACATAAGACATGAAATGAGTCCAAATTAACCATATATACAGTCGAACCCCGATTTAACGAATTCATCGGATGGAACATTTTGTTCATTAAGTGGGGGTTCTTAGTTTATCGGTCCTAACAAAATACAATTTTTACATGTGCCTTATGCAAATTCTACAATAAGCAGCTACACAAAAACTATCCATAGTTAGAAATTTCGCTTTTTATTCAGCAGCTGTAAGTACTACTAATGAATTATTACGCACCAGTTAACCGAAAATTTTAAAATATTGACTGATAGATATTTGAAAATCTTTTTGATTCCTGACTCGAAAGAGTTTTTTCCCCCGACTTAATGCAGAGAAGCAAATACTGTGTCATTAACATCCAACTGTATGAGGTATGTTTTCACAGTTCGCAAACAATGTAGATCATTAAAAAATGTAGCAATTTTGATAAGAGTTTAATTATCAATTTCTGCATTAGAATCGCTATTCATTGGCTTCAACAAATCAACAGTTTCCTGAACTTCAGTTGCACAGACAGGTAATCTATCATTAAATGTAACATAATCGTTAAAATCTTAATATATTCCCTGTGTTGTGAATGAAATAAGAAAGGAGTTTCCTGTCCTATTCAAAACTAACACGGTAGGTCTGCATCTATTAAGTTTAATAAAGCTCTTCACCCTTTGCCGTCAAAATTTGCTACTTACAAGAAAAATCTTTTTTTTTTTCTGTTCTGGACAAAAAGGATTCATTAGAAAAAAAATCCAATTTTTTTCTAACTCTAACTAATAAATTTTTTTTATCCAACTGTTCATTAAACAGGGATTTTTACCTTCAATTTAATTGAGGAAAGAGAAAAATTCGTTAAACAGGATTTCGTTAAAGCGAGGTCCGAATATATATATAAATGGTTGAATAGAAAATATCAGTCATATAGAAAAATCAGCCTGGAAAAAAAGAGAGAAAAATATAAATAAAGTAAAAAATTTTAAGTTTATTCTTTTTTTTTCTATCTTGATAAAAAAAATTAATAACAGCATTTCACTTCCTATTTATATATATCCTTTACCTTATTTCTTTAGAAACTACCCATCAGATTTATCTAATCAACACGTTCACAGAAACCAACACATTAGGACCAGAAATATAATCATTGCGCAAGGCTATCTTTTGGAAAGGTCCGCATTTCCTTATTCAATCCATGAAATTGAGTTGACTTGTTTTAAATATATCAACGATAGGCCAGGCGTTCCGATGGAATTTAAGCCAGACCAGGCCGCCGTTCAATTCCAATCCAGTGCAGTCGAAGTTGAGTTTCGGCAGGAGCCCCAGTCTCTCTCTGAATCGGTGTAATAGTGGACGAAATTACCATGTGGACATCGCTTAACTAATTTGGAAACGGCATTAGCGAATGGAAATTCAGTAAGATGCTTCACTGCCCTTCGTTCCCGTAGCGTCCGAACGTAACATCTGTGGACAATGCGCTCCGCTGGACTGAACGGTTCAGCATAATTTACTGTAATGGAACTCGGTCAGTTTCTAGCCGTTGACTTAGACTCACTGCCCTTACCTAGCCAATATTAAGGCACATTTTACAATGTCGATTGGAATTCTCCTCTGTTGGGAAGGGGGGGGGTGGCGGCAGATGAGTGCCCACCACCTTGTTTAGAATGTCCACACTCGGTCACGGTTAAGAAAATGGCTGCGATACATTAACAAAGTTATTGTTGCTGTCGTAATGAAACACGAGATCTAATTGAAATGTCTTTTTTAAAAGAGAAAACTATTATTGAATGATGTTAAAAGGCATTGTGTTTAGTAATATCAACAGTGATCATAATGCAGGTAAATGATTATTGCTGAGGATGATTAAGAATAAAAATATTATTTTGCCGTTTGCTTCTTTCATAAACTATTTCCTTAATTTTCAAATTAACAGACTGAAATAATTAAACTTTCATGCAAGCTGCTATAAGAAATATCTGTAGTGATACTAGCCTTTCCTGTAATTATTGTTCTTAATCTCAGAACAAAATTGAATTTTATGGTTATTTTAAGTAATAAATATGCACAAGCACTAAAAATTCAATGAATTATTGATTAACATAAACTGAGTTTTTATTTAAAATACGCATGATGATAGAGTGAGAGACCCTTTATTGCATAAATTGAACATGTTATTATTTTTAAACATTATATACGTTCATGAAATTGCCGAATACGATATACATGCATATCTTAATAAAATCTTTCAGTGACAAGCTTTTTTTATATTGTATCATTTTGAATTATGTTCCAACTAATTTATATTATGTCAGAGAGACCTGTTTTAATTTTTAAATCATTTTCAGAATCTAGATTTCTAACTATAAGTGTATAAGATTATCTTATAAAACCTCAGCATGGATAATATCACATAATTGAAGTATGGATATAAAAGCGAAATGAGACTTACGGGCTTACCCCAATCACGGATTCTTCTCTTCTTATTTTGTCATGGAAAAAATTTAACAGGCTTTAATTACTATCTGTCTTCAATATTTTTGCTCTAGAATCTGTAAAGAAAAAAAAACTTATTTTCATTTGAATGTAAAGAGATTCTGCTTATAGAATTTTGCAATACATTAATTAATATAATACAAGACTGGTGTATATATAGAGAGAGAACATATATATATCTACAAACATATATTTTACATCTATAATTTGTATACATATATATTCCAACTATAGTTGGTATACATATATATTTACAACTATGTCTTTGCAAATATATCGATAGATTTTTATACGTTTATTAACATGATAGTTCGAAGAGAGTTCGATTTTTGAACAGCAAGTATTTAGTGTTTACATCATGATTACGAAGAAAAACGTACCTAGTAAAAGTTATCCATATAATGTCTTTTATAATGTTATCCATATAACACCTTTTGTTTTTTAAAGTTTGTTTGCCTAAGCAAAACCTTTAAATAAATTGTACTTAAAGAGTACAAAAGAAATCAGAACTTCAAATAAATAATGGCCATGTGTAGTACATTTGCATAGAATAAAAAATTATTAAAATTTTCATGTTTATTTAATGGGTTTACTATTTAAGGAAGCATTATTATAAAAGCGCATACTTTGAGAAATGCTATTTTGTCACGTTTCTCTCATGGAAAAATTTTTGTGCACTCAAGCAAATTTAGTACTTTAAATCTATAGATGAAATTTTTTCTGAAATTCACAGTCAAACATAATGATTAAAAATGTACGATTGTCTACTAAGTTAACATGTTTGATAAACGGCGTCAGAGATATATTTCAGTTGCTTCATAATCATTCATTAAAAGTTTTTCCAGTTATTTATTGCATAACCTTTGAACTTAAATAGCTCATTTTTCTTTTTCCCTATCTGGTCATCTCTATACACTCCATTATTATATTTATGTTACTTATATTTAGACAAATACTAGTTTTTCTCTGCTTCTCTGTTTTCCCCAATCGATTTAATTCGATTATGTTCATATTTATGTATGTTTTCCGTTTTGTTTAAAAAATAATGTTACAACACATTTCCGAACAGAAATATTAGCTAATTTGATTTAATGAAAATTATTTCCATTTCTGTTCTTTTTCTAAACAAATACTATTCTAGTTGCTAGGGAACTATGTTTGCTATACGTGACTGCTTTGCGATGTTCATGCACACACTTTACTCGTAAAAGTCTATAAAATTTCTATTCCAACTAAAAATGAAACTGCCAAATGTTCTTTTGTGTATTACCATGCGTGCGTGCTAGCAAAAATATGAATTCTGCAAACCCTGTTTTAGGCCGAAAGAAATCCAGACATAGTAAACTTTATATCTTTGAAGAAGGGTCGTCACTTTTTCTAACTCCATTTCAACAACTTTACTGAAGAACGTTAATGAGATCTTACCACAGTTCTCCCCCCCCCCTCTAACGTAACGATCTTCTGAGGTAAACAAGACATTAAGTTTTTTTCCGAAGGGGGGGGGGCGATTCGCTCCTATTAACCGATCGTTCCTCGACCAAAAGGCGCCAGTTCTATGTCGCACAAAAATAATAGTTCATTTTTTGGAGTTCAGTGACACCTTGCGCCATTTTTTTAAAAATTCTTTATTGGATTCTGTATTTTGCTGTGAACATGAGGATGGTGAACATTAGAAGTATTTCCAAGACAGTTTGAGACATGGCATTTTGTTCGACTGATGCTCTGGCAGATGTCCAAGTCCTCTTGGCAAAAAGACACGGGAAGACACAAGTAATTTGCAGGACTTTTGGGTGAAATGGTAATAAATGGAGCGAAAATTTCGTTCAGTGATTCACCGCAGAAAAAGCTGTTAACTCCGTGGCGCAAATAGTTTAACTTACACCCTTAAGCGACGGGAAACCGTTAGAGACATGCTTCAATGGATGTTATTATGTTGACGTTTTAAACACAGTAAAGATATCTATATAAATGATAAAGGATGAGTATGTGTGTGTGTGTGTGTATTTTTATTGTTGCCGTGATAGGAATTGATTTGTCCTTTGATAAATGTTTCGGTTAGTTGTTAAAAAAATCGAGTTTTGCTGTCCTATTTTTCCAATTTTATTTCCTGTATAAGGATCAAATATATGAAACTGTTCTAATAGATAATTCCTTATTTCCAAAAGATTATAATTTGAGAAAGAAAATAAATGATAATCGGAAGTTTATCAACGGCTCTTTTAAAATCTGAATTATTAAGATAAAAATAGGTTACTAAACTATTTATTTCTCTATGAACTGGACAAACTTGTTTTATAAAGATTTATAAATATATGTATATTATAAATTCAGTGGCGTAACGTACACCCTCGATTCGCAAGGGGGGGGGCAAGATTTTAGGAGGCCAAAGCCTGACGTTATGCTTTTGCAATCCGGTTGTAAGATCCGGCTTGGAGCGCAAAACCTGACTTTGCTGGGAGGCCCTAATATTCTCCACTACGCCACTGTATAAATTTGATTGTGCTGATATAAGCTGTATAGTTAGTACCACTTTTAAATTCATAAGACAAGCGTTTATTATTATTATTATTATTTGAGAGATCTGAGATTCACGTATTAAACCTAATAGAGGAATAGATAATTATTAAGAAATGAGGTTAATAAATGGATTTCTAAGATAACCATTTTTTCTTGCTTTAAAACAGAAAAAATTAGGGTAAGTCGAAATCAGCACACCAATTAAATTTCAATTTCTATCATTTTTATCTTTATTGTCGATACTAAATCAAATATAATTAGGACTTTATATCTCTCTTATTTTTAGTTGTATTTCAATCTCAATTTGAAAATATTGTGGGTAATGATTTTACCACAAAATATGTTCTTCTTTTTCGAAAAAAGCTCTGTATTTTAAAATTTCTTTGAAATTTTTAATGTTATGTTCTTCAAAAAATTCAGTTAAATTTTTCAACAAACAAATAAATAAATGAAATGAAATACATTTCTGTTAAATTTCTCATCTAGAAACTCGTTTAGAAAGTTTAAAAATATTTAATTTTGTGGATGGAAATTCGTAATTTACCTTAAGAAATATCCTAAATGTGTGAATTTAACAAAATCCTATTTTTTAGTTGAATATTTCATTGCATATATTGAAAACTGATAGGTTGTTATACATATGATTACAGCATTTGCTACCTACACCATCTTGCATATTAATAACTAAATTAATCTAATTAATAACATTTTCATATTAATAACTCTATTAATAACTAAATGAGATACGTTATAATAAATATGAGTAACATGGAAGAAAGGAGCAGGATTAATGGCTGGCTTTGCAAGTTATGTTTTTTATCAAAAGAATTTTGACCTAGAAGCTTTACTTTTTTGGCTTACAGATTTTGAAATTTCGATAAAAATCTGCATTTTTAAAATCTTTAGATGCTGTGCAAAAATGTAACAGTCTAAAAAATATTTTAAGAGTAGCTGTTGGTATATGTGGCACTCTCTGAGCGTTTTCGGGCCCTAATCTTCTATATGAAACATGAGGTAAAGTTAAACACTTTTCCCTTGCTCTTAAATGAGTTAAATTCCGGATGTGAACATTAATTACTAGAGATTTTGATAGTATTATTTTAATATTTCATGCGAAAAGTAAGATTTAATTCAAAAAGTTTCTGTCAGAAAATTTTTCTATGTTTGAGTATTAGCTTGTAGGAGTAGTCTAGCCAATAGGAGTAGTCTGTGGCCGGAGTGGGTGTGTTCGCTTGTCAAATAGGGGAGCCTCTTATCGGATCACGAGAGAGCTGGAACTTTTTCAGCAAGATGTCATATTGATAGAGGTCCACACTCCCCGGAGCGAGAGGAAGCAATCGGATAGGTTAAAGTACTATAAACCACATGTGTTGAAATGTATACATACGAAGAATTAGAGTTGACTGGTGTTGAAGTGTTTCGTTGGCATTGTTTGCTCATTTGTTTTCAATATTTAAATAATACTTGTCAGTTTTTTATAGGATTTTCAATACTGTATCTTAAACACACATTTTTGCCCAAACAATACAATTTACTTCAACTGGGATTCATGCAAAATTACATCGTTAAAAAATCTCATTAATGTTAAAAAAAGAGTTTTTTTTCTTTCTATTTTTAATTACATAAAATAACTGTGAATATGAATAGTCATATGTCTACAAGATTTACTTTATAACATAAATATTGATTTATATACACCACTGATAATAAAAATCACAATAACTTGAAGAATGTTACACCCCATTTAATATTTAAAATAGTATAAATACCACAAACTGATTTATGCATCAAAGAAAACTAGGCTTAAAAAGCGTATTATAAACAAAGTTTGTGAAATGCAAATTTCACAAGGACCAAGGACTGCATATTAGAGAGGCTAAATTTTTTTAAACTATCGAAGCCTTTTTCAACATAATAGGTTAAGTGAATGAGAGATTTTAAAAAGTATTGCTTAAAATTATTCTTAAATGGTTTTATACACATCCAGTATATTGAATTAATGTTAAAATAATTTTATCGGATTTTCTCCAAATGTCCATTAGTTTCAGTAATCTTTAGTTTTGATGCAAAATATCATGGATCAAAACATACACATGGTTACTGCGTCCACATATTGTGTGAGGTCTATTCTAAATCATTCACGCACAAGTTATACACTAATAACTAATCAATTGCAATATTATTTTCAAATAGGCTTTGACAAATATTGAGATAATTTGAAAAAGGAAAAAAGAAAAAAATATATGTGAAGATATTTTATAAACTAATGAATTACGAATTCTTTCTTCAGTACTTATGAAAGTTGTTCATTGCTTTAACTGATCTAAAATTAATCATTATAACTCTATACCAGGGGTTGGCAACCTATGGCACGCGTGCCACATGAGGGAAGCGGTATAATTCGCAGTGGCACTCTGCACTACTCTACAAATTTGTCAATTTTTGAGTGGATGGAAGTTGATAAATTTGTAATGGTCCTTATTTGACAAACATCTTTAGAATCATGGACATTTACGGAATTACGAAAAAATCTGAAAGATAACTCTAAAGATAAATTTGCTCAGCTATTTTGTAAATTATTGAATGTCATTGCTGGGGAGATAGATTTAATTATTTGAAAGAAAATTGCATGTACTCTACTTTGTCACTTTTGGTTCTACATATCCAAGTGTAAATTCTTTCCTCATATGAAAAATATTTCGAATCCGCAAAGAAATTGTTCATCAACTGAATGCTCGGAATCGTGTCAAATTGAAAGTCGCAAATTATACACATGATTTTGCGATATGAAAATATAGAAAGGTGCAAACACTAGGTTTTCCATTAAAATTTTTATTTAACTATAATGAAGGGAAATATTTATTTTTGCCTATTTCTTATTTTAACAAATATGTTTGAAAATACTTAATATATGTACAATTTTAATTATTTTTATTTTTGTTGCGGTAAAAGTATATTTTATGCTGTTTATTTTTATGTAAGAAATATTTTTAAAAGACACAGAATCAATGTATCATAAAACTGTAAATCAATATTATCGGCCTTTATTCTCTAACTGTGCATGCATTATCGTGGGACTCGAATTATTTAAAAAATATCCTACTGTGTGGCACGCTGAATCCTATTGGTAGATTGGTTTGGCAAGCCACAGCTAAAAGGTTGCCAACCCGTGCTCTGTAAAATATGGTAAATTCTAAAGTTATGCATTAATAAAATGCCATTCACACATCTATCTATAAGAATTGAATTCTGCAATAAATTCAATTGTGCAATGAAATTAATTTTTTATTTAGCTTTTTTAAATTAAATTTATAAATATTTTTTGTATAACGTGCTGTGATATCCTTAGTCTAAAATCAGCAATAATCCAAGCAAATAGCATACATAATTAAACAATGTTTTCAAAATGAGTTAATGAATTAACTTATTGCATTAAAACTGCAAAGTTTCTTATCAACAGTGTCTTACATTTGAAAATTTTCAATTTTACTATAAATCTGGATATTAATTTTTCTTTCTTTATTCCTAAAAAGTGTCCAGAGGAAAATATGAAAATGGTTGATCATGTTTTAATAATTTATCACTTATTTTATGAATGAAATTTAGGCTGTCATTGTGCGTGTCTTTTTCGTCTATATCTTATAGTTCTTGATTTGAGAGTATTATCATTAATCGTTTTTCTTGAACTTCAACAATTTCTTAATGAAAGTATAAAGATATAATTCGAAGTGAAAGCAATGAAATAAAAACGTTAAAGAGTATTACACAATAATATTATTATTCCACATGAGTAGAAAACAGATTCATTCTAACATCACGCTTTTATTCTGCTCGTTTGAACTGAACCATAATCGTAAAAAACGTATTAGAACCATTACTGAAAGTTTTCTTCTGAATCGTAATAAAACAATTAAAGCCTCCAAAGAACTTAGATGTACTCTTTTAATTATTTTATAAGAACAGAAGTAAAAGAAATAAAGCACCCAAGGAACTATAAGAGAGGGGGAAAACCCGAAAAACCTTTAAACTACAAAAGAATTCCATCCGTTTTTGACTCTATATTTTATCTTCAATGTACAAATATAAAGTTTCTGAGAGTAATAACGACTAGTTCTAAGGCGTTTACCCTTCTTCCTCACCCCTTCGATTTCCAGTGCCCTTGCATTTTTTTCCACCTTTTTCTCCTTGTCTTTCCCCCCTTTTTTATTCTTGTTTCCGTTGCGAAGTAATCTCAAAGTGAGAGCCGATCGTAATCCTTTCTTGGCACCCTCAACTTCAACCTACAGTGATGAATGTGTTTCATGAGGAAAAGAATCTCAATGGAGATTTTTCTGGCTACTTTTTCCTCTCGATTTCTTTAGCGACGGACGTCGGAAAAAGAGTTGCACAAATTCCGAGAATTTCCCGGAGTTACGGTGAGAAATTCTTTCCGAATTTTTTAAAATGCGAAAGGTTTTAGTAATATTTTTATACGTTACTGTGAAGATTTCTCGGCATTATAAGCGCGGGTGTCGAGAAGCCTCGATTTGATTTTTCCCGAATGATTATGATAATGCGTATTTGAATATCTTCGGAAACTAATAAGCTGTGCATAAAAAAGGATAAATGTAATTTTTTTGAAAAAATGTTTCTTGTAAACTTTTCTTTTCGGGTAATCGGATCGAAAACTCATAGTAGCGATGTTCTTTTTCAGATATTTCAATCTGATTTATTTATACACTTGTAACAACGAATTTATTTTTTGAAGAAGGAAAAGAAGGGATTTTCAAAGTTCAGTTTTGAGACAATGGATGTAAATTAAAAAAAAACCCTTTTAGATTACGCTAGTGTGGAGCTTATTAAAATTGGACTGATATTCGTTTAATGGTGAATAATTATTAGTTAGGCGTACAGAGAAAGATGCTAATTACAGATTTAAATAAGCCTTTGTGAATAAGAAATATGAAAAAAAAAATGTTCTGATCAGATATGCAAATAATATTGAATACATTAGAAATATATAAAGTGTAATATGAAGTAACTCATATCATTCGTTAATTTTAAAACCGTTTCAATCCCTTTTAAAATATCGGTATAATTTTTTTGAACAAATTCCTAATTTATATTGAGAAAAAAAAACACTTTTGGGGAGAGTACCCCTTTCATTTTTATTTCTTAGAAATCCAAAATCAATGCTATATTAAAAGAATTTTTCAAGGCTCTTAGAAACTATATATTTCTAATAAATATATCTGAGATTAATAAATAAAAAAAACACAATAGACAGATTCATAAAAGGAATTTGTTTATTATATAAATGTATTTAAATTTTATTTATTTATTTCGTAACATGGTTTATTACTATATGAACTTTATAATAATTTATTTTGCCATGTTACACTGAGATTTCTATTCATGATTGTTAAGTAGTAGGGTAAGTAGATTATTATTTTGAAACGTGCAGAATATGTTGTCTTAGATTTATTATACACTTTAATTTTCGCACTTAAACATTTGCTAAAAATGCTTACTATTTTTAACCGTACTTCATTTCTTATACTTTGTTTCTGTCCGGTAGCATAAGCAAAAAAAAAAAGGGAGAAGGAAGGTGCCTTGAGAGAAACATCTTTTAATACAGCATGCTTTATAGCCTTAAGTGTACGATTTTGTTTATGTAATAGTATGGCTGTCATATATGTACGCTCTCTCTCTCTCACTCACTCACACACACACACACGCAATCATTATTATTATTCTTTTATTTTCCGCAATTGCCAAGGGCCTTAATACATTTTCAGAATTTTTTATTTGTAGTTTTGAGACGTATCATCAACATTGCAAATTTGTAAAAATACATTGCTGTTTGCAAAAAATGCAACACCATGAAGGAATCATCAGAATTAAATGAACTTTGCAACAAATATCTATTATAAGATGTTATGTAAAATAGTAAGGTTTCAGAGCCACTGCGCATGCGTGGGTTGCGTAGCGCCCTCTGAACTATACTGAAAGCGTGTAAATAGAGGACTGCAGCGGGACATTGAAAATAGTTAATGATTATTTGTTAGTGGCGAACGTTTAGTGAGACCTAAGTATGCCTCCACGATGAAATAAGGAAAAATTCCAACAAATTACGGAGTTTAAACGGGGGAGGATTATTGACCTTCGAGAAGGAGGTTTTTCCTAACACGCAATAGGAGCTCATGTGCAGCGGAATAGTTCCACAATGATGCGAGTTTGGAAGCAGTGGACCGACGAGCACCGAACAACACGAGAAACTGGCAGTGGACGACGGAAGGTGATGTCAGTGCGCGACGATTGACACTAACTCCACATGACGGTGAATGACCGTACAACTTCCTCCAGGCAGTTGGCAGGACGATGGTCTCTACTGCTACAGGTGTACTAATGTCGGCTTTGTCAATTCGTCAACGTCTGCTGCATCGGAGATTGCGTGCAAGGGTGCTTTTAAACAGGATCCCCTTCACAGCAAACCATCGACGGCTGCGTCGGCAATGGGCACATGAACATAGAGCCTGGCAAGGTGATTGGTACCAATTTGTCTTTTCAGATGAATCGCTCTTCAATTTGTGGGACCATAATGGCAACATTCATGTTAGACGCTATGCCCGTGAACGCTGCCTTCCAGAGTGCGTTATCGAACGGCAAAGTGGCCAAACATTGAGAGTTATGGTTTAGGGTGTGATTTCGTATCATGGCCGATCCAATTTGCTACGAATTGAGGGTAATCTCAATAGCAATAGGTACGTCCGTGAAGTGCTGCAGCCCGAAGTCGTTCCCTTCCTTCAAGACATCCCTGGAGCTGTTTTTCAGCAGGATAATGCACACCCACATGTTCTAAAGACTGTTAGAGACTTCTGTTCAGCCCAATACATGCAACTTCTTCCTTGGCCTGCTTATTAATCGAATATGTCGTCTATTGAGCACGTGTGGGTTTGTTTGGTCGGCGTTTTGCTCGTGATGCGCGTCCGCAGCTTCAAAAGAACTTTTGTTGCGCATACAAGCAATATGTGAAATTCTCTTCCTCAAGCAGACATTCAAAATCTGTTTGACTCCATGCCACGTCGTATAGCAACACTTATTGCAGAGCGTGGTGGCAACACAAAAAACTGATTTCGGAGGCTTAATATTATTTTTTTTCTTTGAAAATTTTGTTATTTATTTGTACTAATAAAAGTCGTTTGTGCATTAAATTTCATTTAATTCTGTTGATTCCTTCATGGTATTGCATTTTTTTACAAACAGCAGTTTAGATTTTCTGACTTCACTTCTCCTTTGCCTTAAAACTTGCAGAAGATGGGGCTTGGAGATAAAAAGAAAATATATACTTTTTAGAAGCAATATATTTTCAATATTCAGTCAAGTTATTAAGAGAGAGAATTTCATTACGACTGCCAAAAAAAAAAAATAGCTTCATCTGTCTTATCAAAAAAGCTATACTTCAGCACACACATAAAGATGCCCCTTTACTTTAAAGGAAAGGCTATCATGCCGTTAAAAAAGTCTTATTAGATCGTAGTAGAAAAAGAAGTAAATCAAATCTTCTCTGAACCTCTTATTATATTCAAATGAGCACTTTGTGTGCAAAACAGGATGCACTTTATTACTTATGCTATGCTTGCTCATAATGAATAGGCGGGGAAAGACAGTGAGTTCGTAATTTCCAATCTTTCCATTTAAAACTGATTAAGATTGAATGGAAATAGAACGTGTTTTATTATTTCTATATTAAATTTTTCTCATTTAATTGAAAGATATATAAAGAAATCGTTGCTCATTTTATGCATGATTTTTTTTTAAATTTTCATTTTTTCAGTTTTCATTTTGCATAGGCTTATATAAGCTAACATTTTTATTATTTTATGCTTATGTTTACATAATTAGATGATAGTTCTAATTAGCATGCCTGGATTTAAATCTCGCGGACTTGGAAAAAGAAGGGAAATGAGCGTATGCATTTAACGAGCAGACATGCATTATATAAATAATTGGAAATAGAAAATTATTTATCTAATACATTTATTTGACTTAGTTATGAAAATATAGTTATACAGTCCATTAGCTCATTTGGATGCAAAAATACATTTAGGAACGTAGAAACAGTATTTTTTTGTGAAATAATGATTACTTTTTAAGAAAATTAATTAGCTATTAGATGAGAATGTAAACTTTTTATTCAATATTGCATTGACAATCCTATTGTTATTTATTTTCATACATTAATGGGAACCCACAACAATTGCTTTATTGTTCAAAAATGAAATAGAAGTTTTAAATATAAATTTTTTAAAGAATTTTGAAACATTTTTAACGAAATATTTTTGCAAGAATGTTTTCTAAATTTATTGATTGTTTTCCAAATTATAATTTTAAAAATATTTTTTGATTTTGATATGAGTATTCTATCTTTTAAAAAAATGACATATATGTGACATTAATGATACATTATCAAAACACGTTGCACCAATGTATGTCAATAAATGCCGTGCTGTCAGTGTCAATAACATTCGGCAGTAATGAATAAACTATACACATGAAAATAAAAATTAACAACTTTATTAAAAAATTTTGACACATTTTTTAAAGAAATATTTTTGCAAGAATATTTTCCTAATTAATTCATTGCTATCTGATTTATATATTTAACAATATTTCTTAAATTTAATAGCAGTATTCCATTTTTATTTTAAAATGACACTAATGGCATCTTTTTTAAAATACGTGGCACCAATGTATATCAATGAAAAGCGTGCGTTCAGTGTCACTAGCATTAATGAATAAGCCATACAGATGAAAATTAATAACTTTTAAAGAAGACATATTGATATATTCTTGTTATTTTAATATCAGATATTGTGTTATTATATTATAAATGTTATCTGTACTATAAGTACACAACATTTCTGTAATGATATATTGTTGCCAACAATTAATTATGAATTTAACAAAAACAAGTTAAATAACCTTAAAATCTTTGTAATAGATGCTTCTGTTATGTATATCCAAATTTTATACTTCGTTGTGACTATTGTTAATATATCTTTAAAATAATCAGATAAAGTATTTTAGGGTAAACATAGTGAGGGGCAGATACATCAAATAAGATTGATATCATAGCTGAAATTTTTAGAATATAATGTGCGATGAAATAATATTATTTTTGCTAAATGAGAGATCCAATAACAAATATTAAGAAGAAAAACATATTTTTTTCGAAACTGTATTTTATACTGCAAAAAAGAAATTTTGAAATTGTTCTTTGTTTACCCAGACCAGATTCTAACTTTTCATTTTGCAGGTGAAAATTCTAGCGCTCCAGAAGTCCAATGCAAGAATACAGAACATACGTCAAGAATATATTCAGAAATGAATAAATGAGGACTGTGAAGTATTCTTCAGATCGCAAAACTTTTCCAAGACGAGAATTCCCAGAAAACGTTAAATGCTTTGAAGTTAACAATGGGGAGATATGTCGAGTAAATGGCTTAAGGTTTCTGAGGGATATTGGTGACAATGATCAAGAGTTACTGAAATGTCTCTTGACAGTAACTAGAGGTTAGGGCTTCGAACGCCATTCAATATACATTTCCTAGATTTCTATTTGGAAGAAGAAATGTAATTCATGATAGGAAGGAGGATATCCACTGAATGTGGGAATGATACAGACTTCCCACATTTAGTAAATAATAATTACAGATGATAAGTTTCATTATTAAATATATAATACACCATTCATCAATTTATCCCAGATTTTGAACAATACCTTCAATATTCTTATTTATAATTAATTGAGTTATTACACGGTTTTTAACTTGCTTTTTCAATGTAAACCCCTAAATAAGTCGCGTGAATCAATAGGTATGTTCAGTCTAATAATTAATAGATTTATTTCTTAAACTTTATTAAAGTACTTGCTCTTAAATAGCTTTGTCAAACATAATGGTCCGTGTTGAAATATATTTTCAGGGTCAAGATCGTAAATTATTCAAATTAGTCCGTGGAGCAAAAACTTATCGTTAAAATTCATTATCAAAATTCTTAAGAACTCTAGGTTTGTTTTATTGCCTTTTCCACGTTAGAAACAAACAAAAAACTAAAATTTCATTCCGAAACATAGTCCGAAATTAATTACGATGGGAAACGAATGATGCTATTTCGAATTTAAGAATACATAAGAGAAAAACGAAATGCAGCCATACAGGAGAAAGTCATAGTGCATTGCAGAGCATTTGCAATAGTTTTTTAAAGGAAATATAAACAATATATCTATATATTAATAAATAATCGAAATGTAAATTTTATTATTTAAAATGCTGAAAGTAAAAACTGAAATTTAGTTCTTTTAAAAAGGTTAAATGATGTTACGATACACATTTAGAAACTTTAATTGTGAATTAGTAAATTCAGGAGTAGTTTTATTACTTCTAAATCAAATGTATGTAGCTAAATCTCATTTCTGTCAACAAAGATTACTATATGATTCACAGACAGAAACACGAAAAGTTTATAAAATGTAATTCTATAAGAGCCCAAAAATAAATCTATGGTAATAATATACATTTGTTTAAAAGTAATGCAAATCCGAAAATACAAAATCACCTTCTGTAACTGCAAAAAAAGTAACTATGTATATGCGTTACGTGAAACCACTGTTGTTAAAAAAGTACTGCATCGAAAGTTTTGTATATATATATATATATATGAAAAAAGTCAGTTGAAACTATGGTGTTTTTAAGTGAAATATGATGATTTCATGAAGTTGTTTAAAAGATTGACGAAGCTTGGTATGTTTAAATCTTCATTTTATTGGGTTTCGTAGAAAAACACTCACAAACGTACCACTAATAGCGAAACAAAGCAAGACATTAACACACGCGGTTTACATGATAATCACAAAAGCCTTTGTTATCCAGAAATCTTGATCTACTTATACCGATGGAAGCTATTAAAATCATATGATTTCAGAAAAAGGTTCTGTTGTTTAGTCCAGATTCTCGGATGATGTTAGATTACATAATTCTTAATTTAAAAACGTGAAGCCTTTGGTTTAGAAGGGATAAGGTTAGAGTTATATCAAGTTAGGCGGGTAAAATAAAAACACACACACAAGCTCGACGATTTTACTTGAATTTAAAAATTTTACTGGATTAACTTTATCTCGCTGAAGTCATTGAAAGGATGAAAAGACATTTTGGTATTTTAAAAATTCACATTTTAATTATTATATCACATAAATGACAAAACACACAACATCATGGAAACTCAAAGACAAGGGCCGAATGACTTTTGTGATTGGTCCGAATAACAGAATGATGTAATATTGCATCATTTTATTTTGAAATGTGTGAACGTTGCAGTTTTTTAGGAGATAAAGTTGAGATTAAAAAAGATATTTCCCGGTAAACTAAAAAATTAATTATCAAGAGAAGTTTGGGAGAGCTCAAGACCATCATAAATCACATAAAATAATTCTACAGAAAATTTAAATGATGAATTATTACATATAAATACATTATTCATTGTTTATTATTGTAATTCAAATCATATTTCCTATGCTTTTATGAGTGTAAATCATAAAAATAAGTTTTAAATTCGGAAGTTGATTATAATGCCTTGCATGGATGCTCTTTAATATTTTTTAATTCTTCGCTCGCAGTTAATTGGGATAATTGCTCATCTTTTAGAACATTTAAAGAAATTTCTCTATGCAAATATGCACGATGCAGCATACGTCAGAAAACGAAAGACAATATTTTTTTACGATGCTGAACTCGATTACTTTTATTGATGGAGCAATCAAAAACGGGGCTACAGAAAGAGAGTTTGTTATGAGCATCATTACTTTAATTACAGAGATTAACAGTACAATGAGGAAATTAAATCTCATTTTTAATCTTTATTAGCCTAAGTTAAAGCATTGTCGAATCAAATTTTGAGCAGATATAAATATTATCAAAAAACGAGGGATTGGGGAAAAAAGAGCAAAATGTGGATGGCGAGTGCAAATGACGAGAGAGCAGATTATCACAGCACGCCAAATTAGAGCTCTGTAGAAAGCAAACCAAACAATTATCATTAATTATTATTGAGCTCCTGTCTGGATCACACATTTTAAATGATAAGCGTTCGACGCAGTGTTACCAGACTAAAAGTAATAAAAATGATGCCAGGAAACATCCAAAGCGACGAGTCAATAGCAAAGCAGATAAGTATCATGATTAAATGAACAGATTTTAAATAATGCTATAAAATGCATATACCCTGACTAATCTGCACTTTTTTAAAGTTTTACTGTTATAATAGCGGAATTTTTTCACAAGCTATATTAGTTTCAAGGTAACCTATTTATTGGATTTCTCACATTTTTTAATTTTTTGTTACAGATTCATGAACTTCAATTGTCCTTATAGAGTTAAAATTATATGGAATCAGAGAGGTTGTATTTTCATGAAATCTTTCAATGGAATTCTGCATTAAAATGTTTATAAATATTTTAATAGTACATGTGAATAGAAATATAAATTTGTGAAAATAGAAGAGTGGATTTCGATATCGACAGAAATTTGGTTGAGGATAACATGCATATTCTATAAGCGTTTAAATGTATTTATTAAGATATATAATTGAAGTAATTATAATTTTATGCACCTTAAAATTTTAATATAAAATTCATGGTGTAGCTTGCAATTTACATCCTTTCATGCCCTCATTACATGCCATTAAATTCTTCCAAAATATTTTTGCTTTCTTGCATATTTTAAATATGTCCTGTGTATTTCCATATTTTCGAAAACTTTTTAATAAATGAAAATGTTTTAAAATAATAATGATACAATTTTAATTTTTAGTTCTCATTACTATTTAATGCTTAAACAGTTTGAATGTACTCTCCTCCCTTTAACTATTACATGCCTTTTCTAGAAATATTCTTGTTCCAACAGAAAAAGATTTACTTATTTAAAGCTTTATTATTTTCTAATTAAATTTTTTGCTGGTTTGAAGAGTTACGCAAAATTATTTTCATGGAGGACAAAAAAGATCTTGAAGTATATTATTGCTAATTAGTCAGTAATCTTTATAAGAGTTCTTATGGCTAGAGAAAATATGAAGGATAACTTACACGATTAATTTCTTGAAAAATCATAAGTTAAATGTAACTACGTAAAACCCCATGGCTATAATAAACTAAAGTAGTACCAATTAGCGGTTCCAAACCATCTGCACAAAAACAAATTTAGCGAATAATATTATTAGTAGCATTATTAAGAAATACCTCATTAGTTGGTTAAAAAACGGAAAAAGTTAATAGCACTTTCCTCTATATTTGACGTCATAAACGCAAAACTATTAAGATTCTTATCGATGTTGTTGGTTTATAAGCAAATTTCACTGCGTTCATCCATATTAAGAAACGTTTCTAGCAACCTAGACAGAAATGGTTGCTTAATTTTTCGTGCAGAGCAGCTTAAACTCAAATTTATTTTCAAACCATTATGCACTCTTTCAAATTAGCTATATTTTTCGGTCCAGTATAGCTAAATGCCAGTTTTTAATAAGAAATGTTTTTGTTAAAGCTGTTGGTCAGAGAAACACAAAGTGTAGGATTGTGAAGTGTAATAATTCGCACGTTTATTTCATATTTCAAGTTTTTTAATTTATAATGGTCCTGACCCTACAGGACTTGCGTAAATAATTAACCTCTAATTACCCACATAACGGGATATAATCGTAACTTTATATCTTCGAAATTAAAAAGCCAGCGTTTTTTACTTGGAAACCTGTCCAATTATCTGGATAAATCAGAAGAAACGTCTTGGTAAGTCATGTGAGTTTTTGAACTTCCAGTCTATGTTTTGTATAAAAGCCGAAATTCTCTGGAAGATTCGCGCCGTGCCTTGTATTTGTCTCAATGTTCCATAAATGCCTGATGTTGCTTATATGTGTCCCCTGTGTTTCGTTAAGTATCATCTAGATGTTTATTTCTATTTGTGTTTAAATGTAAAATAAATTGGAAGGGGGGGGAGGTATCATCAACAAACGGATGTCTCATCAATAAAACCATAGATATGACCATCAGTAAAGATATCACAACCCCCCTCCGCACACACACATATTTATAGAGATCCTACAATCAAAGGGAGATAAAATTTTGAAAATTCCAACGAACATCAGACTTTTTATGCCAAGGAAAGTCAATAGATTTAACACAAAACCATTACGCTTTTTATGGTTGTCACTGACTTAGGACAGTGATGTAGGATCAAGTTTGTTTTTAAGGATTCTAACTTCCCTTACAGCAGAAAATTATTACATAATAGAGGAAGAAAAATATTGAAGTGCGAAAAGAAAACTTGAATATCAGTTAAGCCTAAAAATTTACCGTGTATTCAAACAGTATACTAAAAATAAAAGAAAACGAATTTGAAAGTGTAAGATATAAATGGATATTAATTCTGACTTAATATGGACTTTTATAAAGCATAACACATTTCATATATATTTTCGCATTTTGGCTTGAACTGTAAGAGAACAAACACATGTCATTCTTTCCTTGGACATATTTTTTTCTTGCCTTCTTTTCTGTTTTTAGCAGAACAAAGCGTCTCTGGCTTCCAGTTGCTCATATGTTTACAATTTTCAAGTAGCCTATCGCTAGCAACTATAATTTAACAGACAAGGAAATTTCTATTTTTTTCTCCCAAAAGGCGAAAATAATTTAAGGCTGCACATTACAACGTAACACCCACTGATGTATGTGGGTAGAAAAAAAGTCCCCAAACTCCACAAATAGATCAAGCGCATTTTACCACGTTCTTTTTAATGAGAGTGATTTATCTTTCCCCACCCCGCGTAGAAGCTTTCTTTCTTTTTTATCTACTAAATGAGAATTTTAAAACCGCAAAAAGAACTATCTTTGAACCCAGAAAAATTTGTTGTTTAATTAAATACGACACGCGTTTTGTAAGCACTTCAATGATTAAAAATGAAACAATAACACAGGACAGCTTTATACGTGTGTCAAGGTAAATTAAATTACAGTACGAGAAAAAAATCGCAGTGGTAATTTACTATAGGGAAATTATGAGTTTTAAAATGTTATATATCCATAAATGTTTAGTGAAATCCTAATGGATATCAGGTAAGAGTCTAACCTGATATTTATTAGGGTATCAGTTAGTTATAGTTAGACAGACAGCAACCAATGTAGCATCACTGTATGTTGCAATATAATCATTAAAGTTTATATCTCCGAAATTGTTCTTGCATGAATTAGTGATTAAAATATACAGCTATTTAATGGTCGCTGTCTCACATACAAAATACTTATCAATGCTGGGAGAAATCTGTTTTCCTAAAGTTAAGGAATGACCAGCAATGTTCCATTTAGAATCGGTTAAATTTTAAAATAATTTTAGACTGTTGTAATAGTTAGCAATTTTAAAACTTCACAGATAATGACGAATGATTATTCTCAAAAATTTCAGTGAAGATATAATATTGGTATTAAACTAATAAAAGAATATTGTATATTTAAATCCAGTGCTAATTATTTAGAATCTGAATTATTGAAAGCTAGCTGAAGCACCCATTCATCATATGGGTTATTATGATTATTATTTTATTATAGTTATTATTATTTTAAAGTTATAACGACGCATATTGTTTATTAATGATTATTTTCTGAGATTAAAGTGAGGAGTTGTCAAAAACTTATCTCTTAATGCTCTTGATGAGGTTTTAAGACATTCTCATTTTTGGTTTTTATTGCTGTTTTTATGAGTAACACAATATTTGACGCCCGATATTTCTGCTTACTTAATAGAGAGGGGAAAAAACATGTTTGGTATCGAATTGACGCTCCTTTTCCATGATTTATGAAATTAAAATTTGCATTAAACATCCATTAACCATTTAACAGGTAAATTTTTATGCCCAAAATACTTCTTAAAACGGTACATTTTTTATTGAATATAATTTATAAAAAAACTTAATAGAATGAAAAAAATGGAAAAATTAAAATTTTTTTTTAGTTTTAAAGCTTGTACACTATTTTTTATTTTATTATTATGGAACACAAAAAACCAATAGTAATAATATAATAGTTTGTTAATAGTAAGTACACTCTTCGTGCTATGAAGATAATTTGATACATCTTGAAAGAATTTCTCTCTCATACTTACACAAAATTTTCACGTCCGCAATTCCTTTACACTTGGTCGTGTGAGCATATATATAAACACACACAATTTAAAGCATGATATAATACATAGTTTTACAATACAATTTGGACATAAATACACCGACTTTTTTTGGATTATCTTTCCATTTTCATTTCTTCTCAAGCAACAAACTGCAAATTGTCTTGACAATCCCTGTTCTTAATTGAAAATTTTCAAGAATTTAAATTCCCGACTTCAAACCATAATTTTCGCCTTCACCATCCAGATAAGAAGCATTTCAGTACCATAGACAAACTGCATCTCTAAAAACTACTATCAATAATAATCTCACTGTAAGAATTAAAAATGCGTACAAATCAAAGATAGAAAAAAGAAAATATCAGTGGCCGTACAGTGTACGGGTAAACCAGTTGCGGTCAAATTTCGGAAGCCCGTACGGTGTATGGGTAAATTGATTATAGGGTAATAGTCAGTTCATTAAGTAGAACAGTTAATTCCTTTTAAATATTTTAACTCTTTATGATTATAATGAAAAGTATTAAAACAATGCATAAAATTGTTCATACATATTACCCGAATGCTACGGAAAAAAAAGGAATTTTTATTTTTCAAGAATTCAAATGTATTTTAGTACAATAATATTGAAAGGTAAAAGAAATTTCTTCTTTAGTAATTACGTCATCACATTTTTTCTCCTATATTATTTATTTGAGTTACATAATTCTCCCCTTGCAAAGCATACACTTTTGAACCGTTTTAACAATAATTACTAATTGCTATTAAACAACTACTGAGGCAGTTTTTTCCACATCCCATTCTAAATGTTAGTTCCTCATCTTGATCTAGGTAGAAAGCCCTTAAGATTTTTTTTAGATTGCTACGTATCTTACAAAAGTACTTTTGGAATGTCTGTTATTTCTATCGTGCACATTTTTTTCGAGAAAAGTAGCCAAAAGAATTCTAAAAATTTTGCAAGGTTGAACAAATTTGTCTCATCGTCGCCTCTTACATTAGAAAATGTACTTCGCGCAAGATCATTTGCAGAGGGAAAAAAAGTGGAGCTATTTTTCTCGACACACTTTATCACCAAATGTAGTCTGGGAGAAAAAGGGGTTCAGAACGTCAAATCGGTGATCTTTTTCACGGAGCAAAATGTGATGGATGGAAATCACGTTTTCGATCTACGGGTATTTTTTGTTCGGGGTAACTGGTACGTTGGTCTACCAGTGTTTCTTCTCCTTCTGTTTTTGTTTGGGTTTATTTCTTGGTAGAAGCTAAACAGAATTCGGTTCAAAGAAACAGGAGGAGCGAATAATTGGGGTAGTTTGGTCCCCACCCCCCTTTTTTTTTATCAAGTATGAAATTAAAAAGGTAGTGATAAATGATTAATATCTACCCAACGTTTTATCATATATTTCATAAGCATTTGTGCATAAGTTCTTAATGTTAATAGGAGTTTAACAATTGTAAAGAATTATTGAGTGCTTATTCAATAACCTGTGTAAACGGTTAACAATTATCGAAAAAGAGAACCATTTTGTTATTTTTTAAAAAGAATTTCAAAAATTCAGTAGATATTTTTTTTTGCTGCTACTAATCTTACCCGAACTATTTTTTCCTTTATTTTTTTAATACCTACTCTCTATTAGCTCGCACTCTCTCTATATTTATCTTGTTCAAATCTTCAGTCGTTAATAAAATGCATTTTAAAGCACTCAATTGAGCTGAAATTTTATATACACGATTATTTTTGGATGACAATACAGTAATTTAATTATAATTAATAAAAATTAACTGATTAAAACTAATTATTCAAAGAATTACAAATGCAGCCACGTTGGCATCATTTTTGGCGACTTGGGTCAAAACTTTAAAATATTTTTTTTCTCACTTTTCAAAGCATTCAGTTGAACTGAAATTTTATATATACGATTGGTTTGGATGATTATGTGATACTTTAATGATAATTAATAAAAATTAATTGCCACTTAATGTTGTTTTTCTGTCATATGTATGTACATATTTATATTAATTGTAACCATTTAACAAAAACTAACTAACATAATTTTTTTGTTGTTGATCTAAATAGCAATTGACTTAAAAACTTTTTTTTTATATAACTTGTTTAAAAAAAAGTTCGATGTCCATTTTCCCCCGTATAAGTTTCCCAATAAGATCCAATGGGAGATTACATATTTTAATGTCTCAAATTAAATTTTTAAGTTATATCTTATAAGATTAAATGTTCAATGTAATTTTTGTGCGATTTATACAACTCGTAAATATATTTATTTTTCCGAACTCTTAACTTCTTTCTGAATTTTGAACTTAATTCTGCCGTCACTATTTTGGCATGCTAGCTCAAATAGATTTTACATACATAGAGCCAATGCCCTCAAATCAACTGTCAGACATAATAAAAAATTCTTCCGGCATTAAGGGCCTTAAGAAGTTGTCAATTAGTTGATTGAGAACACTACCAGCATTTACCGGAATTACCATTTCTTGTTACTTTTGCAACACAACTCTATTTATAATTATATACGACATAGAATCTTAAGAAAAAAACTACAGACGTCTTCTTCACTATGTTTCGACATCCCTGTCCTTTTCCCCACTCAATGGAAAAACCATTTCTATCATCCACAGCAGTGCCCTCTTTTCTAATCTAAAGAGCTCTACAAGCCAAGCCTTTAGCAAAGCTTTTTTACACATCATTTTAAACGTTATTATAGAAGACAAATTTAAAAAATGGTCAAAGATGTTTATTGAACTATCAGTGATATTCAGAGTCAATTTCTGAAGGAAAAACCTGGTTACTTGATTCGAAGTTTAATAAATCTGCGATTTGTATATTTATAGTCGCTCATTATTAATTAAGTAAAGGTAATTGCCACGGAAGTATAATTTTTGTATTTAAATAATTTGTTTGCTAATAGTTTTTCATACATTTTTTAGCATTATCGGAGTTCTACTTTTGAAGGAACTTTTATACTTTAGGGTAATTTACATACTGTACTGCTCAGTCGACAAAACAACATTTCACTCAAGACTGATGTATTAAGACATTTCAGAAAATTGTATTGTATATATGTATATATATATATATATATATATATATATATATATATATATATATATATCAACATAACTTGCATATAAGAGAGAGAAAGACTTTTTAGCCTTTTCTTCTATTTGTATTTCTGAATTTTGTTTAAAAAATGAGCACAAATTTATAATAGACCTATGAAAGATGGAGTATTTTTAGCGCGTTTTTCACGTAGTGGAACAAAAGTGCTATTAGGACGCAAATTTCGTCTTCGTTCCATATTTTGTCGTACCTTTTTCTCAGCCAATAAGCAACCAATTGACCTCGAGTTTTCCGCATTTGGTCGCATTTGTGCCATAGATGAGCCTAATCATATTTAAATTTTCCCATAGTTTTCCCGAATTTTCCTACAAATTTTCCTGAATTTCGCTAGTTCATAACAAAATTTTCTCAAATTTTTGCTTTTCTATAGTGCTGATACAGATTTGTGTCATTATTTCTTTTCAGCTCAATAGTAGTACATTTAGAGGAGTGGTACAGTACACTACTTTCTGTTAGTAAAAAGTTCATTATTTGCATTATTGTAAAATACAATATGTGAAAAATGCGCTAAAATTATTTGGCCATGGCAATGATTGATATCTTGTTTTTTTGTTTGTTAATACACGGATTTTTGAGGTAAGGGGAAAAACTGAAAAGAGAGAAACACATATCACGAATTAAGAATAAAATACTTTTCAGATGCAAGAAATAAACGATAATTTCTAACTAATATCTTTCTTTTTTTCCTTTAAATTGAAAAATATATAGTCAAGTGATGATTAAAAAAAACATAAGTGACAAAATGTCGTGTTTGCTTTAAGACAAGTTTTTAAGCAGGAAACATGTTTTGCACATTCATTGTATTTCAACTTTTATCTCAGTATGCCAGCTAAAATGCTTTGAAAACGTATTTAATACGTCTAAATCATGTAGTAAAAACCCGAGATGATATGCGCACTTTCAAAAATTTGCATTTATATGGTTTTTTTTTTCTAAAACTCAAGTTTATGACCCTTTATTTACAGCTCAAAACTAAGCAATTAAAAGTGATAGAGACAGAAGTATAAGGAAAAACATTAGTTAATACTATATTTTTCAAAATATAATATTAACTAATCACTTTTTTTAAGCTCAACATTGACAGTTTTAGAAGCAAAGAAAGAAAAACTATTAAAATTCTAATGTAAACTCTGAAATAAATAATAAATTAAAAGGAAAAAATATAATATATTTCACTGAAAGATATTGACTGTTTTCTCTCTAAAAATGCTCGGTTATGTTCTTTTTTATCAGTTGCATCCTTTTCATTATTACTACCGAGGCGTTTGGTTTAATAACACCAAACATATAATATATGGAATACAAATGAGTCTACTGCATATCGTAATGCTATAAATAACATTTAATAAATGTTCTTCACAGAATTCAAAGGTATGCTACAACTATATCGAAGTTATTAATGTGTGTGTGTGTGGTGGTACGTGATTGTTCAATGAGCATATTGTAATTAACTCATTAAATTAAAAAAAGTAACGAGGAATATACATTAGAAGAGGAAAATAGCTTGTTTCAGTATTCTTAGATTTTCATCAAAATGCTGGTTAACTTTTAAAAAAAAATTTGTATGTACTACCCTATAAGGAATTTCCGAAGAAAAAATTCCGGTTTTTGGTAAAAAAAAAAAATACAAATCATTGTTAATACCATGGTATAACATTAAATTATTATATTTATAATTTTTTAAATATTTTTTATTTATGTAAGGGAAAAATGAAATAGAAAAAAAAAAGGTTTAAATAACATGTACTTTAACTCGTAATTGAAAGAGGATTGTTTTTTTCAATGAATTAAAAGTTAGAAATTTTTTTTAATCGAATCTCGTGTCACGTGATATTTAAACTTAATTGTATTCAATTTAAAACTTAGGTAACCGAGTGGAACAAGTATCAACACGAGTGAAGATACTGTAAATATAGCTGTTTGAAGCTCAAATATCCCGCATTGAAAAATATTTGCTCTGCGAAAGCGTGTCGAGAATAGAGATGACAGTTCCAGCTTCAATAAATGCTTTCGAAAGATTTAGCAAATATAATATTTTTAGAAAATATCGTATTCTGTGGTTTAGAGTTAGTGAAGAAAAGTTTAAAGTATGTTAAATTATTTTAAAGCAATTGTATTTTACTTTCCATTAGTTTTTCCATTCATTAAAAACTTATAAGCAAGTTCTTAATGAATGGAAATTGTCATTTCACATGATTTTATAAACTGATGTATATTTTTCAAAATGTCAAAATTGCTATTAAATGATATATATTTTTTAATGTTTTACATATTACACTATTGAATATACGTGTTATCATAAATGTTGAGAATATGTCAGACAAAACATAAAAACATTTTTAAAAATCTAAAAAAAAAAAAGACACAATCATAAAAAAAAAAAAATAAAAAAAAAATTAGAGCTATTACACTTATAAATATATATATATTTTTAAATTCTTAAATTTAAGTATACAGTCATTTTCTTATCAGTATGCCTTTTTAATCATTTACTGTTATATTTTGCAACATACAAGCCTCACAAAAATATTTGAATGGTTATAAGAATCATCAAATAGCTGAAGATAGTGATAATAGCTCTTCCAAAATTCTTGAGAGAATATGAATGTTTCTTAACGTCGCTCTGTAAAGCATCATGAAAGCTGTTGGCGACGGACTTCGTAATTTTGAGCCATGATCAAATGAGAAGGATGACACCTGAGCTGGCAACCCTCTCTAAGCTTCCACGCCATTTTAATGGGAGGACACTAAACCTTGACGGATTTAACGTGTATCAGCCCCTCTACAGTGGCACTGCGGCTGGAACTTCATAATTCTTATGGTCTCTATTAATATTACTATTAGAAAATACACTACATCAGGCGATACTTTTTAGGAATATATATCAAAATGACTGCTCATTATCTTACGAGGGGTGATTGATAAGTAAGGTCTCCAACAGCATAAAATAAGTTTCCGACTAGGTAAAATAATAACAGATATATCAGAATGAAAAAAAGTTATTACTCTTACATATTGTAAACTCATTTATCAACATAGTCTCGACTAACAGCTACACAATTGTTCAATCGTTCAATCCATTGCTTCATTCCATTCATGTAGAAAGATTCTGCTTGTCTGCGTATCCATTTGCTTACGGCGGCCTGAACTTCGGCATCCATTAAAAACAGTTAACATTTCAACGTCTCTCTCAATTTTGGGAACAACCAAAAGTCTGACGGTGCCAAATCTGGGCTGTAAGGAGATTCTGAAACCATTGTGAATTTCAGCCTTCCCATCACGTCCTGCGTTTGTGTACTACAATGCGGTCTTGCGTTGTTATGATGCAAAAGAAAAACATTTCTTTCCGGTCTGATTTTTCGGATGCGTTACTTGAGTGATTGTAATGTTGCACAGTACCTGTCGGAATTCTCCGTCAATCCTTTAGTCAGAAATTTTATGTAAAGCACACCATTTGCATCCCAAAAGTTGGTGAGCCTGACTTTTGTTGCTGACATCAAAGTTTTGAATTTCTTGACACTCAGAGAACCAAGATGACGATATTGCACGGACTGCCTCTTGTTTTCTAGGTCATAATGATGAATCCAGGATGCCAAAGTTCAGGCAGCCATGCGCAATCTGACACGCAGCCAACCAGAACCTTTCTTCATGGACGAAATGAAGAAATGGATAGAACGATTGAACAAATGTGTAGCTGTTAGTGGCGACTATGTTGAGAAATGAGTTTACAATATGTAAGGGTAATAAATTTCCTTCATTTTGATACCTCTGTTATTATTTTACCTTGTCAGAAACTCATTTTATATATAGTATTGGAGATCTTACTAATCAATCACCCCTCGTATAATTGAGACAAATGTTTAATATCATTTTCTGAAACAAGATTTTCCTCGGTTTAATAATAAAAATGAAAACAAACAAACTACACCGCCAATTTTTTCTACTGAATCGATATATTTCTCTTATATAGTTTAAAAATTAATTAAGAAACATTTTTTAAAGTGAATACAAGCAAAAAGTCCATTGTTATTCCGCTAAAACCGATCATGACTTATAGCTATGATTGACGCATTGTTCTGGTATTGGATTTGATTTTATCTGAAAAAATTAAACGAAAATTATGCTTTTAAGTAATGGGCCCAGAATAAATGTAATAATAAATTGAAGAGAGCTGTTATACTCAAAAATTAGGTGAACTAAAGTTAGTTTTAACCATTTTTGATAGTTAATAGTTATTTAAACATGAAATACAGCCGACGCCCAGTTACGGATTATACAAAAAAAGATACCCGTAAAAAATTCTCAAAAAGTTTGTTCCATATTTTTCATTTCTGTTTAATAAAACTCATAAGTGTAACCTTAAACTTATAAAAAGCAAATTTCAATTCTTATAAAACGTTAAATGACCCGTTACAATCATATATTGAGCTCCGTGATGCATTTGACTCAAATATTTTCCCACTTACAATAAATAAATGAAGCGTGAGTTTTTATCTACCATGGACGTCGCCACAAATAATTACTCAGAATTAAATATCTTGTATCTGAAAAGTATTTGGGCAACAAAAAAAGGTGTCAAAAATATCAAAAAAGTAATTATGTTTCATAAAAGAGATAATGATAAAAAAAATGAAGAGCCAGGAGGAAAAAATCTTTTCACGTTGATAACCGATTTTATTTATAAAAAGCAGCGATGCACCGCGAGAGTGACAACAATTTACGCGTGTGTTTAAAAACAATACTTTCTGCCTCTCCCCCCGTCTTATTTTAAGATGGAAAGATATTAGATAATAGCTGCGAAAAGATAATAATAATAAAAAATTCTTTTCTGTAGTATTACAATTTATTCTGCTTATTGTTCACACACCAAGTATGAAGAAGAGTTACACGAATTCTAAGAGCACGAATAAACCTCAAGGTCTGAAGTTGAAGTCTTATATTTATATATATATGTTCTATTTGTTTGAAAGAGACAGGGCTCAAAAGAAAGAAAAAGAAAAATGATTTTTCCCCCTATAGCGATAGGTAATTTTTTTCTTCTTTCCCCTTAGATTTTTCTCCCTTCTTTTTGCAGTTCTAAAAACGAAAGATTTCAAAGCTTCTTCGAAAAATCGAGATTTTTTTTTCCTGCACCGATGTCTGCATCCAAAGGCAGTTAAAAGCAACGAGAAACGTTACCATACAAAATTATTTCAATCGAGTCAGTGTATTTACTTAGAGCGTATACATTATGATATCGCAATAAAAACTTCTGAGGAAAAAGGCTTTCCACAATTATTGCGTGTTTCAAACCGCCTCAATCTCATGTTTGCTAATCGAAATGGTCTATTTTAAGCAATGAGAGCGGGAACTTACACATCTGATTTTTTTTTATTTTGCACAGCAAACTTTTCAATTTCCCTCTTAGACCACTTTATACATTTTTACATTCAACTGTATGCATACCTTATTTTTTTCTTTCCCCCGACTTGCTTTTTGATGCCTTTTGGAGATAAATATTTAAAAGTTAGTGTTTGTGTGCTTAACATTTTTTTATTCGATTTTCTTATTAGTTTTTAAGCGTTGATGGTTTATGGAGGTGAGAAGGGATAATTATGCTGTGAGTTTTAAATTCAAATTATGTTTGTTTAAACAGCCCCCCCCCCCTCGTGTAATCTTTATTCTATAGATGTATTTTTTAAAAAATTGACTGCTTTTGTGTTCAGACTATTAAAATGCTGGTGTGAATGGATTTTACATAACGTTTTCATTTATTTTTTAAATCTTATAAAACTTAATAAACACTACAAATATTTCTCTATTACCCCTCTACGATAAAAATTCTAGCCACTAACTGCTTTATTAGACTTTAAAAAATAGTTTTGCAATTAATTTTAACAATTCCCTTTTGCTTAAAAAAATTGTATTCTTAAAAAGTTAATTCAAAATAACTTTTTTCTGTATTCTTGCTTAATTTTTTTAAATTTCACAGCACTACTGTTCTAAATTAATTACAAAAATACTTCATAGCTCGGGGGTGGCCAACCCACGGCACGCGTGCCATATTGTGGCACGGTAGGGTTACAACAGTGGCACGCGAAGACTTGTTGAAAAATTAAAACATTTGGAAAAATAATAATAAATAGCATTTTTTAAAAACTTTTTTTAAAAGGGGTTGTTTCAAACAGAACAAAAAAATTCGAAATTTATTTTAAATACACTTAATTAATTGATTTCTAATGAAAATTATCTAATAGGGAATACTCTTAATTGTGTGTTGTGTGCACTGTCTTTCCAAAGGAAATACAGTTGCGAAGTTTTGGAATATGAAGGAGTGTGTTTTAAAATATCTGGAAGAAACAATGAACAGCCGCCTGAGTGCATGTTACTCAAGAATAAAGATTTACCGTGGAATTTTGCTTTTCTTATTTTTGTATGGGACATTGAAATAATTTAAATTTAAGATTACCGGTAAAATATTATATTTTTTATTTATCTAGTTGGTCATATATCTTCTTTTGTGAAAGATTTTTGTTCGTTTTTTCCCTTGATTTTGGAGAAAAAAAGATTAACACATTTCACATTATTACAAGAACTATCTACCAAAAATACTAATGCCCCAAACTATAATAAATTTAAAAATTTATTATTCATTTTGCAGGATTCATTCAATGAAATTTTCTACGATTTTCAAGATGATAAAAAAATTATATTTTCATAAATCCTTTTTCAGTTTCTCTGCAAGACGTTCCAAAATCCAAATCAGAATAATTAACCTACAGAGTACCATACTATAATTAAATGAAAATATAAGAAACTTAATTGAACTCAAGTAAACCGAATGACATTGAATTTTTGAATTTCGTACCAACAAACAGTTTTCCAAATTTACACGATTTGGTTGCCAGATATTGTTGTAAGTTTGGATTAGTACGTTAGTGAAGAAATCTTTTCTCTATTATGAAAGTAAAAAAATCAAAATGTCTCTAAAAATTAATTAATATGCACTTAAAACAGCCTATTTTTGTTAGCATCTTCAAGAATTAATCTTAATAGATAAGTTGGTAAAAAAAAACTTCAAATCCAAAAGCCACTCCACATTAAGGAAGTACTGACTGCTTAATAATTTTTTTAGAATTAAATGTTTTATTTAAGTTACTCGTTTTTCTTTTATACTTAACCTAACTGATTGTTGAATCTGTAAAATTGATTGATTTTATGGCCCGTTAAAAAGTTAATTAAAAATAAAATCTAAGAGTTTGTACTTTTGTTTTATAGATTAAATTATTTTTAAATTTCACTACTTAGACTTTTAAAAATGGGCTATTTGCGTAGGAATCCTGTAATAAACCTATAAGCAACTTTTTTCATATGTTTTTGCTTGTTAGAAGAGTTGGAAGTGGCACGCATAGTTTTCTTTTATCAAATAGTGGCGCTCTTCTCAAAAAGGTTGGCTACCCCTATTATAGCTAAAGGCACTTAACAGTTATTTTTATCTTAAAAATTTTGTCAAATGTCGAACTAATATGCTTGCTAGCCAAAAGGATAAAATCGAAAGTATATTTGTGACAAGATAATCATCCACATATGTGAAAGACATCGACAAAAAAGAGAAGGAAAGAAGCTTCATGGTCAGAAACTTGGAAAATACCGAAGTTAAGTTAGATTCTTTGGTTCCAAGTTTCCTGTTAACTTTGACACTTTGTTCTCTTAGTATCTTAAACTTAAATTTCAGACTTGAGAAAGATCCAAACTTTCTAAGCCGATCAATATCTCAAATTTAACTAATCATGCAAACACTTTTCTCGTCTTGAAACGTAAACGACAGATCGATTCCTTAAATGCATCAATACTTCTGCTCCGTTTTCCAATATTTTGGCACTCAACAACATACATCCGATATTTCTCAATATCGCTGTATTTTCTGTAAGAAATATTGAATTCAATTTTTCTCAATTTTTTCCCTCAAATCAATTGTTTTCATTTCCAATACTTAAAAATTTTTTTCATACTGAAAATAATTTTAAAGTTTAAATTAATCGCTTTTTTAAAAAAATAGAGCAAAAAAGAATTTAAAGTTTAATTGATGATTATGCGTTTATTTCTACATAGAAAGTAATTTTTCGTGCGTGATTTGATTGACAGGTGGGCTATTGGTGAACGTGGGCTACGTGTTATTTTGAACCAAAATGACGAGGACGGCACCTGAGCTGGCTTCTCCTCGCCAAACATCTACACCAGTGGTCTTCGAACTTTTTCGAGTCACGGAACTCTTAGAACTTCTAGGTGTTTTCAGGGAACCCCTTCCCCTCTCCTCGTTAGAAAAATATTCCTTTAAATCGGGAGGGGGGGATCAGGTACCTCTGCTTTAAATATATAAAGTAGATCGACATGTTATAAGTGCGTGTGTACTTTATGGATACAACTTTAAAAATACTGCATTTTCTTAAGAAAATTTTACTGTATATATATATATATATATACATATAATTTACACATTAATAATATTAGTTTATGATTCAAGTATCACCTACCCATGAATTGCATTTAATAACTGGGATACATGTTTGCATTTTTTTACCATAACAGTCAAAATCTAAGTCTATTGAATTTATTTGCATTTGTGCATTTCACATTTATTTCGTCATTATAATTTGTTTTTGCAGCCACTCGCATTGAGAAACATATTTTTAACTAAATTTTATTGTTCTCACTAATATCAAAATTTTTATAACCAAGTGAAAAATTCTGCGTATTTTTTATTAACTGGCAACCATAAAACTTATGAGCTGTTCTTGCTTAAATTTAGATTATAACATGATATGTGTGACGATGTAAGTTGTTTCCTCTTCTTCATTATAGGTTTTTTTCTGACAAATATAAAAAGGTGTATTTTTCAATAGAAAACTATTTAGTTGTACAAGACATTGCACTAACGAGAGTAAAATTATGCCATGGAAATCGGGATAGTAGAAAATAGAATATTCACAATCTGGTAGGTGGCATACATAAAGAAAAAAAAACGTTTTAAGGTCCTTTTTATTATATTACAATAAAAGTTTAAAAAGTATTACAAAATAAAGTTACATTATGTGAAAATAAACTTTTAATTTTTAATGATTGGAATGAGGCTTAGAAACTCGTGGTTATACAGACTTCATAGAGAACGTGAATCCATTTAGCCCACACATTTATAATTTTAATTTTGTGACACGTGGAACTCTAGGGTTACGTGGAACGCAGTTTGAAGACCACGGATCTACACAATACTGATCTACAGGAGGACGTTTGAGCCTCGACAGATTTAACGTGCATCGGCCCCATCTATACGGTGGGTTTTCTAGACTGGTTCCGGGTAGCACTAGATGTTATTTATGCGTATGGTCAAACCGGGATTAATTTAGTATACTTACATACAAAATTTCAAAATCATCATTTTACGCATTTTAGTTAAAATAATCGAGTTTATAATATAAAAATTCCGAAACTGATGCGGATTATAATAAAATTAATACGTGATCATTTACGCAGCGAGACTAAAGAACTATAATATGATGTGAGTATGATTAAATAGCAACGATCTGCTTATACTTCGCTTAGCGGGAATACCAGGCGAGATAGAAAACTGAGGTAAAAGCAGGTTGAAGGTTTATTTCCAACAAAATAAAATAAAAAATATACGAACATTAAGAATTTATGTAAAACATCCACTCTTTTTAAATAATAACAGTGTAACAAAGAAGAATTTATCAAGGGGAAGGGGGTCTAGGATCCAAAGTCCACCATTCTCATTTCATATGACAAAACTCCTCCAAACATATTCTTTTGATTTTGTCGATTGTCGGGAGTGAGTGAGGGATTTTGGGGTTTATTGGCGCAAGAGCCGATTTCGGCTATACTGCGCCAAACATTTGTTTTAATATCTGTGGTCTAGACGGGAAGAGAGAAAGAAAGACTGAATTGAATGACAAGAAAGAGGATCGAAAATAGAGAAGGATCACTAGGGTACCCCGGGTTCGTGAAGCCCATGTTTACCAAAGACAGTAAACCCCGTGGGAAAAGGAAAAGATCACTAGGGCACCTCGGGATTGAGACACCCGTACTCACCTAAAGAAGGTGAGCCCCCTGGGGGGTCGATTGTCGGGAACAAAAACAGTAAAAAATAAATTATTGAATAAATAATCCGTATTAATTAAGAAAAACAATTATTAGTAACAAATTCTCAATAAAAATGTTCATACTATATACATAGAATTATAAGCAATCGAAAAAAACAAACAAGGGTGATGTGGGTGTTTGAACCCGTGGGCCCTTGTGTGTATCACTGAATATTAACACATGATTATTATTTATTTCCCATTCATGCTTCATTATATTTTAAACGGAAACTCAGACATAAATAAGCTGGGGAAATCATGAAGCTCAAGAAGAATTCACGTATTTATTTAATTAATAGTTAGACTTATAATTAAAGACTACAGTTTTATATACACTCATGTCCATAAATTAAGGATAATTCAGAATCACACAGAAATCGTACTCTAAAATAAAAATTTCACCTGTAGAATTATCACACACATCTTGAAGAAGAATATGCAAATTACAGGAAACCACCAGATGGCGCGGATAGTATGTCACAACGACGAGAATGCAAGAGAGGGGTATATAAGGAATGGTGGCAAAGAAGTAAAATTGTTCACAAGCGCTTTAAAAGCCTTTCAGTGCAATAACCGCATAGTTATGGCAGAAAGGAAGCATTTGGATGATATTTTACGTGGTAGAATTATCGGACGACTGGAATGTGGACGTACCCAGCTAGAAGTATCCGAGGAACTTGGAATCGCTCAGAGTGTCATCTCCAGGCTTTGGCAACGATTCCAAGATGATGGTAATGTGAGTAGATGTTACAGCACAGGTCGCCCCCGAGTTACAACGCCGAATGAGAACCGATATTTGGCAGTTACTGCCAAAAGAAACAGACGGAGCACAGCATCAGACCTGTCTCGTCAGCTCTCTTCAGCTACCGGTACGACAGTTTCAAGGTAGATCGTGTACAGGCGCTTAGGGCACATTGGTCTATATGCTCGTAGGCCTGTCACATGTGTTCCCCTTAACGCAATTCACTGTCGCCTGCGATTAACCTGGAGTAGAGAGCCATGCATTGTGGACACCGCAACAGTGGTCTTGTGTGATGTTTTCCGACGAGTCCAGGTTTAGTTTGCAGTCTGATTCTCACCGGACTTTCATATGGAGAGAACCAGGTACCCGTTACCACCAAGAGAACACCATTAAACGACACCGTTACGGTGGTGCAGGATGGCTCGTTTGGGGAGGAATTATTCTTGGTTCCAGAACTGACCTGCATGTTCAGAGTGTAACGATGACAGGCCACATCTATCGGGATGTCATTCTGGAACAACATGCACGTTTGTTTCGTTGCGCCATGGGTGCTGAATTTCTGTTTATGGATGACAACGTCCGTCCTCACCGTGCAAACATTGTAGACGAATGCCTTCAATCGGAGGATATCCCCCGCATAGATTGGCCAGCATACTCACCGGACTTGAATCCAATAGAGCATGTGTGGGATATGCTCTGCCGACGAATTGCAGCCCGTCAACCTCCTCCCACCTGTCTACCGGAACTTCGGAAGGCATTGCTTGATGAGTGGTGTAATATTCCCCAAGATCCGATTGATAATTTGATACTCAGCATGCGTAGGCGTTGTAAGGCCTGTATTGCATCATCCGGGAGACATACTCCGTATTAACCATCCTACTAACCATGTTATACTGTTTTTTGTAAATAGGTTCTTTTTTGAAATTTGCTCCAGGGAGTAAAAATCGCAATTTTTATTAATTATGTCAAACATATAGCATTTTTTTTGCTCTTTACCTTTTGTTTAATAAATAGACTTTACAAATAAGTCAAATTTGTTTTGTTACTGTCGCGTTCTTTGCCTGAAATTCATTATCCTTAATTTATGGACATGAGTGTAGTTAAAAAAACATAAGGCTATTTCCCACAGTGGTACAAAATAATTGGAAACGTCAGGTTGATAGGTGCATACAATTCCGGTATTTTAATCACTCCTGCAATTCAATTCCTGTATTTTAATCACTATCCCCATAGCTATTTATTCTTTCTACTTAGAATAATACAGCCTTGTTTACATTAGTAAACTCAATGGATATTAAATACTGAAAGACACTCTTATGTTCAAAAGTACTCATGTTTTAATGGGTTGAAGTATTTATTCTCTTCCTTATGAAATATTCGAGAAATTTCCAGACTATTTAGTTTGATTAATTGATCATTAGGACATAGTCAAGAAAGATTACTGTTTAGATATCATTCTTGGATAATAATTTCATCTCCATTATTGTATGTATATAAGATTGTTGATGTACTGAGAGATTTTGAGGATAAATTTTCACAGTTGTAAATATTCATGAAATTGTTTTGTTAGGATATGGAGAAGTTAAAATGCAGGTAATATTCATTGCAAAATAAAAAAAAATATATGGTGAAAGCTTACACATGCTAGAAAAAGTCTGCATTCCCGTACTATTGCTTACATAAACGAGAAAAAATTAAAAACCAGAATTTGAATTTTTAAAAAATATATTTTGTTTAATTCATTTAAAGTGTTGAGAGTAAAAAAAGTATATATTCGGTTTGCTTTCGTATCTTTTAAAATAAAGACTGTTTTGTAGCGATACTAACAAAGATCAAGTAGAAAAAGTCTGTGCCACTGGTTTAGAAGTAACTATAAAAATTACTTAGATAGAATGAACTATTTAATAGCTGGTTGGATAACCCTGTTTTTTGAGAACCTCCTGAAGTCGTTTCAGCATTGAATTAACAAGTCTAGTAATTTCTTCAGCACTTGTCTTTTTCCATTCGTTCTTAAGGACACTCTTCAGCATATCCTTGATAGATATGTTTCATTGACAAATCCTACGCTCCAGCAAACGCCATAGGTATTCAAAAGATTCAGATCAGGTGACTGCGGGGGCGTGTGCAGTTAATTTGGGACATTATACAAGATCCAAAGCTTCACAATCTCAGTGGTATTCTTAGGATCGTTGTCGTGTTGGAAAGGAAAGGTCGAACCTAGGCCTAGGTGGGTGGCACTTTCTTTTAAATAGTTTTTAGGATATCGGAGTTAGTCATATTTGTTCAAAATTGATTCGATATACTCCAACTTGACAACACCATTACTCGCCATACACCCCACCCCATGACTCCACCGCCGTCATGCTTTACTGTTTGTAATAAATGCTCTTTTTGAAGCGCTGTTCAAGGTTTTTTCCATACCAATTTATGACCTTATATGCGGAAGATCTAAAATTTGCTCTCATCGGTGAATATCACAGTCCTCCAGAACTCCGGAGGCTTATGTATATGCTCTTTTGCAAATGTTATCCGCTTAAGCCGGTTGGTCATTGAAATATAAGGCTTTCTGCGAGCCACTCGACTACGGTATCCGGCCTTTTTCAAGATTTTTCTTGCAGTATCTGCACAAATGTTTTTGTTAAACTTTTCGCGAATGTCTGTTGCTATTTCAGTTGCAGTCAAACGCGAATTTTTTTTCACCAAGGGTTTCATACTTCGTTTTTTTTCTCATTGTGAGTTTAGAGGGACGACCTGAACGAGGTTTGGATGTGTAAACTCCTGTAGATTTAAAGTTATTAACACGCTGGATAGATGACTAATGCCATCCAACGAATCTGGCTACATCTCGATGACTTTTTCCTTCTTTCCACATTTTCGCAATGATTTTAAGTTCACTGATACTAATTTCCTTCCTTTTAATTTCCATGTCCTTAAACAGCTTCGAATCTCACAAAAAAGTAAAAATTATTGCGTTACAACTTTCTTAAGCTATTTTACTTGATTACTGAATGCAAAAACTCTGTTAACCTATAACGCCTGTTGATAAAAATCCAGGAATCAAGAATATTCAAATAGTGAACGCATACTTTTTATGCTATTATTTGTGAGCTTTGCTACAAAACTTCCGTTATTTTACGTAGTTTTAATTCAAAATTAACGAATTATTGCATGCTTCATACTTAAATGATAATAAACAAACTCATGAAATTTTGTTAGAAATTAAGTTATATTTCTATTAAATTTTACCTTTGCTATATGATTTGTAATGGGTGAACGCAGACGCTGTGTATGTTGATACGCTATGCAACTGCTTTTTTTTTTACACATTACGCTTTTGCATATTATGCTTGGTTCGGTAAGTAGCGCTTTCAACTTGATAATTGACGAAGGTATGAAGGCATACATAAAAACATGTATCGAACTCGAAGAACACTTTTGAACAATAAGTAGTGTGAAATGTATTTTAAAAACAGAATTTATTCGTAAAAAATGTTAAAAATCAATTTTTTAATAATAATTCCTTTATTTAAATTGATTTGGAACTATTTTCGTTGCAAAAAGCTTCAATTTTCTTGTATGAGTCAAATGAGCTCACCTTCAGTAAAAATAGGTATATAACCAACATCTTAAAATCTAGTGTTAAAAATACTACGATGCTATTAAACTGCACAATATTATGATATATATATCCTCTTCTCGATAGAATTTGAAAAGCATTGATGTGTGTGCTCATCTTTAAAGAATCGAATGCAAGAGTATTGCTATCTTTTTAGAACTTTTGTATGGTGGCTCGTGACCTCAGCGACTTACACTAAATGGAAGACTGATCCCATTTTGGATAGAAATGCAGTGGCACCAGTCGTGACTTGAGTTGTTCCAGTAGAAACAAACAACCCATTTTAGATGGGAAATGGAAAGACGTGCAAGCAGTGGTAAGCAGCGGCACTGAAGTAAAATCAATCCTGTTTTCATCAATTTCGAAAATGAACAGTAGAGGTTTGGATAAAGCTTTGATCTTATGCAAAAAAGTGCTTTTTTATTATTTATTTATTTGTTTTCGGTATTTTTTTTGAATGCGCGAGGAGATCTAGTGAGTACTGAATATACTTTTAGGGCCGACACTACTTGAAGTATTCGAGAAAATAGGAGTATCGTCATAATAGCGTCGGCGAACCCTTCAGAACTCAAAAGCAAACCAATCATGGGGAATGCAGATAGAAGAAAAATATACCTCAGATGAGGGTTGGTAGGGGGGTAGGCAGGATGAGTAGGAGGGCCCCGAGATCAAGGAACATCTGTGTCTTCGCCGTTACTCCAGTAGAATAGGCCTTCAAAGAATGAGAGGGTTTGCTCCAAGTCAATCGATAAAGATGCTGCCTGAGACATGGGGGGCTTTGGAGGAGTCCTCTGCTGTTGACTCAAACGGAAAATTCACGACCTATATTTTTTTCTGTGTTTGTTTCCATCAACAGTCGTATTCGATGTCAACCGATTCTTCTTCAACTTCCCCTTTCGACGTTCTTGTGTTACACAGTTTCTTCTCGGGATTCTTTACTTGAAACTTTCGTTTCGTCTGCAAAACGAAATTTCTCGCGTTCCAACTTTCTAGGAATAGAGTGAACTTTTTTGAATAACATTTATTTTTAAAATAAAACTAAATCTTCCAATGAAGTGACTGGATTGATAAAATTTTAGTCTCTGAAATTTAAGTTGATGCACCAATTAACTTAGAAGAATTATATTTTTTAATAAAAAATTATAATTTAAAAAACTATAAAAAAAACACGCCTTTATACTTCATCGAACTAAGAAATTGCGGAAACATCTTCCTCTTTTTTACATAAAGAACACTTTTTTTGCTTGTTGTATTTGTATTAACCATGAGCGTTTTCACTTTGGGGTTGTAACTTAATCTTTTATTTATCAAATCTGGAATTAGTCGCCAAATTTGGAAATGGGAAATTCCTAAACCTGATGATCCTGATCAGGACAATGGAAAAAAATTATTAAATTATTGTATTGCCATCGGTCCTTGACAGTGTTTGAGAGGTTTTTTTTTCGTTTCAGAAGTTTTGCTTATTTATTTTTTATCTTCCCCCTCCCTCCCATACATCACATATGCACGACCACCAGTAAAACGGTGGCATTGGGGAGCGAATCGCGTAACTTTCAATAGGAAATTAAGGGATAAATTATAAACCATACAAATAATCAAGATAAATATTAATCTTTGTGTATAATTATATATATATATATATATATATAAGACAATGGGGTCACTGGTAATTATTATACTTGGTCTTAACTTAGTATTGTTAAATTATTTATAAAATACATTACATTATGCAGTACTGATACATTTATAAGTGTATTACATCAGTGTAAATGGGTATTTTATTTTTTATTATAAGAATGTATTTTTTGTTTTTTTTATTCAGTAAATTTGTAATTTTTAAAAAATAATCTTTTTTTCGACTTTTTAATAGGCTTACCCCTCCCTCGTAGAGTTATCGCGCCCCCCAAGGGTCACGCACCCCACAGTTTGAGAAACGCTGGAATTGTAGAATCCAAAGCAGCACGCAGACTTCTCTTATGGAGAGGGGAGGGAAGTTACATTCTAAAAAACGCGAAAGCCCCGAGATGTATTCTCCATGGTAAAAATTAAAAATCTATTTCGGGGTGGGGGTTGAACCCACACAAACCCCTACCTTATATAGGCCATTGGTAGAATCTTCTCAATTCAAGATTCTATTTCTTGTTAAAATGTTGTGGAAATGAACTGAATTTATGTAATAGCTTCCATCATCTAAAATACATGATGGTTAATTCATTATGTTAACATGAGCTTAAGATTCAGTCATGGCAGCGTAGTTGTTTGGTTAGCACACAAAAGCTCTGTCAACATCATTTCATTCATTTTGATGATCATATTATAATTCCACATTTGACCGAACATTTTGTATAAATTTAATACACATATGAATATCATATAATGCACTTAAATTTAAAAGTTGACATATACATACAGCAGAATTTAAATACATACTCCATCAGATCTAATTAGCTTTATAACTTTGCATCTTTGCTTTGCCAGATAGTAACCCGACATTTAAACAAAATGTTTGTTCATAATTACTTTATGATAACGATCGTAGTTATTCACTTGATTTGAACGTATTCTGTCTAATTTAACTGTTTGTGCTTGTCCTATGTCATCTCATTTTCCGTTTGCTTTGTAACTCGATAGACGTTTTCGTAATATGAAATACAGAAAATGGAAATTAGGGTGTAACAAAATTAGATCTGTAATGTAAAGTAGATTTCCATCAGCCAGAGAGCTGTTTTACAACGCGAAAAAATACACTTATGAATTAGAAATCCCTAAATTTTTTTAGATACATATGTTTCACATCAGATGTAAAATTTTTAATTTTGTCTCTAGAGAATACATATATAGCTTATAGAAGTTAAATAATGTAATATTTCATCACAATGCAGTGACTGTTGTAGCTTAGTGGTCATGGTCACAATCTTGTGGTCGGAGTAGTCAAGACCTGACGTGTGAAGGGGCTGATGATTTTTAAATCTGCCGCGGCTCAAAGTTCTCACGTTGTTGTGGTGTCAATGTTAGGAGAGTGGGGAGCTAGATCAAATGTCGTCTTCTTCGTGCTCAAAATTGAAGACTGTTGCCAGTTTCCCAGCAAAAGATATCTAAGCAAAAATAGCAAATTATACCTTCGATAAAATTCAATATTTCTTTTCAGTTGTTTTCTTCCTATATGTTTAAAATAAAGGGAGGTTTCCAATATGAATCATTTTCCATGAGATACTGATTCATTTATTTAAGACTGAAGAATAAACTAAAGTGAAAAAGTATCATCAGGAAATAATGGTGTCAGGTGGAGATTATAGTTGTTTATGATGTATATTTGCAAGACTGCTGGAGTAATATTTCCCCCCTTCTCTTGCCCTATATATATATTTGTTATTATAATTATTATTCTTTTCTTTGTACATATGTTTTATGTGAATGTGTATTGTGAATTTGCATTTATATAATTTATATTGTGTGCTTATGTATAGTAATTATGTATTTATATTGTGATTTTACCATGTATGTATATTGTGAATTTACCTTTAAATTATACTATGTATGTATATAGTGAATTTACCTTTAATTTTGTATTATGTGGTTATGTATGTGTATTGCGAAGTTGCCTTAGGTTTATGTTGTGTAGATTTACTGAAAATTTCTGTGAAAATGTAAAGTAATTTTTATTTTCATTTCATAAAGACTGAACACGGGGTTGGTTGTTTCCCGGGGAACCGGGTAGTAGCTCTAAACCCCTTTCGGGTGTGTTTAATTCCCCTGGGTATTCTTCTGCCAGTAGCCCTTGTGTTATTTTAAAGTGCGACATCAGTAAAACACTCAATGTAAGTTATATTAAAATTATAACGCAATTATAACACATTCATATTAAAGACTATGGACTTAAAACGCAACAGAAGGAAGTAGTTTTCTTTGGAAGAGAATCATAAAAATTATCAAGAATTTTATTTAATCATGCTTAATTAATCACATGCCTAAAATTATTTTTTTTTCAGTTTCAAAAACAATAATTTTTAGCAAGTTTTACAAACTTATATTTTTTACTGTTATCATATAGAATTTTGCTTATGATATCATGTTTTAATTATTTTTGTTTTTTACTGACCATAATTCATTACGACTTTCGTAACATTAAAATCTACTTTTTGCTTAAGGAGAAACAGCAAAATGTATGATATTTCATGTTTTAAAAATATAATAGTTTATATGTAAAAATGTAGTAAGAGCGAATAAATTTTTAAAGGTAAGGGTAATCTAGTTGGTAAAGTAGTGAAAAATCACTCAACTCATAGACAGTAGATTCGAGTCTTGTTTTTCCAAGAGAGAGAATTATATTTACGTCAAACTATAAAGCTGCACGAAGGCTATTGGCAACGGACCTCGTAATTTTGAACCATGTCAAGTGATAAGGATGACACCTGTGTTGGCCCTCCCCTCTTATTTCCACACCACACCAACGGGAGTACGTTTGAACCTCAACACGTTTGAATCTGTTTAACACGCATCGGGCTCCTCTGCACGATGGGTCTTCAGAGATGAGACTCCAGTCACGAGTTCATGACCTTTACTACTAAACTACCATGGCTCTCTCATTTTTCCATAAAACATCAGGTAGCAAATGAGTATTAAATCTGTTGGGCTCCAAGTCTTTACGTTGTTGTAGTGTGGAAGTTTGAATGATGAGATGTCATGGTATAGGTGTGTCATACTCATCACTGGATTGTGACTCACAATTCTACTCGTGCTGCTACTATTGGGATGTTAATAAACACTTAATCAAATTTGAAAGGTCTCAATAATGTATATGTATGAGAAAGATACGTTTGAAATAATTGTTTTGTTAAATTTCTGTAGAATGATTTAAAGAAAGAAAAATAATAATTATGTTTGTATAACACCAAGTTTGGAGATAAGCAAATTTATGTAAAAATGTTAAAAGACAAACTTTTTATTTTGCTGTCATACATACAGCAAACAACATTTCCGTGTTGTCAGAGTTCATGCTGTCTTCAGCGCACTAGAGCTTGAACTCATAACAGGCCGACCCTGAGTTCGTGTGCTTGACCTCTTGGCTACCCCGGCCTCCTTCAAATGCCCAAAGCTCATTGATTAAATGAATATGAAAAAATATCAGAAATGTCTTATTTATAAATTGAACTAGGCAATATATGATTTTCTACAAAACCTGTGTAGTTTTAAGTGTAACTGAAATGTGTGTGTGATTTCAAGTATTTTATTAGTAAATTATTAAGCATTTCTTGCACGTGTAATTATGAATTCTAGGCATTTTGCTGAGTACTTTTTAAGTGAAGAGTTTAATTAAGAAACAGATCCTTGTCAAATAAAAAAAAGAGATTCCAATCGTACAACCATCTACCGTTGACGATAATTGTAGTCATAACGACTATCAGATCCGACAGACTGGCGCTGACTGGACAGAAATCGAATTGTGTTTAGTCGTTTGTACGACTACAAAGAGGTCGCAGTTCGAAATCTAATAACGGAACGCATTTCTCTTTGTATTATTCAAAATTGTTTTTAATTTTCTTTTATATCTAGTTATTTATTCAGCTTCTTGTAGGTAATGAATATATATCACTGTTTCATTTCTAAGATGTAATTTACAAAATAAATAAAGTTTTTAATCATTTTTATTGTTGCGGTAAAGCAACATAAATATAGCAGTATAAGATATTCAATACACAACATACATTTTAAGTAGAGAAATAAATTACATTAAGAAAAATATAGCGCGGATAGCTAGAGTGCGTGTTCTTGAAATAGAAATGAAATCATATCTACATTTTGAGAAAGAGGAATTAGAGGGGAAAAAATTGTGTGTTTTAAGAACTGTTCGGAATTTCCAAATGCTTGCCATATGTTAACCACAACTTAAATATTTTTCTTTGTTTATGTTTTAATTTACTAGGTTTATATATAAAAAAATCAGAAACAGACGCGAAAATTGTATTTTGAATAAAACTGTGAGAAAAGTTTGCAAGGATTTTTGGTTTTCTGCTGTAAAAATAAATCATAATGGGTATTTTTACTTAAAGCGAGCGATAAAAACTTTCAAAAATTAATGAAGAGTAGTTCAGATTTAATAATGACCACTTTTAAAATCTCAAAAATATTGCCTATTGTTTTTACATTTTGAAATTTAAACTAAAAAATAAAAACAATTTAGACATGAATAATTGACCTAAATAAACTGACTGGTACACATTACCTTATATTAATAAATAGAATATTAATATTAAAGGTAAATATGTATTTTAAATGCATTTAAACACTCGAAAGCAGTTATGTTTCTTCACAGATTGTACAAAGTATTTGTATTATTTTCTAAGAATTGAATAGATCTCAAATAAAAATTAAAAACCGTTTTATTTAACACCATAATTAAAAATGTTTTTAATGAAATATTTTAAAAGAAGTTTTATATAAATACTATATATATATATAGCCGATATCCGTCCTCTTCTGTGTGAATTTCCTGACATTGTATGACAATATACTGTATTTAAGTTATTGGTATTTAAGCCCTAGCTTTAAGACTTCGATTATATTGTAGAACCTTTTTATAGACCACGCCTCTTGATTAAAAAAAGATAGGACTTGAATTTCTAAGACAGAAATATAATAATTTTTTTTTTGTCTTCTATACTCCTCTTAGAGCCGATTTACGCAAAACTCGATTTTAAAGAATCTCTACTCATCAAAATGAACATGTCTGCCAAATTTCAAGTTTGTTGTTCAAAATCAGGAATTGCTTTGTCTAAGCGTCCACCTTATCCTTTTCACTCTCACTTGGGAGTCGATTTCTTCAAAATATTTTCTAAGCAGTTGTCTACTCAAGAAAAGAAACATGCTTGGCAAATTTCAAATCTGATTATTCAAAAGCAACATTTTTTTATCTATAACACCCCCGTAACCCTCTTGAAAATGTTGAAGAAGTTACGGGGGTTATCACAAAAAAACCGTTCTTATGGGATCTCAACTCAAAAAAAAAATTTTTTTTTTGGTTCATCAAAATTCAAGTTTGTAGGCTTAATATTTCAAAAACGGAAATTTTTTAACCTAAAAAATGCCCCCCTTTCAACCCTCCTTGGCAGTCAATTTTAGTAAAATCCTTTGGTGGATTTCTAAAATATAGTAGATCCCGGATTGAGTCTATAACTTAAAAGATATTAACAATTAAACTGCTGAAACACATCCTCCTTCGAAATAAGAAACTTGAGTAACAACACACGTTTCCCATGTCATGTTACGATGCACTTTTAACTTCATCTGCAGATTGGTCTTCGTTTAACATGCGGGAAATGATATATTGACACACCCTATGCATGCTAAGATCCTTAGTCAGTATCCATTGACATATGGCTGAGGATATCCCATCTGATTCTGCTATAGCATGAAGCCTGCTCCTGCGTACCGCTGCAGAAACCTTTTCAATGTTTTCAGTGGTGTGGGAAATCTGTGGACGCCCAGAGCATTTGTCGGCTTCGACACTTCCCCCGCTTTTTCTGAAACACCAATGCCATTCAAAAGCTTAAGTTCTCAGTGATGTATCAAAGTCTTACACCTGTTTCAAAATTTCGGAAGTCTCCTAGCACTTTTATCCAAACGAACACAAAAAAATACTATTCATTATCTGCTCCACAAATATGCAATTGCTTTCAATGCGGCTAAATACATCCGTCTACAAAATACGACGCCGTAGCGACCCACCGACCACGTGATTTGGAACAAACTTTTTTAGAAAAGGGGAAGAATGCAATAACACTAAAATGTTATTATAGTCGCTCTAATGCAAAAACTTTCCACGTTATACGCTCAGTCCAGGAACTTTTGAATACTACTAGCAAGTAGAAGAAACATACTTACCAAATTTCAAATCTGTTAGTCTTATAGTTTCGGAAATCTCGTACCAAATAAGTCAATTTTTCCAGCATACATCCAGGGTGTCCCAGGATGATTGAGACACAATTTAAGGGGAGGTAGGGGACATCACAAGGGTTCAGATCTACTTAGCAGTTCATGGTCGGAATGTCACGGGAAAGTAGTATGTCAGGTACAAGAAACGAGGAGACACAAGACTGAGATAATCTGAAATATTTATTGGTAAAAGGTATTTCATGATGGTAAGGGTTCACGTTGTAAAACGTGAAGAACACTACTCCGATATCTTTCTACGGCAGCAGTGACGGCTCGTACGCTGGTACTCATATTCCTTCGAATGTTATCCAACACAGTTTGTTCTATGCTGGGAGATGGAGTCGCTCGTGGCCCTCCCTCCCTATGCTTATTACCTCGTAATGATATATATTCACACAAATTGTGATGCAAATTAGCAACCATCTTTCAGTCCGGTGCATCTCTGAGTGGTGTGACATTTGAGAAAAATAAAAATTGCGTGATATTCATTAATTTAAATATTTAGTGCGTCACAGATATTAATTACAATATTTACAATATGAAGTTATTTAACTATTGTTTTGAATTATTAGAGTCCAAATTCTGTTGTTTGCGAGGCAGGAGGTATGTTTCGGCTCTACGAAAGGTTTCAACCATCTCTATCTCTTTGCCCTCTTTAGATTTTTTTTAACATTGCGATCGGCCTCTATTATCCTCGAATTGCATCCGGTTTGTGGGTGGAGTAGGGGGTCCTTCGTGGTATCAAAGCCTGCCCGGGGAGATGTCCAAAACCATGCAATATTATAAGGATGCAGATGTCATTGCACGTGGTGATCATATCCACAAAAGAAGCCGATGCATTGCTGTGTGGCGAAAAACATAACAGTGGGTACCTTTCACGATACAATCTTTCTGTTGCTCGTGCATTTCCTTCTGCCAATTGGTAAATCAGGTGCATATCTGCCAGTTAGGTGTTTGTAAAACGTTCCATACTCCCCTGCGGACAATGACTGCGGTAATATAGGTCTGTTTCCTCCAATGCTCTTGTGAACAACATCATCTAGCACCGAACGAAGACGCTTACGACCATGGTTTACTATGCAAATCTGATGTCCTCTACTTCCCCTTAAAGTTCGTCCCAATAAACTTGGGACACCCTGCATATATATATATATATTTAATTAAACAATTCAAAGGCAATGAAATAAAAATGTATTCTGCTCTCTCTCTCTCTCTGTTATAATAATAATGATAATAATAAATTTCATTTTAGAATTGTGGTCTTAAACTGAGATTTTGGTTTACTAAAAAACAAAATATATAGTATCATTTGAAAATATGTAGAAAAAAAGCATTTTATTTCAATCTCTGGTCTCCATAGAAGCGTACAGGGAGCTACAGAAAGTTGTCAAAAGTTGGCAATCGAATTACTGTGAGATGACAGATTTAGGAAAAAAAATAAGATGGATGGCAAGCCAAAAAACGATGCCGAGAATCTTGTGGTTGTAAATTTTGAAACTACTTTACGGTATTTGGAGAATATGGAGTGTCGAAAAAAAAGTAATAAAGAACCAACTACTTCGCAAATCTTATTTAGCTTACTGTTATTTGAAAAATTTAGGAAAGAGTTTCTGTCTTTTATTGAATTTTTTTTATCAGAATTTTTTAGGACAGAATTTTATTGCTTTTTGAAATATCAAAAAATATACTTCATTCACAATAGGAATAAATCGTATTTTGAAAGAATCTAAAGTATACCAGGAATGGGAAGAAAAAGAAAGTATTCAGTATTTTGACTTGCATTTCTATTGACCGAGTTCCTCAGTTTCTTCAAGGCTAAATTTAACTGACTAATTTATATGTATGATAGAGTTATTTCAGCCTTTTGATTTCTTAAAAGTTGGTTTTTTTGTTAACACTTATGGCACAAAATAAATATTTTTCAATAATTTATATTAACCTTAATTGCAGTATACTTCTATGTAACACAAGCAAATAAATGGAAATTTTATTTCTTATAGAGTTTGGTATTTTATAGCATAGTAAGAATTTTGAAGTATAATTTAAACTTATATATTTAGTTAACATTTTTAATTTGTATTTATTTACTTTTTCAGAATTCATGTTTTGCTTTTTAGCAAATATAGAAGGTTTTAAAATATTTAACTTAGCCAAAATACAGAGGAAAACATTACTATTCAATAAATCGTTCACAAGTCTTAATCCCTAATAAAAATCTATCTATATTTATATAGGAAAAAAGTGACTCATTCATTCACTCACTCATTCCTTCACTCACACACTCACCTTTCACGAAATTTCTGGAAATATTAACCTACAGACTTGAGATTTCGCAGGCATGCTCCTTTCGTGAAGAAGAGATCCGATAAGAAAGGGTTTTGAGAAGATCGATTTCCAAAGGGGTTGCAGGAGCATTATAGAGAAAAATTTCCGTTTTTAAACTATTACATTCACAGGCTTAAAATTCGTTAAGCGATTCTTTTATTGAGTAAAGATTCGCTAAGAATGAGTTTTGCGTAAATCCACGTCCAAGGGGGAGGGGTTAGTGGGACGTTACAAATAACAAAATCCTGTTTTTGAACTATTAGGCTAACATACTTTAAATCTGGCAGAAATATTTCTTATTTTGAGTAGATATTCGCTAAGAACGGATTTTTATGGAAATCAAGGGAATTAAAAAGGCTGTAGTGACGCCTCATTAGACGAAAACTTTACGATACCATTTGTCATTTTTAAAGAAAGGGATGAGCAGAATGGCCAGATGAGTCATTGTATTCTTTTTTCACGTCCGGGGCCTAAACAGATGTTGAGCCAACTCAGAAAACTATTTTGATGCTACCACACCTCTTTTAACGCCGACACCTAGAAGGTTTTTTCATCACAACGGTATTTTGAAGGGATACACCTGTTGGACAGTCATCCATTCTTTCGTTCCTTCGCACATGTTGGCCGCGAAGTACTTGAATGGAAGGAATGTCAGCCTGTTGTGAGGAAGAAATACCTAGGAGGGTATTCCCAGTGTCTAAGTGACAGGTCGATTGATAGACCCTCTATATGGTTTATGAGGGATGGTGACACAGTGATCTCAGTCACGACAACCTTTTGTCTCAAAGAACCAATGGAGTTGGGACCAAGACAGAGGATGCCTGGTGCATACCCGTGACACTTGGAATTCAGAAATTATTAGGGGTGTGAAAGAAGCCCACTCAGAGTGTTTAAAGAGTGGGTTCGGAGTAAGACAAGTGGAGGATCAAAAGATCAAAGAACTGCGAGGTCATTTTCGAGAGAGAGTGACGGAGGCTGTGTAGCAGCGGCACCAGATTTGGATCTTAAACGATACAAGTGAAAGATTTTTGGGGACAGCCGCACCTGGGGGCGATCATCTGAAGATCAATGAACGTTGATCCGGACTTGAACTTTTCTCCAGCGAAAGGATGCGAAACTAGAAACACGAATAATGGAGTCTTTTTTTAAAATTAATATGTAAATAAAACGCCTTTTGACCAAAGCTTTGTGTCTGCTCTCACTACGCAGAAGTAAAACAAATTGGGAGGGGGGGACTAGACATTTGAAATATGGTAATCACGTTTCTTTTGTCGAGTAGAGGTCCGTTAAGAATGGATTTTTTGAGAAAATTGATTACCAAGGGTTGTTATGGGGTGTTACAAATAAAACGATTCCGGTTTTTGAGCAGGAAAAAACTTAAAAGGAAATAGTTCTTTATATTTTAGTTGACACATATTTGTGTGAGCAAAGTTTATCTTGCATGAAGATCAACAAGATTAAATATCGATGCAGGTTGTGTGGTTGACATAAACTTTCAGGTTATAATGAGAATTTCAACAAGCAATTTCAGTCTTAATTTTAAAAAAAATTGGGAGAAAAGAGTGCGACACACATAGGGTACATTTGTCTTATCAAACCGATTCTAAAATTAAATGTGCTTGTAGCTATAGATAATAGGAAATTAGCACAGTAAACAAATTGAACACAAACGCGACTATTTTATTAAGCTTATACTTATTATGTTAAAAAGAAATGCAATAATTTTAAAACTGCGTGGCCCACCGGTATCTTTAGTTCCCCCAATGTGGCCTGTGAGCCAAAACTAGCTGCCCCCCCCCCTGTTTTAAACAAACCTGCCTAAAAGGAGAATAAAACTGCAAACGATTATTTTAAATTATTCATCAAGAGAGGAGCAGAATTTTTTTTTTGTTTTAAATATCTGACGGAAATTTTCGGTTGTGAAAATTTTCAAATGCTTTTGAAGTACATATGGATGGGATCATAGAAAATAAAACACGAAGGAAAATTGTGTGCTTACAGTTTTTGTCCATTCCAGCGAAAGAATAAATCTCATAATGTCTTTCAATCCAAATACATGTGACTACTTCATCACAAATTCATCAAGTGTAAATTTGAAAACGAGAAGTCGAAAATTGGTTTTTTGAAACATTTTCAAATAAAGAAATGATTTACATTGCTAGAAGTATATATATATATATATAAACTCCTGATAATATGTAATCTTTGACATTAAAGATCTATGTGATAAAATTTTCCCTCCATATTTCTCGAGAATGTATGTCCTAAATGGTATTCAGGATGTATTCTTTCAAGGCATTTGCATGGAAGATAAATAAAATAGGAGAAATATACTTCCTTCCTTTTTTTGATGAGAAAAATTATTTGTTCATCATATAAACTGTTGGTTGCTTCTTCTTTTTTGATCTAGTTTGCGAAATATTTTTTTTCTCTATACCCATTTCAAAATAAAAATACGAAACGTTATTCTGATGTCATAGCGTAGCTTAATATTTATTTCTTAAGTTTTGCTTAAGATTGTTGTAAAGTATTCTATGTTCCTGCATGCAATATATTCTCATAATCTTGTACCAATTTTGAGTTTTGATTGGATATTTTTGTTGAGATCTGATTTGAACTCATCCGATAGGACTAGTGAAAGTAATATTTGTATTCTAAAGATATTTGTTCCCTTTATTTTCGTGACTGTTGGAATAAAATTATTTCAAGAGAAAATGTGTATGTACTGCCTGCTTATATACGTGAAGTTTCAGATAAACATTGAAAAAAAAATAAGGAATGCTGTAAAAAACAATAAAATTGCGGAAATTGTCCTTTTTCTAAATACTATTTGATGTACAAACCTAAACAAATTAAAGCATAATTTATTCAATAACACAATAATGATTTAATCCTTGATAAGGAGCTAGTTTAAGCAAAAATATCGAAAAATCCTTAAAAAATTGACAAAAAAAAACACCTACACAAAAGAATGTGAAGATACAGATCCCCCCAAAAATCAATTTTTGTCGGTAAATCAAATGGGAAATAAATTGTTGTAATTTAAACATGATTTTTAAAAATTAAAACATTCGGTGAAAAAAAAGATTTTATATGACAAATTACAGTTTCCTACTTCGGGACACTAATTCGTATACAATTTATAAATAACAACAGAATACTTCATTAATAAAATATGTAAAAGGTGTACCATTTAGAACAAAAACTGGAAAATATTTATTTAACAGAATACCAGTTTTTAAAATCTCTCTCTTTCTCTCTCTATATATGCGCACAAAGAGTTTCAATTTATATATAGAATTTTTGAAAGGATCTATGATCTTAGATATAAATAAGAATGTTTGTGCTTTTTTTGTTTATTTATATCTTATACGAATCTACACAGTTGATTATTTAACTCTAAGGCTTTGTGGGCAGCTTCGTTGATGTATCGAACGAACCGCAGGCATATTTGTGCTTATGAAAAATTTTATAACCAGAAATTTTATTTTAAACTATGTAAAAAAATTTCAAATTTATTTTTGGGGAATTTTTTCTATCTCCTTTTTTTATCGATTTTTCTGCCATCTGTCGATGACAGCAGTATTGATTTACTTAAGGAAGTTTAAAGCATGATTGTTAATTTTTTAAAATTCCTCCGTTCTGAGATCTGGAACTACAAATATCTTCCAGCAACGACTTTTTGTTTAAACAAGCGTTATTTTTCTTTCCTTAAATCGTTTGATTTGTGATTTCCTTTTGCTCTTTGAAAAAATTTGAGAAGAAAATTGAAAAACGTCACACACACACACACACACACACACACACACACACACACACACACACACACACACACACACACACACCACACACACACACACACACACACACACACACACACACACACACACACACACACACACACACACACACACACACACACACACACACACACAATATTAATAAAATATTAATAAAAACAAAACTATTTTTAAACTCCCTCTTAAGTTTTGTTCTCTTTTATATTTGTTGTATCACTTTTTCAGATAAGTCCACGAATAAAGAGTAGTTCAGCTTCATTTATTTAATTTAACCATTCTTCTTCATTAATCAATCCTAATTAATCAAATTTATAATTCACTTAAAATTTGTCAAACTACTATTTAAAAATTAACCTAAATAAAATTTTATTACTATTCTCCCATTTCGATTGTTATATTTTTTCAATTAACAGTGAGAGTACCCTCTATTCAATCAATAAAATTGACTGTTGTATTCATAATATGCAAGTGCTCACGCACACATGTATAAATATAAAGTTGTATTAAATAGGTACATTAAAAAACAATTCAACTAGAAACAAATGCCTTTTGTAAGATGCTATTCATCACACTATAAGTTTAAATTGCGATCTAAAAAAAGGCATTCATTAAAGAATGAAATTCATCAATTTATACTTTTAAGGACGCCATCGCCAATAGCAAAATTTTATTTTCGTAAGATTATCTTCGTTTAATGTCAAAGAAGAGTATTCTAATTTCGAAAACTTTTTCAAAACACAAAAGGTTTCAAGATATGTATTTCGTTTGGAACTAACTAACCCGTAGACAGTTGTAAATTTCAAAATGCTATTGATTTTATTTTGAATCGATATACTTCTTTCCTTTATACTATATGTTTAATATTTAATAGCGTGCATTTTAATGCCAAACGTATTTGTAAACTCATTACGTAAAATTTAAAAGAATTCCGAATTGAAGTATTCTTAATTTTCGGGATATAACATAATAAATAGACGATATAGGCACGGAATTGCAAATTTTACTTAAATACTAAAATATTTTTTCTACCTAAAAGTTGCTCCAAACCATATTTACAACTTTCGGCGAAGAAAATGTTAAAAAAAAAAATATTTCATTGAAAATTTTGGAAAATTTTAATACCTCTTATATAAAATCATGGAAATATACATATGTACAAGCTCAATAGATAGAAATATCTGTCATATAATGAATTCAATCAATGCAACTTAAATCACGTATACTATACTATGCCCTTCGCTGTTCTGATAGAAATATGATGATGGCCGATGCTGCCATTTTCTGTGTAGTCACTAAAATAGATAGATATTACAGAAGGAGAAGAATCTTGAGAGGCAGAGAGGAGAGGAATAAATTCTTTTGAACTGGAATAAGTATCACCCTGAGTTCAAGAAGAAACATAATTAGGTTGAACGAGATCCCATCGACTGTGGTCTTTAAATTGGCTCCTCCACATTCCATTCTTATTTTACTTCTTCTTCTTTCTTTAAGTTCAACCATCTTTGCAATAAAAAAAGGATCTTTTTTTGCTGTAATAAAAAAAATCTTAGATTCTTTACCTTCATGAAGGACCAATCATTCATTAGTTGTGTTATACCGAGATTTAAATTAAGAAGGAGCATGCATATATTTTGTAATAAGTGTTATAGTTTTTTTTTTAATTTGGTTAAAATATATAAAAATATACATAGTTGAGATACTTAAAAAAAAGATGTAATCGATGAATTGTAAGGTCGTAAAAAAATATTTCATAGGATTTGCATTGTTGTTTAAAAAAGTGTTTCGTTGTGTAAAAATTGCATTTATCTTGTTACAACCCTTTTTTAGTAATTGAGTATTTTTTCAAAAATATTTGAGCGTGAAAGTGCTTCAACCAAGCTGACAAGTCTGTCAAGTCATAATAACGAACCGAGGAGAACACGGAAGTGTAGCACAATTGATAAAACTTCAATGGTTAACATTTTTCTAGGAGAGCTATACTTCTAAAAAAAGATAGTTTTATGCTGACTAAAGTTCCAAGCAATTATTTTTTTGTGGCTTTTCAATACCTTTTTTTTATTGTGTTTTATGAAGTCATTTTCACCTATACGTAAATTATAATGAACACAAGTGAAACTTAAAAATATAATATTGCTTTTTTACCAAAGATTTTTTGAAATTCTTTCTGAACTAAAGGAGAACATGGTTTAATAATGATTTAAATATCCTAAGTTGGTTTCTTCTTTGAAAATGAATTCTATTTCTATAAGTAGAAAGTTGAAAAAAAAGCTGTTATTGTTGAATGCAATCACAGCTTATGCTAGAAAGATATTTTACTAGGTGCTGTATACATTGACATAAAAAAAAATATTTTCTGGAATCTCGGTATTTATGCAAAACGGCCAACGAAAGTACAACTTACTTAATCTCCGTGGACGGAGCTTGTTTATTGGTGGAAAGATATTGTTCAAAAGGTTCCCGTTAGACAGGTAGTTAGTTATTACTTACGCGCGAGTCCTAATGGCCAGGGCCATTACAAATTAAAAACAGGTTCAAAATTAAATTAATGGGAATAATTACTAATATATATATAAGATGCATTCTCTTATAAAATTGAGTATGAAGGAAAACAAAGAGTTTTCAGTAATTCAAAATTTTCAAGCGCCTGACTTTGATATTATATTGAATAACACTAAAAAACAAGAACAACACAGGCTATCAAAATAGTGGAAAATTTGGAAGGTATCAAGAAGGTGCCTTGTCTCTTTGACATCCTGTAAAATTTCCTCCTTTAAGTCATTACTCATGGATGGCTGAAAATGGCCTCTCCAAATAATTGAATATGACCCTTTCTCTCTCTCCAGTCAATAGTTTGTTCAAATCGGCCAGAGGACCCAGTATATGCCCTGTTAAAACAGCCCACACTGTTATGGAGCTCTTACCAGTTGGAGCAGTGCCTTGTTGATAATTTGAGCCCTGTCTGTGTGAATACTCGTATGCTAACACCAGCCTCTAACCAATCACAATCACGACTCATTTGACCAAGCAACATTTTTCTAGGAATCTAAAATTTTACTGATATGTCGGGGAGAGTAGCAAAGGCACTGTAAGCATTGAGATGCTGTCAATAAAAGCACTCGAATGGGTCTTCTGTTGACTTATCTTGTTAACACTGAGTTTTTGCTGAACTTCCTCATCGATATGTATGTCTTTCGACTCACATTAACTATTGACGGAATCTGACTCAGTGTACTCGTCTAGTAACAATGGCTACTCTATGAATAGGTCACTATAGCCTCAGTTACTAAATAAACAAGGTCGAACACTGTGTTGCTTACATGGAAGGTAATGCCTGGAATTATATATTCTTAGCATATTCTTGACACTGTGGATCGAAAAATGTTGAATCTAACATATTATCTGAATTAGAATGGTCTATAGCTACAACTAGTAATTCGCGTTCGAAAACTGTTAATTCTCCTTTCGTTCCTTATTTTGTCAGGAGACTTTTTGCATGAATCACTTGAGTACAAATGAAAGTTCTGACAAGGCGCTGCCCATTTATACATTTCTTCAGCAATGTTACTGCCATCTCTCTATACAGTCGTTTTGCGTCCCATCATGTCATACGCATGTCCAGTTTGGGGTTATGGAGCCAAGACCAATATTAAAATTCTAGATACCGCTCAAAATACTTTCATCAGAATGATAGCTGGCGCCACTAGACGCATGCGCAACGCCGACATTCGTAATTGTTTAAATATACCATCCTTTAAGCAGCATATCCAAGATGTCTCGATTAAATTTTTTGATTCACTCAATAGCTCTGATAATATTAATATGCAAAACCTTGAAAATTATACAGCCAATATTAAGAGGAAGCGACCCAGGAGAATTCTCCTGGACTCGTACAATCCTCCATAACTTAAATTTCTCTTTTTATTTGCTAAATTCAATTCTCTTAACTATTTTTGATGTACTTTTATTTATTGCATTCAATGTTAACTGCTCTTGTGGCGGAGTGCTCAGAGCTCCCGCTACACTCAAGACTGTAACTGCAGCACGGCCGTGCGCGGTCAATGCGAAGGAGGGTGTCCGCCTCGCAGAAACACGCCGGTCGCTTTTTTCATACTTGTCTTAAATTTTTTCCCCTACTGGACATTGCGTCGCCACACATCATTACACACACTCACACCCCCATGGGCAGCCTTTTTTGAGCCAATATCCTCATCACTACTACATCCAAATTGGAAGACGCTCTTTTCCACCAGATTCCAAAACCAAGCCGCCAAAGATCATCGCCTCGAAGCCCCGCCTACCGGCCTGCCGCCACTCGTCCAATTGCTAAGCTCCATACTATCCAGCATGAAAATGCAACTTAACCAAGACCTATACAGAACTTTTTCTAGCCAGATAAGGGTCTGAGGGTTCCCAGAAACCCATGTACCCGAAATTATATCTGTATATGCGTATATCCGTTACTGCCATCTGAGTATATACATAGTGTTGTACCACAACTTTGGCATTTATATACTTCATGTAAAGTCCAGACATAATTATTTTATTAATATGAAATTTTAATAAAGAATAAAAATAAAGAAAAATAAAGCATGCCTTGAAATAAACTTAAATGTAAAAGAATTAGGGCAAAAAATTCTTTATATAGCATACTTGAATAAATATGATTTATACCACTTGTCTAAAATGTGTACTTCATAGTCATGCACTATTAATTTGACCAAAAAAAGCTCTTTTGTTATTAATTTTAGGATACATTAAAGTTAAAACTGTACCATGAATATTTTAATATAAATGACTTAAATTACATCCTCACAATCTCTTTGAAATTATATAAAAAAAACGTCATATTTCCTATAAAAAATCATACTAACGAATTCTTAAACTTAATATCTCACGTAACTGGGTCCTTAAGGAGTCCGTTGGACATCGTTGATCAAACCGTACACGTACTCATAACCTTTCTCTATGGAGCAGACAAAAATGCAAGCCTCTGCGGGATAGGCTCTACTTTGTGGCTTTGCTCAGCTGTTCTGACAGAAAGAAAAAAAATCAACGACGAAGAGAAAAAAATGAGGGAAAGGGTGAAAGAAAAGAGCGAGAAAATGGGCATAAGTAACGCGATGACGAGATATGGATTTCTTGTTAGGATCAGCAAATGTGATGCGTTATGCTGTCAGTGGGAAGGGAAAGAGAGACTACAGCTTCGTCTAACATAACGTCTTCTTCAAGATGTATTGAGACATTCCTGGACAGATGGAAAATCACCGTTTTTTTCGTGGACAGATTTTACTGGATTGTGTGCAACCATGCGTTCTATCTGAGGTAAGCGATTTCAAGGTGGTGGAAATTAAAGAAAAAGGGGTAGAATGACTCATACTATTTTGTTGTCAATGGTTTGTGGACATCTCTTTTTTATATATCATTAAATTTTTTTACATATATAGTTACAGTTGAATCATGTTATCATTTATACGAGGTGTGTCCGGAAACTAAGTATCCTATTGAAAAAACGTGCATAAAAAATCTTTTTTCAAAACAAAACTTATTTTTAATTGAAATAGCACGTCGGAAACTATTTTTCTACATAGCTATTACCACTGCTCAGCAGTGACCCACAAAATGGAGGGGGGGGGGGTACGGGCGTCAAATGGTCCGCCCCCCCCATACCCCTCGATTATTTTTTCGATTGATTATAATCCCATGTACATAATACGTAAAAAACATTCCAAACAAAAGTAACAGTTTGTTATTAACAATTTATTTTATTCATTAAAGCTAATTTTTTATTCAATAATTTATTTTTTTACTGTGTTTTGTTTTTGGCAATCGATAGAATCAAAACAATATGTTTGGCGGTGCATTAACGTTTGATACGAGAATGGTGGATTTTCAACCTTCGACCCGCTTCCCTTGAAAAATTCCGGTGTGTGCCACTATTGTTCAGACATTTTTCCCATCAGGAATCAACTTGGCTCTTCCCTCTTTAAAGAAAGCTGCCACAAATGAGCAGTTTTTAAAATTTTTGGAAACTTATTACAAAGCAATCTTATTGTTGATCCGTTGGTTTTTACGAATTTTCTCACATTCGCTTTTTAAACCAAACCACCATTGACAACAGAAGACCACACTCTCCTGCTTCTCATCACTCATTACATTTTCGACATAAATCTCTAAAAGCTGACGATGAATTTCAACTGATTTAACATGACTTGAGATCAAAAAACGGTTTACAGAACGCGCTTCACAGTCGGAGGGATCGGCAATCGTCTTAAACATTTTGAACGCTCACTAACACATGTAAAAACAACATAATCTGGTAATAATGGCGTCACTGTACTAACAATCAACCAAAGATACAAGTACACAAAGGTTGAACTCTGATAAAACCGATGGAACCGCGGTGAAACGAAACAGCCCTTAGTTTCTGGGCATGCAATGTTATGGAACAATTTTTAAAATACAAAAGGTGTGGTCAAACACAAAATCCGTTGATAAGGCAACGTCCATGAAATTTAGAAATATTCAATAAAAAAAAACTACACAGTTTTTATTACATTTTATGGAGTTAAGAATCAATTCAAGATTAAAGTATAGAAATAGATATATGGATGAACGTCACGTAAAAATAATTAGTGACTTAAAAGAGTAAAACTAATGGGAGGTTTTACATAAATGTATTTTGTGTTCCTTAATTTAAATTCTCTGACCTTCATATTAAATTTGCTTAGTACAGTGCTTCTCAAACTTTGAAACCAATATTCAATCATAATTTTCATTGCCCCCTCTCCACAAAATAATAAAATGTATTGAATTCAATAATACTATACTTTGACGCAAAGGCTACAATACGACTTTAAGTGCAACCGGCTTAGATAAACGTCTCGCTCAGCAAAGCGTTAATGGCCCTGGACGTATATATACGTCTTTCCAAAGTATGATCTTTTTTGCGCTGGCTATCTATAAAGTTATTCTGAAGGTTTTGGAATGCAATAAAAGGAATTTGAGACAGAGTTTGTGAAGGATTTACTCATTTCAGAGGATTTGTTTATTGCCTCCTTTTCTCTCCCCCCCCCCAATATATCACATACGCGTGCTTAAGTGGGAAACAGGGGCATTGGGGAGCGAATCGCGTAACTTTTAATTGACTGTTAAGAGATTAATTATAAACCATACAAATTATCAAGATGTGCTAAGTTTTGTATATAATTTTATGTATGACAAGAGAGAAGAGGAGAGAGAGAGAGAGGGACTATGGTAATGTCATACATAAAATTCCCCACGGTAATTATTAAACTTGTCCTTAACTTTGTATAGTTAATTTAATTATAAAATACATTGTGCAGTATTAATACATTTATTAGTGTGTTACATCAGTGTAAAAAGTTTACTTTACTTTTTATTATGTCAGAATGTATTTCGTTTGTTTCCTTTCATTAAATTAATAATGTCTTAAATAATCTTTTGTTTTTGATTTTTCAATACGCTCGCGCACCCCTTGGGGGGGGGGACGCCTCACAGTTTGAGAAACGCTGCTTAGTATTTAAAACAATATTTAAATATATTCCACATATGAAATAATATCGAAATATGCTATATAGAAGTAGTTGTTAAGTATCTTATCGTTAGAGGACTTACTGATTCAATCGATTACATTATTCAATATTAAATTGCCTACTAATTATATATAATTGGTCAAAAGTAAATTGTGTTAAGTCAATGTAATTGGATTAAATGGTGCAGATATAAAGTTTTCATGTTATTAAATATGTACTAATGAATTAAAAAATTGCCACAGTAAATATTTTAATTTTTGTTGAATTATTATTAAAAGCATTTCTGTATGAATTTACTTTCATTGCATCTAGCATCCTACTTCCTTAAGATTTATATAAAATCTCAATTACAATAAATAATAATTTGTTTTACTCAAAAATTGATTGAAAATATTAAAAGAGTACCTACCTACACTAGCCCATTAAATTATCAGAATATTGCATCGTCATACTTTCTGTTTTGTTTTACATCCATTAAATTTTCTTTTTATTAAAACCCCTCGAAGTTCGCTATTCGTCCTCTCGACTTTTGATTTTGCTAAGCCCAGTACAAACGATAGACTTGCAACGGAAATAGGGTTGGAGAGTTATATTAAATCCATGACACTGCAAACACTCCGACCAAAACTCTGCCAATATTTATTATTATCAAATACGACTTTTTTCCTTTTGTAGACGCTAACCCAGGGGATTTTCTTTCTAATTCTATCGCCTGTCTAGAATCCACGTATTCTCTTTTCAGCACCTTCACATTTCGAGTTAAGTCTACAAATGGCTCCCTGTCTTCGATCAAGACTTATCCAAATCCAGTTTAGTCCTGCCAAGTCGAAGCGTCGCTATTTTTTGTTGGTATTTTTTAAATGCCTTTTCACATTACAACTTGGGAATATACTTTTACTCGTTTGAAAGGGATGTTGTGTCCTTATTTTTTCCAGTAATTATCTTTCGTTTCTCTTTTCTTTTTCTCTCATGTGAGTAGAAAATATGATTCGATGTTTAATTCAACTGAGTATGGTACAGTTAGAAATACGCTTCGCGTGATAATTTTGCTAAACTTGTCGTAGTCTCTCACTACCCCTATGGTTATTAACTTCCCTTTGCACATTATCTAAATTTGGGTATGTTGGATTCATAATTAATAACTACATAAATAATAAATCACTATTATTTATTATTCCTTATGATAGAAATACACAAATATTAATCAAACTTTAAGAACAACAAATTATAGTGGAGTGAGATCAGAATTCAATTATGAACGACGGAACACTAACTGATACCACGGGGAATAACGCATACAATCAAACTACGCATTTAAATCTAATCTATAAAAATCACAGACCTGATATCTCTTTAAGACAGGAATCTTGAATACTTGTAGAATCTATGGAGTGGTTTCAATCCTGGATATCTTCAGTTACGTCCGAACTGAATTAATGAATCTTTTTCAATAATCTCCCTTCAGCTAACAAACTTCACTTAGTTAAACTAATCTCCTAGAATCACCTTCTTAATCAATCACGTAGTTAACTCCTCTATCAAAACACGTAGTCATCCTCCTCTCTTCATTTCATTTCTCCCTTTTATATCTCTTTCGAACTCGCTAAACCCGAAACTATCTTATTTGCATAAGTCACACTTTTAGCTCTCAGCGGGGATTGGTTAAAATAAATACAATTTAAAAGATTTTGAGAGAAGGTTAGTGAAACGCGTAAGCACCCCGGTCACAAACTTTTATTAATTTTACTACCTAACTACCCTCTTGATTCGAAATGTTCTAAGTCAGCTTTTCTCAGACTGTGACGCACGCTCCCCCTAGAGGGGTGTGATAACCCTACGTGGGGGCTCGAGCATATTGAAAAGTCGAAGATAAAATATTATTGAGAAAAAAATTATTAATTTACTGAAAGGAAGGAAAGCAAAATACTTTCTGAAAACTATGAAAAGTAACATAATACTTATCCAATAACTTAAAAGTAGCTTAAAATATGTACTACTTTAAAGTAACTTAAAATATGTATTACTTTAAAGTAACTTAAAATATGTACTACTTTAAAGTAACTTAAATGAATTATTACTTTAAAGTAACATATACAAAACTTAATACTCATATTGATTATTTGTACAGTTTATAATTAGATCCTATTGCAGCTTTAGCGTCAAAGTACATTATAATAGCATTCAATGCATTGTCGTTGTATGGGAAATGAAGGGGGGGGGGCGATGACAATTCTGATTCAAAAATTGGGTCACCAATACTGAAAGTTTGAGAAGCACTGTTCAATGTTGAAAGTGTCCCACTGACCACATAACTGGAACATCTGCTCATGCACCTCAGTGCCCAAGATCAAGAAAACTGAGATGGGCACAATAGGCCTTGGGCTTCATGGGTTACTGCGCCACTGAGTTTAGTTTAGTTTAGATTACTATTTAAGCTGACCCACTCCCCATAGCTTATGTCAAATTTAGATAATTTAGATAATTTTAGATAATTTTAGATAATTTAGATAATTTTAGATAATTTTAGATAATTTAGATAATTTTAGATAATTTAGATAATTTTAGATAATTTAGATAATTTTAGATAATTTAGATAATTTTAGATAATTTTAGATAATCAATTTAGATAATTTTAGATAATCAATTTAGATAATCATAAATAGATAAGTCATAATCAATTGCACATTTTAACAAAATGAATGTCTCATTCTCTCTCTTTCTCTTTGGTGAATCCTCATACTTCAGTGGATGAGAGTCCGTTATAAGGTATTCGCTTCTTTTATCCTGTACAGAAGATAATTGTTTGCAACTTATAGATAACCTCAATTTAAGATTATCAAAAATTCTAATAAAAAAACTTTGGATTTCTGTTGGATGAGTTGCAGTTTTCAATCATAGTCATCCCACTCCACAATAACAGTGAGTTGAATTAAAAAACAATGTACTTTGACGTTAAAGCTGCAATACGCCCTTGATTATGAACCGGACAAATTATCAAAATATATATTGAATTTTGTTTGTTCGTTACTCTTTAAGTAAGTTACTTTTCAGTAAGAGGATAAATATTATGTTACTCTTCCTTTCTAATTTTTAAATTGGAATAGATTGCAAAATAGATATTAATTAAATCAAACATTTATTTCCTCATTCATCCATTTCCAGAAGTACAAATGTGAAAAGAAAAATAATCCAATATCAATTGCACTCTATCTTATGAAGTATTTCGTACACACACTATTACCATTTCCAACATCCTAACTTTGTGAAACCGGATTTTATGCAGTGGCTGTTTGAAGACAAAATATAGACCTCAGCTAAATACAGAAAAAAAAATATTGATTTCTAATATTAAATACTTTGACTAACTTTGCTCTGTAAGACAACTCCATGGGAGTCACTAGTAATTGTTATACTTGTTCTTAATTTAGTATTGATAAATTAATTATCAAATACAGTACAGTCCTAAAACATTTATAACTATATTATATCAGTGTAAATACGCATTTAATTCTTTTATTATGTCAGAATGCAATTTGTTTTTTTACTTCCTTTCAGTAAATTAATAATTTTTTAAAATAATCTTCCAATTTCGACTTTTCGATATTCTCACACCCCTTTCGTAGGGTTACCACGCTCCTAGAGGGGCGCACCCCACAATTTGAGGATCACTGTATTAGACACGCAGGGAAAGTATAATGAGGTTTCTTTGAAAGTTACTAGCACAGATTAGTTACTTTGAAACAGTAAATTAACGCTACGAAATGTATTTAGTGTAATCTCACCAATATGCACACTTTCGAAATTTGTGCCCATTTTCCAAATCTATTTTGAAGACAGGAATAGTTCTTCCAATGCTCGATATCGCTAAGTTAGACCGAAAAGTACCAAATTTCGCACCTAATATTCATGAATATCCTAAATAAAATGAAAAAAAGAATACATGGTAGTTTGGTGGATGAAAAAAGTGGCTATTGAGAGTGGTGAGAAAAAAAAACAGAATTTTTTTTTTCTTTTAGAAAAATGCTTTTAAGAAAGTATTTTCTCTTGGGACTAAGGGAAAATGCGTTATCAAAAAATTAATGAAATTATCTTTTATTATGGTTGGAAAATTCTATTCCAAGGAATTGAGCTGTGCCCTTACTTTTATCGATGGATGCCGAAAAAATATCTTTTAAAAGCTTTTTTATGAGATTTTTTAAGTGTTTATCTCGCACTGGGACTTTCCTTGTTTTTGTTTTTTAAATTTATTTTTTATTTTTTATTTTGAACACTTGGGAAGTATTCACTGCTATTAAATTTAAGATAAAAGATTTATAATAAATCAATTGTTTTAAGGTTCCCAAAATACTTAAATGAGTAAAAAAGACGAAATCTTTCAACCATTAAAGAGCCCCAAAAATAAAGATTTGTGGTTAAAGTTTTTTCAGATATATTTTTAGACTTTCATAGATGCAGAATTTGTTTCTTATTTTAAAATTTTCCTATATCCTATAGATTTTTTTTGAAAACAAAAATAATTCCCAAGACGATTAACTTCATTGAATTTCAGAAATCTGTAGAATTTTAATGACTAAAATGGAAAGTATTTTAAATTTTATTGAAGAGTTTAGACTGAATATTAAGGACATAAAATCTAGAAATCTTTCATCGATTTGTTCGTTTTTAATTCTACACAAGATGAATATAGGCACAACTGCATTTAAGCTCATAGGTTTGAAAAGACTTTGTTAGTTTTAGAAATATTTTAAATACTGTTTTCTGAAAATGTAATTTTTTGAGGTGTAAAATGGATATTAAAATAAATGATAGCATTTGTAGGATTCTTCTAATATCAACTTTTACTACATTTGATACATGTGCCACAATTTAATATATATTTTTGTATGCTTTTTAAAACACATACACCTGAAATATTACACAGTTGTGTTAAGCATTCTATACATTCAACTTTCATGTGAATATAAAATTCAAGAATTGCATATGAAATAATAATGGATGTTTGCGGTAGTCGGGTGCTAATGGTCAAGAATTTGTTGTAGGCCTTTACAATTCAAGGGGTCAAGTTTTGATGCCATTGACAACCTACCATGTTGAGAAGTTGATGACCATTAACTCTGCCGTGGCTCAAAATTCTCATGTTCGCGTGGTGTCGTTCTCATCACTTGATTGTGTTTCAAAATTACGAGATCCTTAGCCAATAGTCCTGATGTTGCTTTAGAGTTAGACGTTAATAAACATTCACATAAAATAATAATATTTTAAAACGTTGAGATTAAATGAATTTTACTCGTTTAAAAGTCCGTATATAAATGAATATTTACAAATGATTTAAACAACGGTTTTTTGCTACGATTATTTTCTTTTAATTACATTAAATTGGAACACATATAATACATTCCTTGTCTCTCTCTAATTATATATCTTATCCTTAATGTGAGGTATTCCCCCCCCCTCATTTAGGAATATTTTGACATTTCCCTTATAAATTAATAATTGAATTAAAAAATAATCATGGTATGAAATAGCAATATAAAAACGCTGAAATGTAGGGCATGTTAAAAATAACTCTAACACTGGTGCTTTGAAATTTTGAATGCAATAGTAAATTTTATTTGCGCATTAAAACTTAATCAAGAAACACAAAAAATATTATTTCTATAATAGGTGATGCGATATACTTACCTATCATTCTGTAAAAATCCTACGCAGTAAAAAAAAACTTTGCTGCATTAAATAGAATCAATCTTGTAGGACGGCCGATACATTACCGAGGAATATATAAAATACAAAAAAGAAGAGAGGAGGCATTTTATTGAGTCGCAAGTCTTCCTGAAATTCATTTTGAGTTTGACTTGGAAGCAACAAAAACAAATAAACAGTTTCCATCGAGGATGGACGAAGAGAGGAGAAAAAATAAATAAAAGAAAAAAATGAGAAAAGAGGGGTTGTGTAGGGATGAGGTTGAATTATTTTCCAGAGGGACCATGAAGCGAAATGTGACATCTCGTAGAACTAAAACTCAAGCCGAACTCGAAACAATTGTTTTGGTGAAGATTAGATCAACAACTCAGGAGTACCTCAATAATAATAGTAACAAAAAAAATTGAAAAGAAGACTCTACCTTGTCACATTTTGCCTTAGAAAAAAAGCCGTAGGCAACCAACTTCCATTAAGGGTTTGGTGATGACTCTACGGCTTCAGAAGGGGTTTGAAGAGTAAAAAGATTTGGGGTATTACCTGAAATATTGAGCAGACTGAAAAGAGGAAGAGAAAGAGATGAATTATTGACGGATATCCTTAGTCCAGAAGTTACCCTCCATTCGTGACCCATACTTCTTCATCAAAGAGGGAAACTAATCAGATCTTCGGGCCGTAACTTTGTTCCCCTCTTCGGTGCACTTTGTGGACTGTGGTTGTGATTCATTCGTTATGCTAATGATGCAGTGGTAAGACCATTCGGCAGCCGTTTATGACGCGATTTTGCGGTACGTTGAATGGCTGGTACGTACCATCTCGTAGGTTCAACATTAGGGAGGTAGATGAAGGACACATTTAGGCAGAATTTATACTCTCGCTTTACTTCAAAGGCATAGTATGGTGTAGAAACAGAAATAATTTCCATAATTTAATACTGTCTTTGCGTAATGCTAGATAATAGGATACACGCTCACAACACGTGATCAAATAAAAAAAATTCCTTACAATATTAATATCCTATTCTGCCTTAACTCATTCACAGAAGTAGAATATTTTAGAACAATACTTATTTCTACTTGAAACAACTAATTCTTTCTTGTAGGCAGGTCATGTTTCGTCCTGTTTCAATATCAAATGCAATTTTAACCACTCGTGTGTTTTTAATATCAAATGCAATTTTAACGACTTAAGTAGTCAATTTTTTGCCCAAGATGTTCCAAACGTAGGAACATTTTGTTATCGCATTTTGTTAAGTATAATACTTAACAAAATGCAAAATTGGAAGAATTTTATTTTAATTTTCAATTTTGAAGTTTTCACACTATTTTTTTATTTTATAATTGTGGAACACAAACCCCTTAAATTTTTGCTTTTTATAAGTACGCTGCGTGCTATTTAGAATGTGCCATATATCTCAAAAGAATTTATCTCATTTTTACAAAAAAAATCGTGTTCGTACCAATTTTTCAAACGGTTGAGTATTTTGTGTGTGTGCGTATATATATGCACTCACAATTTGAAGTATAGTTTACATTGCAATGGAAACACAGATAATATTGACTTTTTTGAATTACCTTTCCATTCTAATTTGTTTTCAAGCAACAAATTGCATATTGCCCTGCCAGTTCCTTTTCTTATCGAATATTTTCTAGAATCTAACTTCCTGCGTTTTTGAAAAATATCAGACTTCACCATAGAGAAAATTCCGGATGGAGAAGTATTTCAGTGCCATGGATACACTGCATCTCTTAAAAACATACAAACACTAGCACTTATAATTTCACCATAAGAATTAAAAATATGTGCAAATCTAAGGCAGAAAGAAGAAAATATCAATGCCCGTAAGCTGTATGGGCATTGATATTTTCTCTGATTGATATTGATATTTTTTCCTGAAAAAAATAGTCTGAGTTTAAATTGGGCTGCTGAGTATCGTTGCGTTATGCAGTAAGCTTCGTGTTCGACTTGTTCAAATTGAGTCACGGATTCTGATTTCATAAACCTCATCGACCTAAACAATGAGAGCGGTTTCATGTTAAACGGCTTCGGAGTTGTCATATTATGTGAAAAATAATAGACCTCAACTATTGTCCTCATCATTTGACAGTGGTTCCAAATTATAAAGCACATCAACAATACCCCTCTTGAAATTCTACACTACGCTGTTAATTTAAGCAAATCTACCATCAAATTAGGTCTTGTGATCTATACTGAGGCAAAGACAGCCTTTGAAAAATAATAGTAAACTTAATCCTATATCAGCATTATATTAGATAAATTTTAGATCATGAAATCTAAATGTTTCTATAAAAAAATACTTTTTACCAAAAATTAGTCTATTTTGTTAAATTTTTATATAAAAGGTTCCATGATTTAATGAGGGACAATGCTAGATTATTATAAATAATTCACCATTCAGCTAAACCTTAAGAATTTAAAGAACAGTTTTTGAAGAAGATTTAGGTACTTCAGAGATAGGTACTTAATTCTTTCTTTGAATTTTCTGCGCAAGCCTCTAACCTCCCCCTTCCAAAAAAAAAACAATCGAATATTTTCTTTTTACCGTTATGTAGCTTAAAAAATTGTTATCTGGAATACCAGAAGTAGAAAATTCAAAAATAATATACAAAGGAAAATAGTCCCTTTTATTCTGAAGAAAACTAATTATATATATACGCCAACTTACAAATATCGCAACGCTAAGTTTTCAAAACTACGATATCTTCTTATTTAAAATGCTAGTATAGTTCTGATTGGAAAACTTAAACGTAAGTTTTTTTTGAATGATTGATTTATAATTTGCATGCAAAACAAGTTTTACGTAATTTCGATAGAAATATTAATGAGAACACATTTGATTCATTTTTATTCCTGTGATAGAAAATAACTACGATATAATTTATTTTACCTATTAGTATAGATAAATTGAATAACTATACATAGGTTCATGTTTTTTTAAATATCTCCCATTTCCTTTTTAGGAATAAATTAAGGAATTGTTAAGTTTCCTAAAAAAGAATTGGATGGATAATCAGAATGGAAAATTTCATGACATAGTGAGAAATTTTTTAACAAGAGGTATCTTTTGTGTTTTATAATTTCCAGAAAGAACATACACACACACACACACATATATATATATATATATATATAATTTTTATTTATAACGATAAACAAAGCTACACTCGACATTAAATTTCATAAATAAGAAAAGAAGAGACTGACATTTATAAAATTTCAATAAATGCTCAAGAAACATAATGTAGTGCGTATTGACAAAAAGCCTTCATTGATTATTTAAACTAATATGGTGAGTAAAATGAAATATTTTGTGTGTGTGAATAATAAACTTAGGAAAGTTACATAAATATTAAATAAAATTGTAACAAAAAAATATAAAATAAGGCGTATTTAACATTGAATCATGATAGGTTTATAAAAAAGATAAAATAGATTTAACAATAAGAAATTTTTACAGCTTGGCAAAGTAGCAAAATTTGATATCAGAATTTTTTTTTAAAGTAATCTTTGATTTGTGTTAAAAAATGAGAAATACATTTTGAAATTAAGATGAAATTTAGAATTCAAGTAAGCTGATAAGTCAAGTGTACATTTGTGGAATTCAAATAGTACTTGTAGAATACTTGATGTACGGAGGTTGACATTTTCACAACTAAAATATAAAAATAATCTTCGAATATTCCATTGCAGCAATTAATTACATTTCTCCCAGAAAATAAGAGTTCTTTACCACATTTTACTTAAAAAAGAAAAAGAAAAAAAAAAACCCGAAATGCACAAATTTGAAAGGAAACTGAAATAAAGAAGCAATTATATACACAAATATATTTATATCATTAAAAATAACATTAGAAGTCCTCATTTTATGAAAAAAAGCAACTAAATTTCGTTATAAAACTGTTAACTCATGTGTTAAGTACTGAACAAATTTACATTCAAATGAGGTTGCTGGAAACATCTCTTTCATGGCTGCGTGAACATGATTATAATTTCACGCTTTTACTTCAATTTTTTTTTGAGGGGGGCACATTTTCTTTTTGGTGAGTGGGCTCGAGGGAGGGATTTCGAGTTTCTGTCTCCCCTTCATTCATGATCGGAACTAACAAGAGCATTCGAGAATTATGAGTAAACCCCATATATGTAAATGTAAAAAATTCCTTCTTTTAGGGTAAGCACATGACCAGAATACCTCCATTGGGATGGATGTGTGAAAGAGAGGTGTGGGAAATGAATGGGAAATGCGTGTGAGTGTTTGAAAGATGCGGATAAAAGGTTTACCCATACACCCTCACACACAAAAAAAAGAACGGTTTGTTGTTTAGTCTGGGGATTTAAACGTTGCGACACACGAGGGTGACTCTGCTCACTTCTTTTTCTCCTACTGTTAATATGTTTTGTGGGAACAAAGCATTTGGCTTCGTGTATGAAAAGAAAAATGCATACAATATCACAGAATCTAGTATAATGCATTTGTATGTTTGGAGGTTAGAACGTCTGGTCGAGGAAAAAGTTAACTTCATTTCGGCGGGACTCAAAGACTTCGTTGGCGGCTTTTTTTTTATTTATACAATGTAGAAGTTTTGTTTGTTAGATATGTCGCTAATATATACGTGAATAAATCTTTACCAAGTCAATTTTTTATTTTCATGTTGAGATATATTGAAGTTGGCGGTATAGTTGACAGTCAGAGACGACATAAGAAAACAAAAGCAGACACATGCTTTCTAATAATCATATTTATGTATTCTGATGTTCTATATATATATATATATATATATATATATAGTTAATTCGGTTGTTTTTAATGAAATCAGTATTTATATCAGAATGTGTGCTTCAGTTCTTTAACTTTTACTTTTTTTTGGAAAGTTTTTTTTGGAGACCTCCAATAAATCAAAAATGTATAATTGCCTTCTAGAGAATAAATATTTCACGCTTGATGAACTCTTTTGTGCATTTTGAGATTAAACGTCTGGTTCGAGAACTAATAAATTCACTTTAATAATTCAACATTTTTGAATATACTTCTGCAAAAATGTTCTTGTATCACAAAATGTTTTGGTGATTTGTTTCAACATAATAAAGAAAATCAAACTGATAAATAATTATAAATTATAACTTAAAATACAAAAAATAAGAAAATCTTTTATATTAAAATTTTTAATTGCAGTCATAATCCATTGCCAATGCTTATTTGAAATATCTTAACTAAGCCTCGCAAGAGTAAATGAATATACTTTTAATGGTTAGAACTTTTTTTAGTAAACCCTAGCACTAATGATAAATTATCCCATTGAATTAATAGTACTAAATAAATTCAGGTTTTTGTTACATTAAACAAACCAAAAGTCAAATAAAGCAAATTCAACCCAAAAATGTTGGTTAAACATATAAATAAAGATTTAGAAAATTAGTATTTATTACGGCATTTATTTTCAAATACGTACTTTTTATGATAAATAATTAGAAAAATATAAATAAGTATTCATTTAAAGAAATACGAGAAATATTTAAATAAGTGTGTTATATAAATTACATGAAATCAAATTTATTTCAGTCTAGAAGCAAACTTAATTTAAAAAAATAAAAAATTTTCAAATCAAGCAATTCGATTTTATAAGCATTTTATAATCGTATTCCCTGTAGTTAATCAAAATAAAATATTTATTCTACAGAAAAAGAGAAAATATTAAAGCAAATCGCAATGCAATTGTTTGGCGTTTTGATTGAGAGGCATAAATATTTTAAGAAAATTGCATTTGTTATAGATCTATAATTAAATTAATAAATCTTACCTCTTAAATTAATAAACAAAAACCTAAAATTAAAACAGCGAAATACTTTATGATAGGAATCAATAACATAAGCGCAATCTTGTGAAATACAATAACGAATATCACACATTTGAAAAAAGGAAATAATGTAATTAAAATTTCATTAATTCTATTGAATTCTTTCCCATACCGTCAGATTTACTTCTCAAATTAATTGTACCGTATATTGAAAACATTTTGACAGAAGAATGTTTTCAGTCAATTTATTTACAATTAATTTTTAACAAATATGAAATGTATTGTAAAATAGATTAATTAATACGATTTAATATTTCTATAGAAACTTTTTTTTCAAAAATTATTCACTGTTAAGAATCTTTACAAATAGGTATAACAATAATAGCATGGAAAAGAGGTCAGAACCCTGATTAAAGAAATCAGTAATTTCAGTATCAGTACATAATTTACTTTTTGATTTAATACAATAAAAATTAATTTCCCTAAGGTAAAGATGCAGAAAATACTTATTATAAAATATTTAATTTAAACTTTTATGATTGATAAAATTGTCGGGTGTTTGTCACGGGCTTATTTTCAAAATAAGCATTAAAAAATTGACACATTTTTTGATCTATTTTCCAGAAATAAAATAAACCTGGAAGGAGTTAACGAAATCATGGTTCGAACCTACTCATACCTTAAACTATTTGTACATCATCCCATTACTATTTGAAACAACAATCCTTCAGGTAATTATTTGGGATAAATTCGACGAATAATTTGGAAGTTGTACATGAGCCAAAGCATTGTTTCGTTTCTGTGTACAATGAATAAAGGAGGAAGGTAACTTTAGATTGCCTTTCTGAGAGATCAGGAGGGCTTAGAATTTTGAGCTAATACTCTCGCTTTCATTCAGTGACGTAACTGCAAATAGTGAAGCGTTTAAACATTCCTATAGGCGCTTTCATTTGAGAGCGAAGAAAGTTCTCTTTGACTTTCACGAAAACTGCATGAAATCCATTCATTTTGCGATGATAGATTTAAATATTCTGTAGCTTGAAATGATAGCATTTTAAAGCAGATATTTGCATTAGAAATGCAGTTCAATAAGAAGCTTTTCAAAAGAGCTGAAGTGTACATTTTATGCATTTTACATCGGCGATATTGAATAATGCATACTCTAAACTCTTTGTGAATCAATATTCATGAGAAAATAATTCATTCTATTGCTTTTAGACAGCGATAAGAGTTAGACATTAGTAAAAAGTTTCAATCTTCGAAAGGAAATTCGTTACTGCTTCTATGAGACTATTAAAAAAATTATTTTCAATTATAAATTCTTATGTCTTAATGTCTATAGTTAAGGGAATAAATAGATGATTCAATGTAATGCTTTTAATTCTCAGACAATTTAGATATGAAGAATCTTCTTTACTAATTAGAGAGTAATCTAGCACATTTATTCCAGAAAGCGTAAAATTTGAGAAACATTGCGTAAAATTACTTCTCATCATAGATTTTTAATTGTTTATTACATTTCATAGATTGCTTGGTATATATTTATTCAGAACTTGTGAATTCATTGAAATCATCTTTTTCACTTAATCCTTAGAACTAGTTTTATAAATGAAATAATTTAAAAATTATCTGATTATACAGATACTTTCAATAATATAAGTGCGTCTTTTCCTATAAAAATATTTTATCATTAAGAAGGATTTTATTTATAAATTTTATTTTTATCGATATTATAAATTAATCAGATCTTAGGTGCTAGTGAAAATCATGAAATGTGAAAAGTTTTCTCAAAATTTTTTAAATGTGATTTTAAATAATGTATTAACATCTTGTAATTTTCCTTTCCTTTCGACTTAAAAAAATGCAATCAATATTGTTATTAATTGCAGCTAATTGTTCGAATTTTTATCCGTACGAAAACTATGCAAAATTTTGCCTTTGAAGGGAAAAAAATGTTTTGTTGCATTTAATCTGGCAGGATTAATTTCAATTTTTTATATTTTTTAAGAGTTAAAATATTCCTGTTAAAAATGATATGTAATGTGAGAAAATACGATAATTAGAAGTATTTTTATTTATTTTTTAGATTAAGCTACTCATTGACTCGCACCAAATGAGCCTTGCTAGGAGAACCTGTGTTTCTCCTTACATAAGTTTCTGATGAGCGCGTATCCATATGATGTTCAAGAGGAAAAATTGAATGTACATATCCTAAAGTGTATGGGTACACGTCTTTTGGATCTTAAAAGCCAAAACACAGAACAAAATTTAAGTGATGGAAAAAGCCTAAGTGGCCTTAACTAACTCACTGACGTTTTAAAGTCAAAAATTCAAAGATATTATAGTTTGGCAATTAGAAATAATATCAATGATCTACACAGCAGGAGAACTGCTGTTTGGGCTGTTGATTTTCATCTTCAAATGAGAGCCCTCAACATAAATTCATGGTGCATGTTTCAAGAGGCAGAAGCTGAATGTAACGAAAGGTACTATGATCATAAGCATATGCACACGTGCTATATACCATAATGATTCAAATGAAGCCAATTTTTAGAGATCTAGGTGATCCTATGTTATTAAGGAAATGCTTACATGTAAAGTCTCAGAACCCCCAAATGAGTCAGTTAATAACACCATATTGTCAGTGATTCCAAAATCTCATTTATAGAATTAAAAACTCTAAAATTAGGGGTAAATATGGCTATTGCACTGCTCAATATGAGTCATGTAGCGAAATTAATTATCTTAAAACATTGTAACATTGAACCAAGTTATAACTGTGTGTCATGCTTCAAAAAAGTAGATGCTCGTAGGATTCCTGTAGCCAAACGAAAGCATCTTCATATCCCCCCTCCCCCAAAAAAGGCTAAATTGTTAAAAATAATAAAAAAAAAAAAGAAAATTAGAAGAGCCTTTTGTAGGAGGAGAGGGTAAATTTTTTTCCCATATGCTTCTGGAAAGTACTAAAAAAGTAAATGCTCAAAAATTACAAATTTTTGCTTTAAAGCCTGTTTTCTCAAAATGTAATATATTTTTCACTTCATGTGCCTTTTCCTCAAAAACTACAAATCTTCAAATTTTCAGTCAGCATACTTTTAGCATGTTTATACATTTGAATGGAAGGAATTAGATAGATCTAGCAACAGTTTTAGTAAGGCTTTTTTAAATTAATTTTAGGGAAAAAATTGGACATTTTTAAAAAAATTCATAATTACTTTAATTTTTAACAAAACAGAAACAAAATCTTTTGTTAAAGTTTTGTTGATATTACACATAACCTACTGTAAAAATTTTATCCATGAGAAGTAAGTAGTTTCTGAGAAAAAGGTACATAAATTTACGTAATTTAACATGGGCTCCTATGGAAGTGCCAGGCCTCCTTAACGTTTTTAAATGACATTCTGACATGTAAGTGCTATAACGCAGAAATATGTCAGATTACTGAACCTTTCCACCTACCTTAGGGTAAAAAATGTTTTAGAACAACAAGTCAATTTCATTTAAATGTTTCACGTATACTGTAATATATATTTTGAAGTATAGTCAAACTTAAGATCAAACATTGAATTAATTTAAATATAAGTGTGAAACAAAAATAAATGAGAAATTTTAAACAAAATATTATGTTACTTTAAATTTTTTTTAAAATAACATTTTTTTTAAAAATAATAAATGTTGATAATATTTATAATGGCTGGTGCAGTAAATCCCTTCTCCCCCCACACACACTGCTTATGTATACAGAAGGCCATTTGCTCTTTATGGAAACGACTTAGTTATTTATTTTCTTTCTTATATTTTGAGACAGAACTTTGTAAAAATTCATATGAAAAACACCTAATTGCTAAAAAATGGAAATTTGTAGTAACAATGATGAGGCATGGGTGTATTTAAGTAACTGTAATAAAATATGACCACAAAATTTTATATTGCTTAACTGAGGAGAATGACCATACGAAATGTCTTCTTCAGTGTACAGAAGTTCCCAAAGAGATTCATGATAGTTGCAAGGTTTTGTAGCAACGGCAAATTAAAAATTAAAATAGTCTCAAATAATCCCAAAATTAATCCGCTCTACTACCAGCAGAATATTTTAGAACCAATTTTTGAAGAAGAAATTTCAGACTTATATGGAAAGGATACTGATAAAGTTGAGTTTCACATGGACAAAGCCTCTTGTCACGTGTCTAAGTCAACTGCCAATAATTCAGCAAAGAAAGAATCAGAAAAAGAAAAAAAGTGTATCCAATTTGATGAAATACTTGTAAAATTACCAGCATCTCTTTAATGGACTTTTTCATTTTCGGTTTATTAAAGCGAGCCTTAAGAAAACGGCATTCAAGAACACTGAGCGGACTTTGGAAAACGATTCAAGAGGAAGGAAGAAAAATTGGCATGGCAGTAATAAGAAAGAATTCCCCTTCATGGAAAATTTGAGCAAAAGCTATTGTCAAGAATCATGACTATCAGATAAAAGCAAATCGTCACAAAAATACGGCATTTATAGATGAAAATTAGCTATCAAAATCGTTTCCATAAAGGGCGAACGACCTTCTGTATATATACGCATACTAGCTTTCATGGCCCGGCGTTGCACGGGCTATTACCGAGGGTACAACTTAATCCACATGTTAATTTCCTCCTTTCTTTCTGACGCCAGCACTTTTGTGTGCGTGTGACGCGTACGATGTGAGTGCATGGTCCGTGAGTGCGTATCATGGCTTTCTCGTAGAACGTTTTCCCTTCTCTTCACAAAATCAGCACTTCAAATTTTATTTTTCGAAATTACTTTGATTCTTTCCTCTCCGCTTAGCCCAGCGTTTCACGGGCTTTTACCGAGGGAATAACTTTATCCCCATGGGAATTTCCTGTTTCTTTGAGGACGATGGCACTTATGTGTGTGTGTATGCTCGCGGTGTGAGTGATTTCTTTAACTATGTCATAAAAACTCCCTTTTTCGAAATTTGTTCTTGTTTGGCGTGGTGTGGTAATTAGGAGAATTGGGTGAAAGCTCAGGGGTCGTCCTCGTTACCTGACCGTGGTTGAAAATTTCGAAGTCCGTCGCCAAAAAACTCTGGAGTAGGTGAACAGTGTGACTTTAAAAATCCCTCACTCACATTTCAGTTCATTCGTTGCAATTTTTTAGGCCCCGGAAACGAAAATGTAGCTTTTTTAAAAATAGTTGTAGGTTGAAAAAAGACACAGAAGTAGAAATTTTTAAAATTACAAAATTTCACTACTATTTTAAATCTTGAAGTAAAATTGTGAGGATAATTTTGAAATGTTCGACACACGGAAAAAAAGTTTCATGCAATTATCTTTACGAATGAAGAATTTATTAAATGATTGATTTAAGTATTTTGAGTGTTTTATTAAAATTCGTTCAAATAAGTTTTCGGCTTTTTATTTTTTAAATCACTGATTCTGAAAGTTTTAAAAATCATTTTTATTTAAACGCAACGATATTGATTCATATGAGAAAAAATCATAAAATATGCAAAACATCATTGTTTTGTAAAAAAAAAAAGTTGTTTTTTTTTCTATAAAATTCTTTAAAGAAAGATAGTTTTTGGCATTTTATTTTTTTAATCATTGATTCTAAATGATCAATGACTTTTCAGGTGTCATCCGCGTCACTTGACAATGGTTCAAAATTACGTGGACCGTCCCCAAAAGGCCTCGTGTAGCTGATCAGTGGGACGTTAATATTCACTCAATCTTCACAAATTCAGCACTTCCAATATTATTTTCCGAAATTACTTTGATTTCTTTGTTTCTTTCCTCTCCGCTTAGCCCGGCGTTGCACGGGCTTTTACCGAGTGAATAACTTCATCCCCATGGAAATTTCGTGTTTCCCTCAGGCCGATAGCACTTGTGTGTGTGTATGCGCGCGATGTGAGTGATTTCTTTAACTATGTCATAAAAACTCCCTTTTTCGAAATTTGTTCTTGCGTTGGTGTGGTGTGGTAATTCTTAAAGATGGGTGAAAGCTCAGGTGTCGTCCTCGTCACTTGAGAATGGTTGAAAATTTCGAGGTCCGTCACCAAAAATTTTCGAATAGGCAAACAGGGTGAATTTTAAAATCACCCACTCACTTTCCAATTCTTTCGTTGCAATTTTTTATTTCCCGGAAACGAAAATGTAGTTTTTTTAAAAATAGTTGTATGCTGAAAAAAAGACAGAAAGTATAAATTTTTCAAATTACAAAATTTCACTACTATTTTAATTCTTGGAGTAAAATTGTGAGGATTTTTTGAAATATTCGACTCGGGGGAAAAAAGTTTCATGCAATTACCTTTATAAAAGAAGAAATTATTAAATGATTGATTTAAGTATTTTGAGTGTTTTATTAAAATTTGTTCAAAAAGGTTTTTGGCTTTTTTTTAAAATCACTGATTCTAAAAGTTTTGAAAATCATTTTTATTTCAAAGTAACAATGTTGATTCATTTTAGAAAAAATCATAAAATATGCAAAATATCTTTGTTTTGTAAAAAAAAAAGAAGTTTTTTTTTTAATTCTTAAAAAAAAAAAGATAGTTTTTGGCATTTTATTTTTTTAATCACTGATTCTAAATATCAATGAACTTTTTGAAAATCATTTTCTTTTAAATTCATGGATATTTATATAATACAAAACTATAACTTATTAATATTTTTACATTAAAATTGATTAAAAATGTTCATTTAGCAATTAATTGTGACTTTCCGTTTGCTTAGATAATGGCAGCACTGAAAATTTACGTGGGAAAAATAAACAGAAATGAAAGCTTCTTGTTAGGAATTGTTGAAAAAGATAGAAATTACTTTAAATGATTAAAAATCAGAAAAAAACATTTTTGAAGGCAAAAAAAAAAAAAAAATTATTTTAAAATAACAGAGGATCATGTTAAAATAAGTATTTATCAGTAAAATTAATTTACGTGGAAAAAATAAGCAGAAATGAAAAAATAGAGACCCATGGATTCGATCTCGGAGCGACACGATATCACTCCGTCGATCCGCTATGATTCCAGCGTGCTACCAACTGCGCTACAAGATCCCGTATCAGAAAGTGAAAATAGGCGTTAATTATAAATGGAAGGTAAAAATTGAAAGTAATTTTTTATTGAAGAGGGGATATTCACACATAACTATTGAAAAATTTCGATTCACGATTACATTTAAATGTATTGCAAAAAATTTATTGATTTTTGATATTTTAATAAAAAGCAATTAATAATAAAGAATATATACTATGAACATAGCTTTTTTTTCTAAGGAATTTATGCCTATTTAAGTGACTATTTCCGAAAAAAAAATTTCGAAATGGGCAAATTTTTCTTTTTTTTTTACGGAATTATATGTCAAAAAAAGAAATATACATTAGGCATTATTTTAAAGTAAACTATAAGTTTTATGAAAGAGAACAAAAATTTCTATACTGATAAATATTTTAAATGAATCTCAGAAATGCATTGAATGCATTTTATCATCTTAATCTGACATATATAGTTATTTAATTTTGAAAATTATATAAAGAAAAATTGACGAAAAAATAACTTTTTCACTCGCATTTTTTTTTTACTCGCCAAAGTTACTGATTTCCCCCTGTTTAAAGCAGAATTTTTTAGTGTAACCCTTGAGTTAGATGCGGTCGACGGCGAAACAGGTCAAAAGTCTTTGGCGCAAAGCTAATTTTCGACGCCAATGTTTGGCTAAATGTAAAATCGCGTATTATTAATTATTTTAAAAATCATTACCTTCATTTTTAGGGCATAATTTTTAAGTTAATGCTCGCAAACTTCACAAACTATTTTCAAAAATAACGTACTTTGAAATAAAAAATGTACAAAAACTACTGTTTAAGTTATTTCTCAGAAAAACAGCGGTTTACGAAAATCACAAAATGTTTTTTAAAATCCGTAATTTTAAAGCAATTTTTTCAATCTTCCTGTATGTTACGGATAATATTGCTTTACACACGGAAAAAAAGTTTCGTGCAATATTTTTAATAAATAACGAAGTTATTCAATGTCGAGTAAAAATTTCGAGTAATTTTTAAAAAATCGCAGAAAAGAAGTTTTGGTCATTTTATTTTTTAAATGAATGGATCTAAAAGAGAAAGGCTTGAAGTTAATTAGTGTAGAATATCGATTTAATAACACGAAAACAAATTCATACACAACGACTTAGAAATAATTTTCATAAAAACCCATCAGTTTTAACACTATTTTAAAAAATTCGAAAAAAAATAGAAAATATCGTTATTTTACAAAAAAAATTATACCGTATCGTGGAGAAATAAATGATCTTTCTGATTCTGTAATTATTTTTTGTCTGATTTCAACACCGAAAATTGGATGACAGTTTTAATATGGTGGAAAACGTAAGATCACCGCTTGGCCGAAACGGAACGGAAGTTCCGCAAAGTAAGCAACCGGCAGGAGTAAAACAATTGGGCATTTTAAGGTTTTTAATTAATATCTTTCAACTAATTACAATATCGGAATATAAATGAGCAATACGGCTTCCCAGGAAAATTCCCGATCTTTTGGTACCTTCAGCGACTTTCTGCGTGGTGCGGTTCGTGAGAAGATAGACTCACATAGATAGATAGATACGTTTGTTTACCTTCGAATTTTAATAGTGTAAGATATAAATTAAACTTAGTGTCACAACAGCCCATAGAGGGCCAGGGCCTACTGGACTTATCTCAGTTTTCATGACCTTAGGCACTAAGACGCATGAACAGATGTTCCGATCAGAAGGTCAGTCTGACGCGAACCCCCAGTACTTAGTTTCCAAACAAGCTTGGTACTCATTTATCGACCCACTGAAGGTATGAAAGGTTAAGTTGACCTTACCCAGCCAAGGGTTTGATGCTCGGATCTGTGGACTGGAAGAACAAATATATGCAGAAATATGCATATGTGTATACAAATATATGCACGTACACATATGTGTTTATATAAATATATATAAGTGAGTGAGATGTATAATATTAGCATAAAATTTAGAAGTCTGAATGTCTAAATAAAAATGAATAAAAAATCTTTAGTATTCATCATTACGAATAATGAATTTAATGCATTTAATATTAGTATAAGCTAGTTTCTGAATAAATAAATAAACAAAACAAAGTAAAATAAAATAATTATATTTCTTATTTTTTTGATTAAATGTGTTAATGTTGAATAATATTTAATATTGTTTTTTGAATGAGAAAAGAAAAGGGAAATTTTTATCGAAGAAATGCTCGATATCAACCGAAAAGCTCTCCTCTTATATAATATTTTTGTGATCTTATCATGAAAAGATTATTGCTTATTTATTTATATTTTAAATTAATACTTAAATACAGCTATTTGTTTCGTGTTATTTATTCAAAAATGAAGACAAAAACTTTATAGAAACTTACAGTAAATATTTAATGAATAGAAAAATGGAACTGTTTAAGAATGTTTTTTTTCTCTCCTTAGAATGAGTTATTTGTATATACACGAAAGTAAATAACAATAAGTAAGCATAAGGCACTCTATTTAAAAAACTGAGTTTTAATTATATTTTTACCGAATTGCAGATAACTCAAATACATATTTGGACTACATGAATTAAATTCACACACAAAATAAAAAAAAAATACTCTCTTTAAAATGATAACGGATAAAAACTTTATCGGAATAAGATATGAATCCTTTTATTTACCTATCTCGAATTTAAATACCATTTTTTCCTTCAGTCGTGATAAAACTACAGAGACTGATATGTTTTGTTCTTAAACATTTTTACGTTTTAAAGTATTTTTACAATTAAAATCTCGAAGTTAGATAATTAGTGTAACACATTTATAATTTTTTTAAGAATTTAGAACAAAAATTAAATCTTAAAATAAATACTTTGTAAATATGCAGTTTCTTCGGTTACACAGTTCAATTCATATTTATGGTTTATTTTTCACTAATAATGAATATGTTTATTTAGATTGGTAAAAATAACAAATTAGTTTTCTCACTGGTATTGATTAAAATATAAGAAATGCTAATGTAGTATCTCAAAGTACTAATTATTTTTAAACATGTACTAATTACAAAAGAAATTCCTTAAATAAATCTGTTTACATACATTTTATAAGGGTTCTTGTGTGTGTGTGTGAAGCGAAAGCTTTTAATTAATTTTTTTATAAATTTTATGTTCCCATCTTGAAGATATTTTTAAACTTCGGTATTTGTTACAAAATTTAAACAATAACAACTTACAAAATTAAGAATTCTGTGACTCGATTATTTAATACATTGAGTCATAAATAATTTTTAACACATTAAAAGTTGTGACTACTTAAACAAAGTAAAGTACACTTCACTGTCCTTTATTACAAGTATGACATATTCACTTATATTTATTATTTTCTCTCGTTGCTTATTTGATTATTTCAAAGGAATATTTTCACTTAAATCTGAGAAATGGAGAAAGAAATACTAATCGGAACTTATCTATACGGAAAACATGTTCCATAACCAGCAGCATGCGTGGCATAGTTTGGCACGGCTGAGTTGTAAGAGTGGCACGCGAAGACTTATTAAAAGATTAAAAAATTAAAAAAGATAATAATAAATAAAAATTATTTTACTGTTCTATTGAAAGGTGGTGGTTTCAGATAAAATAAAGCATCAAAATCTATTTTAACTACACTTAATTTTATAACAATAGAAAATTATATAATGTAGACAATACTCCTTCATTATTGTGTGCGTTGGTTTTCCGAAAGAAGTGCATTCATGAGATTCTGTAATTTGAAGGAGTGCGTGTGTTTTAAAGTTTCTGAAAAAAAAATGAAACAATGAACTGCTTAGTGAGTGTTTGCTTCTCAAGAATGAAGATAGGCTTTGAGATTTAGGCTTTCTTACCGATACAACAAGACATTTAAATAATTTAAATTTAAGATTAAAAGGAAAAGATTGTTCTTTTCCAATCCTGATTGATCTTATATCTTCTTTTGCGAGCACACTTTGGATTTTTTTTGTCTCGATTTTGGAAAAAAGAGAAATTGATGCACATCTAGAACAATCTGATTCTTGCAGCATCTTTGAGAACTGATCCTAATGCAGATGACTCAGTAAAAAATCTACGAAATAAAAAACCACATTAAGAAAGTACTGACTGTTTAATAATTATTTAGAATTAAATTTTTCTGATTACTCACTTTTTTTAAAATTTTATATACCCAACCTAATTGATTGAAACTGAAAAGAAAATTGTAACAATAAAACTTAAGTTCGTACTTTTGTCTTATTTATTATATTATTTTTAAATTTCCATTACTTATACTTGCATAAAATATGTGCTATTTAGGTAAAAATTTCATAATAAATTTCATAAGTAACCTTTTTTTACCTTTTCATTTGTTTTGTTTGTTGGAAAAGTTTAAAATGACACGCAAAACTTTTTTTTTATCAGATAGTGACACTCTTTCCAAAAAGATTGGCCACCCCTGTATGTAGATTAGGTGAGAAATAATTTTAAAAAAATATTTCAAAATTTAATATTGCCACAAAAGGGTTAAATTTAAGAAAAAATCTAAAAAAATAAAATTTTAATTTGGTTAGATGATTTTAGATTAAAAATAAAATTATTTTTTACTTAATAAATAACCAAAACTGATGTTATTGATATTTGAGTACAGAGTAGGAATAGCTCAATGTACATAGCAACATTTCATAACTCCGGCTATGTTTCCTCGCACGGTCGAATCAGTCCTATTCAAGCATTTTCCCTCTTCCACTTTATCGTGTACTGCAATTTCGACAGTACGTTTTAAAAAATTAATACTATATATAAAGAAGCTGTTAAATGTATATATATATATATACCTGATGTTTTTTCTTGGAATTATTTAGTAGGTGTCTCCTTATTGCAATGTGTTAAAAATTATTAAAAAACTTGCTATTCTTTAACAAAATTATTTTGACTTTTTATCATAAGAGAAAGCTCAAATACCTAAATTTCACTCTCCTTATATCAGAAAACATAAAAGTTATTTTTTAAAAAATTTTATTTTCCCTTCATCTATGTATCAGAAAAAAATCTTTTCCGCATAGCTAGATTTTTAAATTTTGAAAAAAAAAAAACTTTCGATCCACTCTATTAAACATTTTAAGCAATCATACTGCTGAATGTTCCCAAAATGGATAAGAAAGTTAAATAAAATTTTATTTGCTTTAAAAAAAAATAATTTTTTTGCTTGAAATGGATTCTGATAAATATTGCCCATAAAAAATTCTTCATATTAAATTTAACTGTGGAAATTTCAATTCTAATGTTGTTTGAAACTTAAATCAATTATTTACTTCGACAAAACTAATTTTCTCATACGAGCTCACAAAAGCTACAGAAGCAAAGATAATCTAATCTTCCCATTGATTGAAAGTAGAAGCCAGCCATCCAAGCAATCCGAAGTTTCAAATAGACAGAAACACTGATTACATCTTCTTAGTACGTATCATACGGGAAAAGATAAACAACCAAAGCAGATCCGCGTGGATAAGAGAATATTTATAAGGAAGGAAAGAATACATCAATATCGGTATACACAGTAAATTTACCGCTGATAGATTTTTATCCGGTACACAGCCCGATTGAAATTAATCTTGTTACATCTCTGAATAGAGGGATTCCAGTGAAATTATTTTTTCTCCTTCTGTTAGAAAAATATTTTTCCGAAATATCAAATGCATCTTTCTATTTCACCTGAGAGTTATATCTTTATTTAAAAGCACAGATGAATAAAGGCATAAGATATATTATTCATCACGAAAAATGCATGGAGTAGTCTGCTAAATAAATATTTCTAGATTACCGTATTGAAAGAAAATGGGATTTTTAATCTTTATTATCTGTTTTATCCTCTGCAGTATTATTAATTCAGTAGGTTAATTTATCTGAGAGCAGTTCTATTCATTGTACTTACCTATATATAATAGATATGTGAGTATATAAAACAATTAAAAAACTCTATGCTTTTATTGTATCGTTGACATATTACCTATCACAAGTAACAAATGCAGCATTCACACAATCTTAAACAAATACTTTTTTATACATATTGCAATATTCACGTATATGGTTACGTACAGAATAATTTTTAAGCCGATTTTTTCCCTTTTGTGTAGTATTTTCTTATTGCTTTAACAATGGGATGTTATATTGCTTGTTGAAGGCTTGAAAATTAAAAACTATAGATGCTAGTATTGAATGAATTGATTTTTTCTTAAAAATAACTTTCATATCAAGGTGGATCGAAAATTTTTTCCCCAGAATTTCGAAGCCTACCTATGCACAAAAGATGTTCTCTCTGTTATATATATGAAGGGAAAAATAAAATCAAAAAGGAATTTTTATTGTAAGTGCTCTCACAAGGAGAATGAAGTTTGGGTATTTAAATTGTTTTTACGAGTCAAAGTAATTTTTGCTAAAGAAAAGCAAATAATTTAAAATTGTTAACTTTTGTTGCAATGAGAGGGCACCTACTAAATAATTACGAGAAAAATTTTTACAGTTTATTTGGTACTAAGTTTTTAAAAAAAAAAGAAAATGCCTACTGTTGAAATTACAGAGTGGAAGACGGAAACAAGCTTGTACTGATTCAACAGTGCGGGGGGGGGGAGAGGGGGGGTTATGATAATTATGGAAACTATACAATACATACTGCGTATTGTACTATAGAATACACAGTACCCACTTATAAATAATGGTTGCTTTTGGTTATTTATATTGCAGAAAAACAATTTTGTTTTGAGCCTGGAATCATTTAACCTAAATTTTCCCCATTTTTTTTTTTTTTTTTTTTTTGAAAATTCAAATCCTTTGTGGCAATATTAAATTTTGATAAATTTTTTTCAAAATTATTCTTTTTCTGTTATCCACATACCATAGAACAATTTTTTTCTCATAGTTGGGTTACAGTAAAAACAATATTTTTTCTCCAACTAGTCGTGATCCATTCTATTTGACATAAGTAGTTTTGAAGTATATAAACTCAAAACCCCTTTGCAACTTTGTTTCAATATTGTAAATTTTAAAGTCAAACCAAACCACTTAAAATATATGTTTCTTAAGTTTTCTTTTCTTTAATAACATCATGCATATAGTTTTAAGAATTGTCAAAACTCTCTTTACTTTTTAATTTTTTCTAGATTTAATAAAAGAGGAAGGTAGTTGTAATGAATAAATGTATTTTTTCTCATCAGCAGACCTAAAATTAGTACCTTCTAACTGGTTTATTAATATACACTTGGTAAAACCCACTGCGAAAGAAGTATCCATATCAAGATAGTGTTTCGACGGAAGTTAATTTAAAGACAAAAAGAAGAAAGAAAGAAAGCAAATGAATGAAACTCATAAAGGATGTTCTGTGCCCCAGAAAGAAAATAGAATCAAAAGCCAAGGACTTTTTTTTCTTTCTAAATTAGAAATTTCAGTTAAGATATATATGAGGTAAGACGAACATAGTAACTTTTAAAAGTTAAAAAAAAAGAGCATTACTTGTTTAAATTTAATTTAAAAATGTTTTGAAATAAAATAAGATAAAATTTCTGCATTCAGGGCAACACAAAATCATTCATTAATGCAAATTTTGGTCACATTTCCTGTTTTTGTTTAATATATATTTTCTTTAGTAATTATGTGAGCAATCAAAAATCCTTCTTTTATGTTTTTAAACTATTTCACACCCTAAAAAAAACTGCAGTGTATTTTTACTTATAATATAGAACTTTCAACTAAATATTAGTTAATTTTTAAAAAGTTTATGGCATATGTATATAAGAAAAGTAAGATTTAATTTTTTCAGAACTATAAAAGCGGTCTCACAGCATGCATTTGTATTATATATATATATTTACACAGTGGTCCCCGAATTAATGATTTCCTCGGAACTGAACATTTTATTTGCTAATTCGGGGTTATTCGTTATATCGGGGTCCAAAACAATACAAATTTTTCGCACTCACCTTTTGTAAATTCTATAATAAGCAACTACACAAAATATTAGAATTACAGAACCAAAAAATATACACAAAAATACAGAATTACACTCTTTTTATTCAGCAGCTGAAAATACCATTGTCGAATTATTACTCATCAGTTAATTGGAAATATTAAAATACTATCGAATTGATGTTTGACCATCTTTTTGATTATTTACTCGAAAGAGTTTATTTTTCGACTTTATGCAGAAAAAAAATACTGTGCCATTTACATCATGTTACATGAGATATATTTTCACACTTTCCGAACAATGTAAAGCAATTGAAAAAGTACGTTTTGATAGGAGTTCCATTATCAATTTTTACATCAAGATCACTGTTCATTGACTCCAACGAATCAACAATTTCCTCAACTTTAGTTGCACAGATAGACAGTACGTCATCGAATGTAAAATAATCTTTAAAACCTATCCCAGGATTGATTCTCATGTGCAAACCATACAGCTAATTTCTCTCATGAAAGAGAGTAAATTGAAAAACTCTTAAAATATCCCCAGCGTTGAGAAGAAATTAATTTTTTTCTGTCCTCTTCAAAACTTACGCAATAGATTACAATCACGACTCATCTGAACCTGTAAAGTCTAATAGAAGTGTGCAACTGATGTGTAAAGTGTGCCACTGATTATAATCAGTGGCACACTTTACCATCAAAATATGCTGCTTAAACGAAAAGTCTTTTTCTGTTCCGGAAAAAAAGTTATCCATCATTTGAAAAGAAATCTAATTTTTTCTAATCCAATCTAATAAAATTTTTTTTTCGGCTTTTGAAATAATTCGTTAATTAGGGATATTTTTTCTTCTATTTTAATCGGGGATGAAAAAAATTCTTCAAATAAGGGTTCGGTAAATCGGACTCCGATTGTATGTATATATATATATATATATATATATATATATATCATTCTTAGCATAAGAAAACAAGTTTTACTAAACAATTTAAAAATAAATAACACATAAGTCGAAAATCAAATTATGTTTATATGCTACGTTGAATCTCGATAAACTGTTCCTGTAAATAAGATATCTGTTTTTGGTTATATATCTAGACGAGGTTTATTAATGGTGAAAGTAGGAGCTGTTAATAAACGATCTTATTAACAGTTCCTTAGCTCTTATCGTATATGTGATTTCTTGACAAAAGTGAGAAAAAATAACAAACTAATATAAATACTTTTCAATTATATGCAACAAATATCTATCTTTTTTGTGTGAACTTAGCAAATGGTAATAAAGCATAACATAAACCTTTTAGTTTTTGGCTTGAATATTGCTTATCATTAAAATAGCTTTTAAAAATTTGAGAAGTTTGTAAATCATCACTAAAATAGTCATAAAACCGTCACATACTGAATGTTAAAGTAGAGAAAATAATTTTTTTTCAAATAAGACAGCATGCTCACAAGTATTTTTAATAAAGTTATCTGAGCACAAATTTTCGAAAAGTAATTTCCGAAGAATGTTGTTCCTGACACTTCTGATTTATTACTGTCATGGAAAATTTTTATGGATTAATTGAACTACTTTCATTTTATTAAATCACTTCATCAAGTGCTGTCCCTCTCTCTTACAGCTTTTTTACTCATTTTTTAAAAAATATTCTTTGAAAAATTGATTGCGAGACATTTTAGTGTTATTCAAATTAAAAAATTCTTGATATGGGATGTAAGCATTCTTATAAAGTATTACTAAAAACTGAAATATGATTGGCATTTACTAAAAAAAAATATCTGTTTTACTCTATCGAAGTAAGTATGCGTAAAATTCCTTTACCAATGGAAATTTCCTCAATAATTTACGTCATTTCATAAAAATGGGTTTTAAAATATTGTTACGAATTTTGTGTAAAATAGTTTAAATAATTTGTATTTAGATGTGTTACGCATTTATATTACTCTATGTTATATTTATTTTAAAACTGTAATATTCACAAGCAACGCTGTCCCTTACGTTATAATGGTGATTCAATAGGAACTTGGCGAAATCTTGGTAATAGAGCCAAGTTGGCATCATTTTTAGTGACCATTTTTGGAAAGTTCGGGACCTTATGGGTTCTTCCAGAAATTAGAGGAGAAATCCACTAATTTTACGATCTATGATGCAAACGGATCTTTCTCGAATGATCCGCGTGGCCTTTTTATGCGGAAACGGTCGCTGGATCCGAGTTAGTATTGGTTTGACTAGAGATTAGTAGTCTTGCCGTGACCTTGAAGAGTCGAATAGCGATTACCTTGCCTGTTGAGTAGGCCGAGCGGTGCTTGTGAATAATCTGTCCTACTTATTTTTTAGACACTGATATTGTGTCTGAGTGCTTTAGAAGGTGTGAAGTAATTCTGATATTTATTATGGGAATTTTGCTGCTGTATCCTGTATTTCAAGGATTGATTTTCGACAGTAAATTCTCACCGCTCTTAAAGAACTGTCTTGTTCTTTGCGGCTGATTTGCATAAAATCCTCGAACCTCAATCCACGTAACACTATTTTTCAAAAAAAGACAATCAATTCAAATCTACTGCATAAAAAATGTGTATCACACACACACACACACACACACACACACACACACACACACACACACACACACACACACACACACACACACACACACACACACACACACACACACACACACACACACACACACAACACACACAACACACACACACACACACACACACACACTGTTATACAAAACTTTTAACAGCCACGATAACGGAATTGTCAAAACCATGAACTTTTATTGTGGCATTGTTGCAATCGAATTGCGAGTTCAAGTCCTGGTGTCTATAATGACCCGTCTTGTAGCAAAACTGAGGCACGTTACATTTGTCGGGGCTCAAAGTCCACCCATTGGTGGGGTTTGGAAGTTTAGGAAATGGGTGCCAGCTCACCTGTCGTTTTCGTCTCTTGACCTTGGTTTAATCCTTTAAGTGGTTTGCCCGTACTATGTACGGGCAACCGAAAGTTGGCCGAAACTGGTTTACAAGTACGATGTTTGGGCACTGATATTTTTTTCCTTCTTTGATTTGTGAAGGTGTATTTAATTCTTATGGTGCATTATTTAGTGTAGAATTGATTTCATTTAAAAAATAACTGAGTGAATTGGAAAAAAAAGTTGATCGCGTGACTCGAACCTTATCCTCCCGCGTAGAAAGCAGGTGCACTGCCAACTGTGCCACTGCGTCGCTGGAGGTAATTAAAAATTAATTGTATAAAAGCTAAGAATAAATTTCGAAGGGTACTTCTCCGAATTTACGGGCCATTCGGCGCTAATGCATTGAGGGTGGAATATCCAAAGAGAGCACTACTATTACACCAAGTCTCGTCCTAAAATGAATTCCCTCCCCTTGTGAGTATTTTCATTTGAAATATTTTATGAGTTACAATAATTTATTCAAAGCAATCTGGAATTAAAAATATGAGAATAAAACAATATGAAATATTTCCTCCCCAAATTCACCACTTGTTTGAAAGAATTGAACATTTCCCGTATTTGAGAGGCTTAGGAATGCTGGATTAAAGCAAAACACAGAACGGAATTTTTCTAACATCGTCACAACAAAATAACAAATTTACCCGAGCGAATTCCATGAGAGATTCTTTTCCAATTGTCTCATGTTGTCTGTGGGATTTTGTGAAAGATCAATAGTTAATTGCTCTTGCTACGGTGAGCAATAAGTTCAGTGAAGTATCTCCATGCTGATAAGCAGGGTTTGAGAACTTATCTAAGAGGAGGACGAATCTCAATTCTTCTTCATAATCCTTATGATTGCTTGAGTACGATTTATAACATCTCCTTCTTTAATCAAACGAAGACAAAGAGTGTATTTATTTCACAGTTTTTCTTTGTCTTTTCTGTGTAGGGAGTCTAAAAGATCTTATTTAGGTGTCGGAAATAAAATTTCCGGCTGCAGTGTCTGTCTTTCGGAATTTTCCTTTTTTTTTTATTTTTCTAGCAAATGCAAGATAATGCTACGTGAAAGACAGAGATTAATTCTTCTAAAAAGGAAAAGAAAATTGGATTTATCCTACACAAGGAGGAGAAGGGGAAGGAGAAATCATTCCGTAGAAGAGAACTTGTGAAAAATCGGATTGGGAACACTTCGATCGTAAAGCTCATACAATTTGCACTTGGTAAATGGAGATCTTTTTTATTCATCAAAGAAACAAAAATTCCATCATCTGTTTTATAATAGAGAAGTTAATACAAAATGAAATAAAGACAATCAATAACAAAAGGAGCACAATACAGCTCCCTATCCCGAATGTAGTATTGGGCATAGAAATGTTTGTCTGTGACATTTCTCCTTTTTATCTTTGGATATTTCATCTATTGAATTAGAGAAAGAAATGAGTCACGTATGAAAGGCTTTTACAATCGGAACAGTTTTCATTTCTTATCTTAAATGAAAACCGCAAGGAAATTATTTGGAGAGGTCGATTACTTTTACCCATTCAGAATAAATAGATTTTGAAATAAAAAAGTTTTGACTGCTCTTTTAAATATATAATTTTATCAAAAATCTTAGTTTTTGATTCAAATGTAAATTTAAAAACAGAATTCGGAAAACTGCAGAGAGGTGTTTCTTTAATTTAAGATATCAACAATTATCGTTAATTATCACTACGCAAAAATGATAATGATAACTAACATTATTATGTATTATGCCCAAATACTGAAGACAATACTCACTTTTTCTTTAAAAAGGAATAATTTGTGTAACGAAATTTGATTTTTGACCTTCTAAGCAAATTCAATATCATTTAAAACTTATTTTACGAAGAATGTTGTTTCTGTCTTTATATTCTTAGCACCCAGAATTTAAAATCAACATAATATAATTAAAGCAAATCATATGATTTTTAATGAAGAGTAGTGAAAAAAAAACATTATTTAACCAAAAAAAAGGTTTTATAAAAGGGGAATATATGAATTAATTTTATGATCTTATCTTAATTTCTTAACTTCAAATAATATTTTCCGATAATTGAAGGAATAATTAAATTTAACGCATAATTTAACCAATCTAAGAACAAAAATAAATTGATAAAATAATTCAACACCGAGCAGAAAATAATTTTTATTTAGATCAGTTATTTTACGTTAAATATTTTGGTATTTTAAACATCTTAATAATATGTTAAAAAGCATGCAAAAATATCATTAATTTTTATCAGATTAAATCAGTTATTTTAGCTTGCTTCAGTAAAAAAAAGAGAGAAGTAAAAATTTTCAAAAAATACTTAATCTTACTACATATAGCTAACAAAAATATTTAAAGGCTTCTGTTTACCTGTCAAACACGTTCTTGTTTGTATGTTGAAGTGGGTTTATATGAACTAAGAAATTTACTTATATTACCGGCTAATTAATCTATATATTTATTGTAAGAGTTAATTATAGATTTATTGATATATTATGAGTTAATTAACCTATCAGCATATTTATTTATATTATCAAGTGACTGTGACTTAATCATAGTCAAAACTATTCTGTCCTAGCTTTTTATCATCGTTCTTGAAACCTCATTTCATCCATTCCTGCCAACAACATCAAATGACAATATTGCTCTGACCAAAATGTCAAACGATCCTATGATTTGACTACCTTGCCACCTTTAGTTCATTTGCACGTCCTTATTCAAATGGCGACATCTGCTCATAATTTTCAAGAATCCGTTTATGAGGCATTCATGCAGTCTATGTGGTGTGACGAATCTATGTTTGGATAGAGATAAAAGTTACATTTTATCTATGCAAAATCTTTTTCTTTTGTACCCAATTCATAAGTTCTGTAGCAATAAGCTGGAGCTCAGGTAATTATAGTTATTGAAGGCCAAAGTAAATTCTATAGTAATTTCTTTTAATGTGGATAATTTCTTTTTGGTGCTTTGCTTTTTGTGTCACATATAGATCGCTATCAATATATCTTATTGTGAACTATGAATTTTAATGGAACTATTTTTAATTTTAATCAATAATTTTTTTCTTTCATATATCCAGTTCCAGCTTGTTTTTTAACCAACATTATATGAAAGCCATAAAGTAGATTGCTTAAATCAGTGGTCACTGACCTCTGGGCCACTGACCGGTACCGGTTCATGGATCAAATAGTACCGATCCACACAAGGAAGATTAAATTATTTCATTTATTGGGGTGTATTTTTCTCACGTTTGTGTGACTTTTTATGGAAATGACTTCATATTTCATGTTAAATGACTTAATATTCATTTTATGGTGTAACTAAATTTTATTCTGAAGGCATATTTAAATACAATTAAATTAAAATTATTGAATCAAAATAATCTAAAATATAAACAATAAACATCACCCCCCCCCCTCAGAGGACAGCGGTAAAATTATCAAACATCGCCCGGTCTGCGGCGCTAAAAGGGTTGAGAAACACTGGTTTATATAAATGATCCATGTTCAGATGATGAGACTGGTATCATGGATGCTGTGTCGTTAGCTTCTACACCTTTCTATATGGAAATTTAAGACTAAGTACACAAGATTTAGGATTCTGCATTTCTAATGCCGTAGTTATACTTCACTTTAAATTGCAATTCTAATATTTGCCTTTAGCACGGGAGAGGGGGGGGGTACTATATATTCTATACTTTTCTCCTATCCTTTAATTCTGAAAGGGTTTTGACTTATTGTCTTTAAATTTAAAATTAATTGTATATTTCTTGAATGATTTTAAACTATAAAGAAACAGTATGATATATATAGGAATACATATGTCTCATAACTTTAAGGACATGTATTTATTTTAAAATAATTTTCTACTGAGAATATATACTTTAGGTAGGGTTCATTACGTTCTTTAATATTTAGACAAACGCAATGCAAAATTTTTCCCATAAATATATTATTATAAAAAAGAATGAACATGTTAATATTATATAAATTTCATTAATACTAAACTAACATGTATCAATGCAATTTATTTTAAAACTGTTTATAAATAATATGCTAAGTTACATTTAAATAGATGTGAAATGGAGGGCATTGATATAAAAAGGAAACTTCACAATTAGAACATGATAAAAATAAATCCTGATTTTAAATGCGCCATCTTTTACTTCTGATCAGTAATTTACTGATATAACAATAACTGTGCATCTATTAATGAAATATTGATTTTTTAAATGTATTAAAAACAATGTCATCAGCTGCTACATCTTCGAATCATTCATTCGAGTCATCTTTGTTCTAAATATATAAACTTTCGTTTTCCGAGAAACAATAAAAGGGGCAAAATGAAGATAGTAAATTTGCAGTTCTGCTCTCACTTTGTCTCACCCGTTCTCTGAAACTGAACTAGCTTTTCCAACATATAAATTAGCTTGTTACTGTCTGGAATTCAAAGAGGTACAATAATGATTGCAATTCTGCTCATAGAAGCGAAAACGTTGCTCCCGTTTTGAGAATATTGCTTGAGAAGGAATTTTGGCTTAGAAAATTAAACTCGAGGAAAAGTGGCAAAATTTATACGGAGATGCTTTTCTTGAATATATTCTGCGGTAAAGAATAATTAGACATTTTCCTAAGGCTTATAAGCCTTTCTGACTTGGACATTATTCTGAGGTATGAACTACACAACAATGGCGTAAAATAGAAAAGCATTTTTTTCTGGCTGTCTTATTCAAATATGTTAATTTAGTTAGAACTTTACCTCTAAGTTTTCTTTTTTAGCAAAACTTTCTAGATATCAAATATATCTACGTTGACTGTATTTTAATGTTACGAATACTGCCTAAAATTTATCGATATACCACCATATATAAAACCATTTTTTTTTACAAAAGATTGTTTTATACAATAAGTTCTTTCCTTACTAATTGTTTTTAAAGTGTTTCTTAACTTACATCAGTTTTGCTTTTTATGAATTCCCTTTTCATTGATTGTTTATTCACGTTTTACTTTTTGAAAATTCACACATTTTGTGATGGACTTCGTAATCTTGATACAGGGTTAGCTCTTTGTAGTATAATGTAGACCAGGGGTTGGCAATCTATAGTAACATATACCACATGTGGTACGCGCTACAATTTTCTGTGGCACTCTGCTTTACTCTACAAATTTATCAATGTTTGTGTGAATTGGAGTTGAAAAATTTATAATGAAACTTATTTGACAAACATCTGCAAAATTATGGACAGTTATGGAATTACGAAAAAAGCTGAAAGATAACTCTACAGATACATTTAGAGCTATTTTGTACATCATTGAAAGTTATTGCTGGATAGATTTGATTGTTTGAAGAGAGAAAATTCCATATACTCTCTGCTTTTCGCATTTGGTTCTACATATCTAAGTAAAATATCTTTCATCATGTGAAAAATATTTCGAGTCCGCAAACAAATTGTTTAATAAGTAAATACTCAGAAGCGTGTTAAATTGAAAGTCACAAATTATACTTCTAATTTTGAGACATGAAAGTATAGCGATGCAAGCACTAAGTTCGCATTAAAATTTTATTTATCTTTTTATTTTACTATAATGAAGAGAAATACTTATATTTTTCGTTGTCTGTTTCTTATTTTAGTAAATATGTTTTAAAATACATAACATATATACAACTTGATTTTTTTTGTATCCCTTATAGAAAGATCCTATATTTTTCCGGATTCCGGGTTAATCGGTTAATTTTTTTACACAAAATTTTTCAAATGAAGGTGCATTTTTTATTGCATATAACTTAACACCATACTTAATAGAATGAGATAATGGAAGAATTTTATTTTAGTTTTCTATTTTAAAGTTGTTACACTATTTTTTAATTTACAATTGTGAAATTCAAAAACCGCTTAATGTCTGTTTTTGATATGTAACGTCTTTCCTCTCGATTGCTGGAGATTTGTGGGAGTGATTTCGTGAAAAGGGACGGAAATGCGTAACAGGAAGTTGGGGAAACGCGTGCTATTCAGTAAAGTTCTGTTTTTTCTCCTTCATTCGGAAGGGGCTCCGCCCCCATCCTCCACCCCTTGCGGTCTTGGCCGTGGGGTCTTTGTTTTTGTTTTCTCACTTTAGGATCAGAGAAGAAGTTAAGTCCTTTAGGCAGATACGTGGATAGACAATGACGCGCGTGTCTCGATGCCTGACTTCGATTGCTGCGTACAATTTAAACGACCGGCCACAGAGCAGCTGGTGGTGCGATCTATCGTAAACAGAACAACTCACATGTTGTGGCTCGACATATGGATATTACTTATCGTCAAACAAGTGGATTGGGTATTGTTAGTCAAGATATTGGGGACATATGTGTGGCAGAATGCTTATTTGAAAATGGACAAACAGTGATTTCGGTGGTCGTATACATTTCTCCGAATCAAACGGTTCAAAAAATTAAAGACTTCCTGCATTTTTTACTTTTACCATATACCGAAGGTGGTTCTGCTCTTTTTTTAAAAAAAACTATCACTCGCTTCCCATGATTTTGAGTGGTGATTTTAAAGTTTTCAGTTTTCTAGAAGCCGAGCCACTCATAGCTTTTTTGAATGATGAATAGCTCGAAATGAACACAAATCGAAATGTTTCGACAACTAACAGTGGTACTGTTATTGACGCTATTTTTCACAACGGTTTTTAAATACTTTGAAAACACAAGTATATGTGTCATATTTTAGTTATCATAAATTATCATTACCACTCTTCCCCAAATTGATCAAGAATAATTATTTTTGATAAAAAAATTGCATTACTCCTTGTGTTAATTAAATAAAATTTTCCTTAAAGATATAATTATTCCATAGAAAATTATTTCCAATCATACTCGATTCTTTTTTTTCAGGATTTAAGTTGCTATTGTGAATTTACCACGATAACATGTCAGATGTTACACATCGTATGTGACTACTGTAAGGCTCGTTTCTTTTTTTGTAAGTACATTCTGCATGCTGTGAAGAATGTTTCATGTACCTAAATATCATGTTCTTACTTTTTCAAATGGTTGAGAGCTTTGTGTGTGCGTGCGTTAACGTGCAATTTGAAGTTTGGTGTAATACAAAGTCTTACATTGCAATCCGGACAGAAATTTCTCGTCTCTTTTTTAGTTTATCTTTCTATTTTCATTTCCTCTTAAGCAAAAACTGCACATTGTCTTGTATAAGGGATTGTTTACAATAATTCGGTCAATACGATCATCTCTAAATTCTAGCAGCATGTTTTCTTCTATGTTTTACAGCAGATGATATTTAAGTTCCATATTGCAATGCAAAATATATGGAAAAATTTTTCTGTAATATTTCTTTCTCTAATTTGACAATTTCAAAGCTTATAATAAAAACTAATATTGAACAATTCATCTGAAGAATAATTCAGATAATCAATACGCAGTTCTGAATCTATATATCTCTCTCTCCAAATTTAATTCATCATTTCACTATAAAGTGTTCTTATTTGTTTATTTCATTATTTCCAAAAGAGCTTTGCCAGTCTTAATACAAAATCATCGCATAAAGTAGAACACAAATTTCAATTAACTAATTCCTACCATCATCAAAGAAAAAATCCCACCTTCACCACTATGGAAATGACGGATAAAAAATATTTCAGTACCTTCGAAGAACTTCATCACATTTTCAAAACAATAGCACTAAATAATATCTCTAAAAGAATGAAAAATATGCACAAATCAAAGAAAGCAAGAAGAAAATATCAGTGCCCGTACAGCGTACGGGCAAACCGGTTAAGTGGTTAAAGATACAATATATTTCTTAAATATGACAATAAACTCAAAACTGAGAGGTACTATAAATTCCGTATTACTGAAAAGTAGCAGTGTCACCACTTTAATTGAATTACATTATTCAAAATAAATTCGTATTTAATCTTGGAGTTGATAATTTCTCCATGAATAACCTAAGTATACAATTAATTGATTGCTACATTTTAGCTTTCATTTTTAATATTTACTTCACACGTTTAAAAGATAACATTTAAGTTTCAGCACATTACTGTTACTACAACTGGCAACAGCCTCAAGTTGGAATTAGTAATCAAGAGGTGACTATTTTCTCAGTAACTATTTTATTTGCTTCTTACAAGATGCGACATAGTTCTTTCAAATTAAATAGAAATAGATGAAACCACAATAAAATAATCTAATTTATCATTATACACTTTTGCGCCTTTCACTTAATTCTTTTTTGTGCGTAAAAAAATTAAATTTTGTTAATTTCATTCCCAAGAGAAGAAATAACACAAATAATTAAAATTCAACACTAGTAACATGTGCTATTATCAAAGATCTGAGGGAGGAACCAATAAGATATATTAAAGCAATTGCAACCCACCAGCAAAATAAATGACCAATTTAAGAGATAAAAATTAAAGAATGAAACTTAACACATAAGTGAAATCACAGGTGTACTTTTTTGTTAAAAAAATGGTTCAACTTTAAATGAATGCAATTTTTTCTTTCCAAAAACGGGAATTAAGAATGCACGGAAGATTTTAAAGTGGAAATAGTTCTTTTTGCTCAAAAGAGAAATATATATTATTCATTCTTTTATCGTAAATGGCAGAGACTTTTTTCATTCAATTCTATAATTAAATTATTTGCTATAAAGTGGAAGAAAAAAAGTAAATACAATTGAAATAAAATAATACAATATAAAAGAAAAGATGACGTATGCACACATCTCAAAATTTTAGGACTTATCTGGTGTTTGCTTTGTCAGGAAAAGAAAAGAAAATACATGTGGAGCTTGGAATTAAACATATAATATATGTTTAAATGTTCCCATTTCTTGTTGGGGAAGAATACATTATTATCAATTTCGTCGTTTCTTTGAAAACTTATTTTATTATTTAAAAAAAATAAATTTTTATGCAAATGAAAGCAAAAATAAAGTTTTAACACAAAGACCTGGATGTGAGGGGGACTTTGAGAACAATTGAAAATGACGCACGTGTCTTCTTTGTCAAGAACAATATTTTACAACTAATCTTAAGTGGAAAAACACGCTTTTAGAGGGATATTTAAATAGAATTGGAATCGATGTGCACTTATCTTAGGAATTCGAAATTTTTGCATTTATGTTTTTATTATTGTAAGAAAAAGTAACTTATTTTTTAATTTATATGTTTATTCCCTTCAATTATAATTCATTGAACCTTTTCACCAAATTAACTTTTGCAACCGAATGTATTTTGCTTACGCATACTATATTTTTGCATTATAGAAAGAACTAAAGTAAGGAAAATCTATCTGAGAGGGGACCCGCATTGTCTTCGTAAAACACGCAGCAAGTTAGCTAGCTCCCTTTGAATGAAATTTATCCGTAAAAGCGTTTTTATTACGGGTCTCACATTATTGCAGGAAAAGCAAGTGGAAAAATTTAATAAACCGTCTCTTTTGTATTATGATCAGTCAAGTATATATTAAGTGTTAAGAGAATAAGATTTAATTTAAGCAAATAAATCCTTGTTTGAGCAAAGTTTTAGTTGTTTCTTATTGAATTTTAAAATGTTTGTCAAATTTAATTTGAAATATAGCAAGGCATTCGAACACGTTTAGAATAATAAAAAAAAACTATATTTCAAACAGTTCTAATTATATATTTCAGCTTATATTTTCATTCAAAATTAGCTGTTGGCTCTTAAATTATGGATTAGTTTTCTGCGAGGTTGTGAAAAAAGAAATAAGTTCATTTGCATTTCTTACAGTTTATTCGAAAATTCGCTCCCAAAATCAAATTTTTGGAGAACTAACCTGAACCTGTACCTAATTGCACACTTTTAGAGTTTCTATGAATAGAAATAAAACATTAAAAAAAAGCAGGATTTTACTCAGAATATACGTGTGCGTAAACTAAATAAAAATTTTCAAAATAATACAGCTTTTGCTTAGTTAGAATTTAACTATACAGAACATAATAATTTAGTAGTTGCATTTCCGCATTTTATGAAAAATTAGGAATTCGCATTAGTCTAATCTTAAATATCCACAAATTTTCTTAATTTTTAAATTTTACAGAAGTCCTACTAAGTTCCGAACAATTACAAATGGATTAAACACTAATAAATCTGAAAAAAAAAATGTCTCAAGATATCGTACTACTATAAATACTACTATAAATAAATTTAATATTCCCATGGCAGCTCAAAGTAGGTAGGAAATTATTGATCGCTTGAAAGATAAAAAAAATTATTCTCTCGATAGTTTTGATTTTGAAAATATTTAAAATTTTGATAATGATATGTTTAAACTCTATTATATTTTTCGATAAAAATAAATTTAGTAATGAAATAAATTATGATACATTCAACTAATTTATTAGACTTGTTCTGTAAGAGAATTTTAAACATTGGAAATTATTATAAGCAGATTAAAGGTTTGCCACAATGTATATCCCGCTATAAATTATTTAGTTAATATCTATTTACGTTTTTCAGAACATGCTAACTATTTAGATAATACTTGATATTATTTAAATTAATGTAATTGCTCTTAACTTTCTTGGCAAAAATAAAGATTTCGACATGAATATAAGTTTTATCCAGACTTCTTTTTAATTTGATTCTAACAAACAAAAAGACCCCCAATAATACACATTTTCCAGATATTGCACACTATTTAAGAGATCATTTAATTTTCACAAACATTTATAAAAGAGACAATTTTATTTTTAGCATTTAAACACCCCTTCCTGGACTAGTAACATACATATCTCTTTATATAGGCATAGCTATGAATTTTTTGGAATGCAAAAAATGTTTGGTTACAGGTAAAAAATGGATTAAACGAAAAACTATAATAATTTACTTCGATACGGCATAATACAAAATTAAACACTTAATTTCATAAAATTTTTTTTTAAAGAAAACTTAAAACTTGTTATTAAATTTATAATTTCAGGGTTTATCAACATTTATATCAAAATTTATAATATAGGGTTCTGTTTTTCAAAATAATTTAATAATAATTTTGCATGGTTTTTTTTCTCTGAAATTTCTATTTATTTACAAATTATTTTTTTTCTGTATGCAGAAGGCAATATTTTAATTTTCATAGAAATAATAAAAAATATATATGCAACATAAATTGTTCTTAACATTATAAAACTATTTACTGGTTTAGTTTATATTATTTTATCATTCTTGATAATATATTGATTGAAATTAACAAATTGGTTGTAATGATGTCTTCCTGATACACATCCGCGAATTTGCTTATAGATTACTGAATGCATCTGTAGCTTGTTAGTTGATCGTTAATTCATGCTTTTGTCTATGCATTTTCATATATATTTCCAGTATGTGCGGATATTTGATAGATAATAATAGAGAGAGATACTCAGAAAATCTGTCTATATACATTATACTCTTGGATTCGCTCGGTACTATACACATATTGATATTGAACTTGAATAGGTAGTATTTTTTTTAATTTTAAGTTTTGAACATATGTGTGCGCGTAAATGTAATGATTATACTATATATATATGATATTTGAGTAATCCTATTTTATGTTTGAAAGATTTTGTATTCTCATGGGAAATAGCTCCACAAATCATTTTTAAGTTTTTTTATATGCCAGTGATCACTCCTTTCTTTTGATTTATTCAAAGAAAAAAGCAAAACATGTAGAAAGATAAATATGTTTCAAAGGCTTTCCTGTTTTCTTTTTTTATCTACCTCTTCTGGTAATTTAAATACCTACTTCCGCTTTTCTTATTTTTATAAAGTCCTTGATATCGGTATCTCTAAACGTCATTAGGAAAAAATAAAAGCTCTCTGCCTTAGAATTCTAAATATATACATTTTTTGAAGTATTATAGTATAAAACTACCTTTTTTTAACTGAAATCAATTCTACTAACGCATTAAGGTATCATTACCATGACTTTTTCTTGTAAATTAACAAGTAATTGCGTTTTAGAATATTTTATTCTATATAATTGTGAGAGAAATTCAAGTATCCATAAATATTCCCATAATTTTTATTTCAAATTTTAACATATACATTTCAAATCAACACATGATATGTTCTTACTACTTTCAAGGAACTGTTTGTAATATAATAATCTGTTGTGCAACTTATTAACAAACTTTCTTGGAATATTGGAAATTGAAACTTAAAATGCTGAATTTAAGTTGAAACAATATTACAGAGGAAGGCTGGATTATTCAGATTATCCAGTTGCTGAATTGATGAATTGTAGACTATGCAGATATGACGATGGAGTTATTTAGTTGCTGAAATGAAAAAGTGTTTTTTTATCTTCTTTTTTTTAATAAAAGAAGACGAAGAAAAGGTTCTTAGTTTCCCTTCTTCATTAAATCTCTCTCTATATAAAAAGTTTTTCGTGATGCTTTAGTAAATTTATTTATACATAAAGTGTAGTTAGTAAAAATGGGTCGTAAAAAGTTAAGTTCAGCTGAAGTGATGCGACAAAAATGATTTTCCTAGAGCATCCCCCCCCTACATTCCACCGATTCATCCATCTACGTCATAGATCATGATGTTATAGATTTCTCTAGTTATTTCCAGAAGAATCCATATAGTCACCGACATGGAAGCAAAATTGCCAAATTTGGTTGCCAAAGATGAGGTTAACTTGGCTGTATCGCCAATGTTTTGCCAAGTTTCCATTGAAACATCATTATAATGCAGAGGACGGCGTTGCTTGCAAATACTACAATTTTTATTATAAAATAAGTACAGCAGAAAGTAATATTAACGTATTAAATATCCAGATATAAATTATCTATGCTATTTTAATATTATTACTCTACTTAAATTTATTTCCCCCCTGTTTATACAACATATTGAAGGAAAAAAAACAGGACTATATAATACATATAAATTACAGTTTAACAATTTGAGCAATGAGGATGAGCAGTTGTATAATTTGTACAATGGGGGTTGGTCTGCGTAGGGTGAACAGGAAGTACCCCCCCCCTCCCATAGTTAAGTTAAAAATTAATTTTATTTATAGGAATTAATCAAATGATCAAACAATTTAAACTGGTTTTAAGTATCAAAATATTTGCATGTATGTGGTAGGGTATTTTCTCACTTGCATAAGTAAAATATTATTTAACTAAGTTAAACAAACTGTTATGTACAATATCAAAATGAACATTTCGAGAATTTATGTGAATTAGATATAATTTTTTATTCTTTGCCGCTAAGTAACAGAATCTACGAATATGTATTTTATTAAAAGAGAAAATAAAACTGAAAAATTATGCATGCGAGTTATTGCTTTTTAAATATAAATAATTCAACAGCCTGTCTCGGATCTATTAGGGAATAAAATAAAATTCCATAAGAATGAAATATATTGAGGAATATCTTAAATGCAGAATAGTTTACGAAATAAAACGAAAATATTACGCACTATAATAGTTACCATACAGGAATAGTTATCTAACAGGTTATTGAAATGCCTGCAACACTAAAATTTCCTTTTCTTATATAAACCTTTGTTTCATTTATGCGTTTTTAATAATGCTGTGTAACTTTCGTACAGCTGTGATCCACAACATAATATCAGAAGATACAATTCCTTGTTTTGCAATGCTACACTAAAGTACGCAATATTCTTCATACACAAAAAAGTATAACTTTAGTGCTTGAATAAAAGCTACGAAAACGTCCAAAATAAAACTGGATTAAAAAAGAAATTCATTGCATTATTCATACATAGCTCGCCTTCTCATAGAGAATAATGTAAACACTTTAATAATATTTATTGTATTAATCTATGCATTATGATTACAAAAGAAGATTCATAATATTAGTTTTCTTTGGAGGTATATTGGAAATAATTTTAGGATATTCTTAAAGAAAAATCTATGGTTAAGGGTGCATGGTACGAATTTACACGAAATTTTTTAGTTTAATGATTTCGATACCTTTTTTTGGTTGCCCCCTATGTGTATATATAATGTAAAACAGATTTTGAGCTCGAAATTTTTCATAAAGAGCTAACCATTAACTTTTTATGAACATAATTTTTGAAGTGATTTTAAAATGTATTCCTCCTACGAAAATCGACGTACACGCATAAAATTTGATTCACAAGTATGTCAAACTGTATAACAAAATATGGTATGGTTTTTGTGATAACATGATTGGTATACCAATATATCTTTTTATGAATACTCATTGAAAATTCCTTAAAAAATGCTTACATTCAAAATTCAATTATTTTTGAAAAAATAAGCATTGCTGTGATTCAAAAATGCATACCAGCTTTTGTTACATGTACTACTAGCAATTGTTAGAAAAAATATCAAAGCATTTAGCATAATAGAAAAAAAGGCTTAAGGTTTTAAACGAATACAAACTAGTTATTTTATCTTTCTAAGATAAATCTGTTTAAAGTTTTGATTTGCCATAGGGACGTGAATAAAAACGAACGTAAATTCATCATAATTCTGCATTTTTTAAACATAACGCTTTCAAATTTTGTGAGGTTATTGTTAAGTATATAAAAGGCAATTTAGACTAATAAAATGAGATTTGTTTTTTTGACCGATTTTTATCATTTGAATTGTCAATGACATCGTCAATATCGTTTTATACATCCCTTAAAGATATATAGAAAGATATCTCAGATACAAAGTGTAGGTAAAACTCGCCCAAAACTTCCTCGCTCTCTTTCAAATGACATCACAGCAATAAAGCATACATTTAGAAAAAAGCAATGATCATAGATCATTCCCAAAGGAAAATGTAAAAATATCGTTTATATATATATATATATAAATAACTTGCTTCGAGGATTAAGTATGCGTAAGGAGGAAAGGAATCAGGAAAATTCTAGTGCTGCTAGTCCAAAGAATGCAGAAATAATTATTGAAATACAAACGTTTGTTTACTAATTAGCTGCGGTAGTAAAGATTTAATGGTCGTGATCTTGAGGCCAGAATTGTTTCTGCCTAATTGTGGATTCTAGTTCCGATGCAATTTAAAATAATGGTGTTGTGTGGAAGCTTGGAGAAAGCGGTACCAGCCCAGTTTTGTCCTCGTAACTTGACCGTGTTTTAAAATTACGAGTTCCGTCATCAGTAGCCTCCATCTTGTCCGGAAAGGTGACATTAATCAACAGTAAATTCAGTTAGAAAGACATGTTAATTCAAGTATTAAATTTTCCACTAGCAGCGACAACTTCACACTTAAGGTATCCGACTTCCCTAAAATTGTGAATTTTGCCAAAAATTGACAAATTTTTTATGATTTTATTTTATAAGCCATCTTATTAGCTTTATAAAAATTTTATTATTTTCCGTTCTCTAGAACAAAAATTACAAGTGTTTTAGTAAAAGCAGATGCCATTACTTTAAGCAAGATATCAATTTAAAACACGTTTTACTCGAAATATGTTTTTTTAAAACACTTAAAGGGCCAGCGATTGCTAAAAAAGTTTTGAAAATAATTAACTGAAATTTTGTGTGTATGTTTTGCATAATAAAAGAAGTGTTTTAACCTTCAGATTTATCAATCACTGGTTTATTACAAAATTTGCAGTCCCTTGTGGGAATATAATCACTTATTTTAAACAATTTCATCTAATAACAAAGATAAAGTGCTCTAGTTTTTGTAAAAATTAAAATATATCTTATCCTGAAGCTCACTTAAAAAATGAATCACATAGCTACACATCAGAGTTGAAAAATTGAAAATCTGAATTGGCCACGATTGTGTTATTTTTTGTCAATTTTTGCACATTTTTTCCCATTTTAGTAATAATTTCTTTTTCTATTCTTAGTTTTAGCATATTTTTCTTAAAATGTACTAAGAAAATCTAAGCCCAACAAAAAAACCCCATATCTCCATTTTTTTTAAAAAAAAAGTTGTCACATGTAGTCGGATACCTTAACCCTTCTTTGCAGATGACGGAAATTTCCTTCATAACATTTAGTGAAGAAAAAAATTGCACTCAAAACAGGAGAACAGTAAATTATTTGTTGCTGATAACTTTTTTCTCTATTATTGCGTAACATGAAACGTAGCTGTCAAAAAAAAAATCAAATGTCACAATCATTTTAACGGGATTGAACTTGTCATTCCGCTGTTTGTTGTGGTTGGAAGAAATGTGCGGTTTCTTGAATATTCTTTATTACTAATCTGAGATTTTTTTGCTAGTAAAAGCAGTAATGAGTAAAAAAAAGGTTTGTTTCTTGTGTTTCTGTTATTTTCTGTGCAATTTATATCGAGAACATCCCCAATAATCTTTCCAAAACCACGTGATAGAAATTTACATCGTTATGCAGTTGCTTCACTTCTAATGTATAACGAAAATGTTTTTTACCATTTTTTTATTCTCTGTTGTTTTTATAGAGAAATTTAGAAGAGAGGGACATTGAAGATTGCTTGGACCAGTTAGAAGGTGGTTGGCTATCAGAAGATGGCTTTGTTGATGAAAATTCTGACGACAAGTACCATGATGCAGATGAAACTAGAATAGTGAAAATAATAACTGTTTTTTTTAATGACCACCAGGAATAAAAATGACTCAAAGATTTTGTTTTTTATTTTTTTATACTGATCTTAACATGTAAATTTGCATCATGATGGATGTTTTCCCATTATACTGTTTTTCAATTATTTTATGTCATATATTTATACTAGGATTTTTTTAAGCAATTTTCTTTTAATTTGGAGTATGATTTATATACTCCTGATTTATTTCACAAAAAGAGAAAAAATCACACTAAGAAGGGTTAAATTGAATTATATAAAAGAAATAGTTGTTGGGATTACACTTAAATTTTTATGTTTAATACATTTGGTTATAAAATGAATTTCATTAATTTATCAAATAAGCTAATATTTAAAAAATAGGTATTATATATAAAAATGATAATTTTTAGCTAATTAGTTATTAAAAGAATAAAATTTTTAAGACATTGATATGTAACATAAGCAAGCAACATATTATTCTAATTCATACGAATGATTTTTTGGCCCTGAAAGGCTAATATTCTAAGAATCGTATCATAGGGATAAAATATAAAAATGGAAGCTCACAATGAAAAATATGACAAATTATATAGCGTCTTAATTATTCTCAGTGGGCTAATAACGCAATTCAAATTAAGTCCTTTTGAAAACTGAAAGCAATTTTAATCAGGAGCTTTAAAATATGCAAATAATGGAAAGAGAAAATTTGTTTGTGACACTCTACTTTTCAACGTAATGCGAGGTGATTTTTAAATCCTTCTTATTGAAATTAAAAATGTTGAATGTGCAGATATATCCGACTCCCATTTCTCTTTTTCTGGTGGAACTTTCCACCGGATTAATTTCGCAAGAGCATTTTACTTGATCTGGGGCCTCAAAATTCTAATTAAAGTTCAGTGTACATTATTTATTGAGGAGTTAACCCGCTTGCTCATCGTCAAACACCGTCCTGAGTCATTTTTGGATACTGAATTCTGTCCGAGGTGGGTTCCCTTCTGTGTGCTCCAAGTACCTGGAGCAAATCTATTCTGTACCACAGAAAAGGCTACACAAGCTTTCCCTCCAATTTTATTAATACACTGATCTTATGCATAATGCATTAACGTATTTACGGTCCCCTGATTTTTCGTTTATTCTTTTGTTGTGAACTTGCCTAGCTGACTGTGGAATAATAAGCTGAACGCGGTCTTGCACGTTCCCCTCTCCTTTACAAGTCACACTGTTTGAACTGTCACTAATCCAGATATAAAACACGCAATGCTCCCTTTACAAGGCATTCGTATTTGGAGCACTGCTCTGTTTCGATTTTATGTAATAGTTATGTATACAATTTGTATTCAAATGATCCATGGATATGCGATGCGGTCCATGTGCAGGAATAAATTAACTTGTGCGAAGATGAACGCGGAATGAAGATATCCTAGTGGAAGCACTTGATGTTATAAGTTTTGATAGCTAACTGTATGGAAACGAAGTCTATATTGCGTGTCTTTTATTACTCATTGGGTTTATTTGAAGACATTTATGCCACTGCCAATTTCCATATTATTAAAGCTGTTAGACACGCGGCAAGTTATAATTTTTATGATAGAATAAAACTGAATTTTCTGAGTTTCTCAGTGTTTTAAAACTAGGTATTTGGTTTGAAGGAAACTTTGCTTAGCGGGGAATGTTTTCTGTGTGCATAGTATTTACAAAAAATCTTGGGAGATATTAATTTGTTCTTTTTAAAATGCAATTGTTGTCAATATTTATCAAAATTAACTATTTTGTGTGAATTTGCATTTGTTAGATTTATTCATATTTTTACATTCGTTTAAGATCAGAAAGCTTTATTATACATAATTTCTCAACACATTTATTAATTTGATATAAATCATACTAATAAACTAGAGCTGTAAATTATATAAACTAAATAAAAGGTGGATTCCAGATATTTGACTTGGAATCACAAATTTACTAATTATTATTCCATATTTTAAAGAAATTTTTCGTTTCTATGAAAATGGTTTTTGTGTTTGAACAATTATTGGATTTACTTTTCATGTATTAATGAATAATGTATCACTAAGAATTAATATGGATTGGGTCATAATTATAATTCTCCAAGAATCTTAAACGGATCATTTTTTATTATTTCTTAGTAAGTATTGTTTTAACTTTATTTTCAGATTATTTCCAGAAAATTTCTTATATTTTACGTTTTGTTTGTCAAATAATGACTTTAATACCAATATAAATAAGTAAAAATTCTATATGGAATAAAAAATTATTTTATTCAAAGGAAGGGTGATTGTGTCTTTACATATATATGATAGAAATTTTTAAGTTCTTTCAGAGATGTAGTTTTGACATTCCAATGAGCAAATTAGTTTTAAAAAAATTTAGTCATTTGAAGGTGGGTGAAATTGAATTAAAATTTACGACCTGTGTCGTGTGCTTCTAAATTTAAATTGAAAATAGAAATCGTTCAAGTTTAAAAAAGATTGCCTGTCAATGTTAGTAATTTCAAGCAATTCAGTGAACAAGAATAATTAATTAATTCAAAAATTAATTACTCGCAAATGTTACCCAACTGAATATACGGAATCCAATTTTATCTGAAATTCCAGCCTGAAGACAATAACCATTTTAATTTTAACTGCTACGACTACCAATTTACATGAGAATTTATATTAGTATTACTTCTAAATGGCATTCCTTTCAGTTGGAAACTAATACTATTTCACTATTAGTTCTTTAATTTATTAACAACTTTCCAAATCCTAGTTTAATCACGAAAGCTATAATAATCGCATTACAGCGTCCGAATTTTCTGTACACACACACATTACAATCCATTTTATATCACCGCTAATGACAATGGTGGAAATGTGTGCAATTCCAAGTGAACACTTTTCACTTACTTCCTCGAGGTTGCCTTTGACAAACAGAATGTAGAGCTACTTATTTTTAAGTGTTTTCTAAATCTCTAAGATCTAATATAGCGCTTGTGTTAGGGGAGCCTCTAGTGCGATCAACTCCATCGCTCTGGGAGGCATATCAGTTGAAGTTAATGGTCCAGGCTCCACACAGTCATTGATTGCTCGTTTTCTCCAGCGAGTTGGTGCATCGGATTGCTAGAGGGGTCCATCGATCTTACTACAGGAGGAAACTTGTGTCGAAATTTTCTTAAAAGCTTTTCAGCGCGAATGACCGCAAGTAAATTGTTTCCCATTATACGAATTGTCTTCTTTCTGACCCAAGATTAGGCAAGAGTGTCTTTTCATGTAATCTCATTGCCACCGACTGAATCCAGCTTCTCCGAAATCAAATGAACCAAATAAATTTAGAACAAAATTTGGGAGCTCAGTAGAAAAAAGTTAAAATCACTAGCTGGAACACTGCTTATTGAAAAATTGTCCTTTTTTCACTTGTGTTTCTATTTAAAGTTTAAAGTGTAAGTTTCTTTGTTTTATCAGTAAATTTCAAGATCGGATTTTGTTCATTTATCAGATTCGGTACATGCTTTTCACCTCTTTTTTTGGAATACAAAGAAGTCTAAAACATATTTAAAGTGTTTCAGTTAGCTTGAAATTTAAGGTATCCGACTACTTGCGACAACTTAAAAAAAAAAATGGAGGTATGGAGATTTTTTTTGTGGCTTTTTGATTTGTTTAGTACTTTTTTTGAAAAATATGCTAAAATTACGAAGATAAAAAGAAATTATTACTACTAAGGTGGGAAAAAATTGGTGAAAATTTATAAAGAATTACATAAACGGGGCCCATTCTGTACCAAAAGTTTATAAACAGATTTTCAAATTTTCAATTCTGATGTGTTGCTATTTTATTCAGTTTTGAAATGACCTTCAGGATAAGAGATATTTTAATTTTTTAAAAAACTAGAGCACTTTATCTTTGTTATCACATGAAATTGCTTAAAAAACAGTGGTTATATTCCTCCAGATCGCCTCCAACCAACCAATAGCCAGCAAGCCTCTCCGCAGAATGAAAAACTCCACAAACGTCGCTCCAACATCTCAGACTATCACGATATGGGATTGAGGACTGATTTTCAGTCCAGACGCCCACACAGATACACCGTAATCAACCATAATCACATAAAGGGCTGTAAGTTTTGTAATAAATCAAGGATTGATAAATCTAAAGGTTAAAACACTTCTACTATTATGCAGAACATACACAAAAAATTTCAGTTAATTATTTTCAAAATGTTTTTAGCAATAGCTGGCCTCATTTGAGTGTTTAAAAAAAACACATTTCGAGTAAAACGCGTTTTAGAATAATGGCATCTGCTTTTACTAAAACACTTGTAGTTTTTGTTCTAGTGAATGAAAAATAATAAACTTGGTATTTTTATAAAGCTAATGGACGGCCTTTAAAGTAAACTCATAAAAAATGTCAATTTTTGGCAACATTCACAATTTTAGGGCAGTTAGTTACCTTAAAGTTTCTCAGTTAGCTTGAAACTTAAAACTGGTTGACATGATTTACATGAGAGTTTATCATACTTATAAGTTATTTTTCCTCATGAAATCCCATAAAAACTTACTAAAATCAGTTTCTTGGAAGCTAATTAAAATTTGAACAAAACAAACAACAGAATGAAATGATTTTTGTGTTTATTTAACTACCAATTTAACCAACGAAAAAAGGTAATTTCCCAATTAGAGTTTGAAAATTGTGGTTGTAGACTTAAAAAAGAAATTAATCTGCAAAAGAAAAATCTCTAATTCTTATTCAATTAAATATTTTCACGTAAGCCATATGATAAAAATAATTTTTTACTATGTTGTGTAATTTAAAATTTAAAAACAGTCCAAAAATTATCATTTAAATTTGAAGGATCGTTTCCAAATCCAAATCGTTTCGTTTTCAAAGAAAAATATTCCCTTACCTTTTGATAATTAATGCAACTCATTCTCTTAATAACATCAGTTTTTTCTAAAGAATAACCTATTGGCTATTTTCTACCATTACAAAGTTCTTTTGCTAGAATTTAAATATTACATTGGACTTATAATGTGTCTGATTTCTTACAAAGGCTTATTTTTGTTTCACGAGCTCAAAGTTTGAAATTTTTAAGCTAATAGCATTTTTTTATCATTTAATGTTCATAACTATTTTAATATTTATCACCATTTAATATTTATCATTTATATTTATCATCATTTAATATTTATCATTTATATTTATCATCATTTAATATTTATCATTTATATTTATCATCATTTAATATTTATCATTTATATTTATCACCATTTAATATTTATCATTTATATTTATCATCATTTAATATTTATCATTTATATTTATCATCATTTAATATTTATCATTTATATTTATCATCATTTAATATTTATCATCATTTTTCGTCACTTAATGTTTATCATTTTTAATAGCTATTATCATTTTAATTTATTGAATATTATTTAGATTCCTATATGATTTACAAAATATTTATTTTGATAAACGTTATTATTTATATGAGTTTGAAATATGTGTGTAGAGATAATGTATTTTTTATTTATATGTAAAAATAAGCCAATTGTTGCACTATGAATCACATATGGAAAAATGCATGCCAAAACATTTTATGCAAATTAATCGTGATCTCGCTTATCAAAACATTCTTTCAATGATTGGATGTAATCACCCGACTGACGACCATTGAGAAAATTATGAAGAATAATTTCAACGTTAAGAAGTTTCGTTAGAAGTCTAAGATTGTAAGAATCTTGTAATTCGTAGCAATTAAGCTTCCTATTTCTTATGAAGATTATTTAAATAGTGAAATTGCGATAAGATGTATGTCATTAGGGACACACGAAGGATATTGAGTTTAGATTAAAAAAAATCTTATTCGAACGAAATAAAAGACAAAAAAGACGTGCTTTATAACCAAATAGCTGCAACAAAGTGCTCTTGTGAAATTACTGGAACGAATTCAGGATCTTCGAATTTATTACATCAATTACAAAGGAAACTAATTATGAGCAGAATTTTCTCTAATTGCAGACATAAATTGTAGGGTTATTACTGCTTTAACTCTCTACCTAAAGATTCCGCAGGCTACAATTGCTTTTCTTGTCGAGTACGAAAGCATGATATTTTTATTCGAATGATATCAAAGGTTTGATTTCAAATGTTGGGTCAATTACTTACAATTCGCATTTGCAACACATTTTTTTTCAAAATATGTTGTCTATAGGGCACAATAAAGTTTTTTACTGACCTACCGGATAGAATTACAGGAAGTTAGCCTAACTGATTTAGAAAGTTGTTATTCTCTGATCGAAGTTACAGTTTTGCCACAAAACTGTAATAAATCGTAAATAGATCTGTATTACTTAATATTTTGTCTAAACGAATTGAAAAAGCATTTCTTATGGTCAGAAAATAAATTAAATATATCGTCTTGCCCCTTTGCATTATTTCTTCTGAAAGAAACTATTTTTACTTAACATCATTTTCCAAAATTTTTTAAAGGAAACTACATTTATGAAATATTTATGCTGCAAAATCAAAGATGAAGTGACATAAGGAATCTACTGCACTTAATTTTTATACTGAATGCTCAGGTTAGATAAATTTTTCGATTTTTAGAAACTGAAATTAATAAAAAGTAGAATTGTTGCGGTTGTGCAAAATAGAAGAGTGATAGTGAGCAAACAAGGAGCGAGTAAAATTTCATTTTAACGCCAAATAATTAAAATATATTTAAGATATATTTTGGATTATGAAGCTTCATAATTTGGTCACGTTACTTTTAATTGTAAGGTAAACTTTTTTCAATGCTATTTATATGAGACTTTAAGAACAAATTGTTTGTTAAGTCTAATTTACATTCGCCGAATTCAAGAGGATGATTCCCAGGGAAAGATCTGAGAGACCCTGCTGCATATTTCAGTCCCAATGAATCTTTCTAGACCAATCTTCTCTGCTACTTTTAGAACTTTGACCAGTCATGACTTTCTTCAGGGACACCTAAACCGAATTGGTGCTAAAAACGTTCCTTACTGCCCTCTGTGTCTTAAAGGAGAGGTTATGAATTTTATTCATCTAACAGTTTGTGCTTCCCTGGCCAGCACAAACATTAACTTTTCTTCTGACAATTGTTCTACAAAGGCTAGTTTGTATTGCGCTGCTCGCAGGGAAATGGACTGCCTCTTCCTCGACGTAATAAAAAAAGTATAATAAAACATAAAAATATACTTGTTAGTGTACGAAATTTTTTCAGTTTTTTGGTAATTACTTATTGCAGTTGAATTCGGAAATTAGCATTATTTATCTTTCTCCTAACTTTAAATATTTTTTATGCAGTTGCACACCCTTTCAAAATTATGAAACAGCATTAGGAGCATATATTTAACTACAATATTACTTTCATTTTTTATCATAATATCAACACTGTATGCATATTTTCAATCTTAAAATTATATTGTTTTTTCCCCTTGATTTTATTTCTTTTGGTTTAATTTTCTCCGTCAACTGCTCTATAGGAACTCCTGCATCCCAAGAATTATATTAAATTTGTACACCCATGAATAAAATTTGGAAGAAAAAAATGGTTGTACATTGTTTACATTTGTTAACTTTATCTACATGTAAAATATCCTCATGATGGTCAAAAGATTTAGTTATTCTACTAGGCTAATTTGACATTGCAAGCAGTTTACTGCATGCCATGCATTTTTATCTCAAGTAATACCCAGAAAAAATTGATACATGCTGTATGCGATGATTCTAAACAGGTAAAATGTAGAATAAGCAAGGCAAAAAAGTGTTTATTGGAAGATACTGGATTTCGTTATTACAACTTCCATACTTATTTTATGATTCTTTCATACATATCTATATATATTTAGAAAATAATAACCTGTTTAATCGAGGTAATGTTACTCAGCTAACATTTATATAAATGAATATATATATACATACAGCAGACATTAATTGAATATATATATACAATCTAAATTTTAAATGATAAAGCTATTATTAAAAATAGAAAAGATCCCATTAATTATTTAAAATACAAGGTTGTTTACTCTGTATATAGTTGTGATTCTGAGAGAATCTACTTAATTTTTTAGATGTTAATGATATTAACATCTAAGAAAATTATTATAATCTTCAAAATAGTGTTATTAGTTCCCCTACTTTAACATTCTTATTCAGTTAACTCTTAAAAAAATAATGTTTACTATAACAGTAATTTACATAAACAAATTAAAGGCAAACCTCAAGGTGGACCTACTAGCTATAAATTATGTTAACATCTTTATGAAAAGTAATAAATTATTAATAAAGATTTTTATCTTGCTCTTTATGTATTGAGGATTAATTAATTTTTATAAAAAGAGAGCATATATATTCCTTATATAACTTTTATTCTAATTACTAAAACCTTATTTATATAAAGTAACTAATCGACTTACTCATCGAATACTTAGAAACAGCTGTACATATTATGGATCATAGATAGTAATTTTTTTGGCAAAAGTAAAGCTCTTTTAATTTTAATATTAATAAATCTCCTTTTTAGAACAGTAATAACCACTTATTTATTTTTAGAAATTTTATTCTAAATTATTTACAGCTTAGCACTTTCTTAGTTAGTAAAAATTAAATAAAATAAAAAAATTTATTAGATACTGTTTGTACAACTCCATTAACTTTCTGAATGCATTGCATTTTTTAATTACTCTGCTTCAATATAGACGACGCCATAAACGAACTTATTAAATATGTTTCTAATTAAGAAATTAAAGTCTAATTTCTTCACATTCTTTTATTCGAAATTTTTTTTAAAAACATATAATTTTTATGTTTTTTAAATTTAATATACTGATTGTTTTTTCCCCTTTTCTTTTTAAGTACTTTTAAGAACAATTTTACCCTTATATGCTACCTTGTTTCTATAGTTTTTCGGTTGTTTATTGCCAGATTAGCATTCTATTTGTGATGCGTTTGGTTTTAAGTAAGTAGATTACTAATTACAGAATTATAAAATTTTAAATTTTTAGAAAATAATTAAAAAATTTTGAATTTTTTAAAAAAAGTTTTTATTTTTATTTTAGCTTAGTAAAATAAGCAAATAAAGTTAAAGGTTAGTGCCTTGAAACTATATTTAATTCTGTATTCCTAGTCCTAAGCCAAGCAATTTGTTTTTGTATTACTCTGGTTATTTTACTCTGTGTGTGTGTGTGTATGTACTGTTTTTCTATATTAAGGATGTCTTCGTCTAATGTTAAAGAATAGGACTCAAATTCGGAATATTTTTTTCAGATATAAAAGTACTCAAACATTAATATTATATTCTGGCTTCACTATCCTGTAGAGAATCACTTATTTTATCATAATATTCATTTATATTCGAGTTGATATTTTTTTTCTTTTATAAAACGTAATTCGCATTTTTTCTCCTATACCGTAATGCTAAATGAGCTATTCATTTACATATCAAAAGGAAAAACTGATTATTTATTAAATATTTTGAAATTTTGAAAACACTAAATTATATACAAATGCATGAATTGCATATCAATGTCACAAATTTTCATAAAAATAGAAGCATTTTTTCTATCCGAAAATATGGGGTCCACGTTAAATTCACACTGCGGTACATATGGCGAAAACAACCTTAATACCTATTATATAGCAGTAAAATTGATTTATACCAATTTAGTATATTATTAATGAATATAAATTGATCATTTGCTCTAAATTATTTTTGAGGAAAATTATTTTATTCATTATATGGGAGTTGTTTTAAATTTGTATGGAGTAGCTTCAAAATAGCATGATTGATATGCAAAATTTAATTCTAAGCACTCAGGTACTTCATATCTTTTTATCTCCAATATTAATTCCCAATTGCTTTAAAAAAATCTCAACTCCTTTCTCCTTTTCTTCCCAAGCCATTCTGGACGCAAAACCTCCCAATCCTGCTTACGACAGTTATTTGGGTCTTCATCCTTGAGTGTGTTGTATATAATGCGCTCTAAAAGCATTAGACACCCCAAAAGCAATAAAAAAATGCTAAATAAAATAAACATTGAAAAATTTCAAAAGCCGAACCGTAGTCAGAATTGCAAGTCTGGCTTCCTTGAGGCTAAATGATGACAGAAACGTAGTACCTCCGAAGAAAATGGAACTTGGAGTAATCTACAGGAAATAGTGGATAACAGAAGCGGGGAGGGTGTGTAATATCTTGAGATCAAACGTGTTAGAGTCACCCAACTCGAGTACAAGAACATTTTCTTGCCGTTTCGAAAGTAATTCTTGGAGTCCCGGGAGTCATTTGGGCAATGCTTCGAAGTGACTCTTTTTTTTACCGGGAAAACTTCGAAACAGTGCCTTTATACGCTCGTTTAGATAAAGGAAAATATAAAAACTCGTATCATTGTATCCACAAAAGCGCATACAAATAAATACACTCCTCTTGTACAGGTAGGAAAAATTTTATAGAGTGTAATAAAGATAAGTAATTGGAGACAACGCAACACACATAAGGGAAAAAATGAAAAGTAAACGAACCAAATGTTATTGAGAATAATAGTCAGTTTACATTATTGATTATATAAGTAACCATCAGAGCACATTAATAGTTAAAATAGTTTTACGAGTAATATTATACAAATTTGTCGTTCAGACTATGTGTAATTGTTCTGTGATTTTAGTTTCAATTCTTAAGTTTTTTTTTAGTTCTTTCTTTTCCGATAACAAATTCTTGATTTTTTTTAAAGAAAATATTTTAATTTGTATTAAATACAACTTAACAATAGAGAGAATGGTTTATCATTTTATTTTTATAGTTTTAATTCCTTATATTACAATTGATATTCTTAGGTACAAAAATCTATGCACAGATATTTAGGAGAAATTGAGTTTGATTAGATTAAATGAAAATTTGTTCCGTTTAAAATAAACTAAATGTTTGTTTTTTACTACAATTAAAATGTTACACTATTTTAGTAATTTCAAATAAAACTTTTGCATATGTCAGAAAATGGTATTTTTGTTTTATATTGATAAGAGTTTATGAATTTTGCATAACTTTCTTAGAAAACTCTCTCTGAGAAAAATTCCTTTTCGGAAAAGCTTTTATATTAATTATAAAGAATTATTAACGGAAAACCTCAATTTCCTTTTTTTCTCCTCTTTCCCTATTTTTTGAATTCTAAAATAAGTTCTTAAAAATTCATCTTAAAAGGCAAACGTTAAAAAAAAGAATAAATAAATAAACGGGACAAGACAAAAAGTCTACATTAAAGAAACATATATTGAAAAATATATTGACAAAAATACAATCTCGAGCAATCTCAAAAATTAAATATTTTACAATTTTACGAGGGCTCCATTTCTATTCTTATTTTTTCTTTTTATTTCAAGCAATGTATGTTCTTTTGGAAAGAACCTTCTATTGTTTGCAATATTGATAACTATGTCGCGATACTTTTGCTGCCATTCTCATATCTCTAACAGGTTATAATGATTTTCTGCTATTTATGTCGCTGGATGACTGAGGAAAAGTTTGGTTAATCTCAATCTTCTTTAATATCTTCATCTATTCTTCTTTTTTCTAGAAAAAGCTTTTGATCTTATGAATAATCTTGAAAAATGGAACACTTGATATTTTTATTATGTGTATCATCTCACATTTTTCTCTCCATGTCTGCAGCATGAAGAATTGGATGGTTAAAACAGCTCTCACTCAAGTTATATTTTCGGAACGTTTTCTCTCTGTAATATCTTTTTCTTTCTAAGAGAGGTACTCTTTCGGGTAAAAAGAAAGGTACATTCCCTACAGTAATAATATTACTCTCATTGCCTCCCCTAACATAAAAAAACATTCTAAATCTCTTTCTTTCAGGCACAGATGGCGATTTATTTTATTGTATATAGTTTATTTTACCTTTTACGTTTCAACAAAAATACGATTTAGATATAGTTTTTCTGGAAACAAATTATATTTTCATTTCACGTGACTTTTGAGCTACATTTGAATTTTAGTTCTTATTCCGTTATATATTTATAAAGGAACATGGATTTTTAAAATATGTATAGAAAAAATCTCTTAAAATGCAAAAATATTGCAATAGGAACAATTTCCTTTTTTCTCTCGTTAGACATACATGTATTATTACGTACAGTGACAGATATATATCTTACTTTAAATGTACTGAAAGCAACATGAGGGTTTTTGGCCACGGACCTCGTAACTTCCAACCATGGTCACGTGATGAGTACAACACTTGAGCTGGCCCCCTCTCTCCAAACGTTTACACCACACCCAAGGGAGGACTTAGTTCTTCGACAGATTTAACGTGCATCGGCTACCTCTGCACGGCGGGTCTTCAGCTATACTAGGCTCAAACTCATGACATGCCAGCCCTGAAACAGTTACCTTGACAACTGGGTTACCGCGGCCATTCAGTGCCACTAGAGCTGGCCATATATGACACGCCATCCACTATGTATTCACATATATAAGTATATATATATATATATATATATATATATGTGTGTGTGTGTGTGTGTGTAAGTATTGATAGACATGAAAGCTGATGGTAACTTATATTTTTAAATTAAGACTTTGATAAACATTGTTTCCTAGCTTTAACAAAATGCTAATGTTTTCATAAACTGTTTCTACACTAGTCAAAATCGAGAATAAGTTTAAAAAAATTACGTATTACGTATTTAAAACAAGTACGTTTTAAACAGTACTATTAAAAAATTACGTATCTACACTAACTAATCTCAGCTCAACGTCTCTCTTAGGGATTAATCAGCAACTTAAGCTAGATGAGTTTTAATTATATCGAGAAAAAAAATGACGTGAAAAACTGAATTACTGATTGCGTTTTCCTCTCATTTTTGAAATTGTCTTCTCTTGAAGTTAGAGAACAGAATGGGAATGCAGAACATTTTTGTAAAATAAAAAATATCTTTTTGTTAGTATTATTTAGTGCAATTATACATCAATTCATTCATTTGCATCTTTAAAATTAAACAATTTTCTGAAAAATATTGTAAAAAAAAATAGTTTTTTACTTTAATATATGAAATTTTTAAAATCTATTCAGCTTAGTTACAAGAAATTAAGTACTCTTATTCCCCAAAATTGGGCAATTTAAATAGAAATGAGTTGTACATTAATATTTATTCGAATACGATATAAAGGAGATATTTTGCATCTGGAAAGGTGTTTCGAGGGTGGATAAGAGGAAGTGTCACGTTATTTAAGATAAGGGGAAGGTAGCGTTGATATAAATACACGTGTACATTTAATATTCTCCCCTGTAATTCACATGATACTCGAATTCCCCAATGGAGGGCAGAACGACCGAGTATGTCCTCTTAAACAAATACTCACCACTTGTTGAAGTGCTCCGTGCGAGCTGTTACGATGTGGCCACGTGGTGCCCAATAAACACTTCCAAGTGGTCGAGATTACCTTTTGCAGTCGAGATTGTGGCCTAAGATCGTGTTACCACCTTGTGATGATGAGGCCTGGGAAGGGATTTGTGATCGTAGATCGCCTCGAAACGAAGGCTGGGAGCTTCCTCAGCTGTTCACGTCCCTGAGTGTCAGCCCTCGTTTATGATGAAGCGGGCTCATTTGCATGTCTCCGTTTGATCCCCAAGCCCTCCTCTTCAACGTAGTCGACTCGTCATGAATTATTCAGCAACTTCCGCTGCTACAAGCCTCTGGTCAAAGGGTTGAGGTGGACATTCGGTGGTAGGCACTCCTCCCCAAACGGCTCGCATTTTCTCATTCGAGGCCAAGCGTCGTTAGCTCTCGATGCACTAGTCATCATTCACACGCTTCATCATAAATTTCTACTCCGAGATGCAGCTGTAACATCAGTCCTCATCCGCCGGATCTGTTTCGTCTGTCGATAGGCAGAGCCATTGTTTCAAATTCTTTGGACAAGGTGGGAAAGGGTGGAATTTCGTTTTGTCCATTCGATTAAAATTTACATGCGCGCTATTTTGGGGGCCAATCGGTCCGTTTGAAATGGAAATGCGTGGTATAATAATAGAGGAGGCAAAAGAGGAAATTTTGATGAACTTTGGACATCGCGTAAAGTAAATTTTCAATTTAATGTCTAATTATTATGGGAACAATAACCGAAGTAATTTCTAACTGCGATGTATTTGTTCTAAACCAACATAAAACAAACAAAGCTCGCTGATTCTACTTTAATGTTCATTATACATTTGCTTGTTTTCTAAACTTATCAAAATTATTTTTTAAAAATTAAATTTCATTTACTTTTTCAGAAATAATTCGACGCAGTTAGAAAAACATTTATTTACCTAATAGTGAAAATTTGCAAGAATTACTACATATTTGAGTATGAATACATTTTATTTTAATTTTATTATCGATTCATAATTTATCAAAACATATATTTGTTATTATTCATTTCATCATATTCTTAGCAGTTATTCGGATTTCTTTTATGTAAAATGGAAGCTAATAATTTACATAACTATTAATTGTGCTTAGTGTTTCAGAATATAGTAATACAGTATATTTAAATTTGAATCGTGTATTACTAAAAATTTATTACTTATTTGCACGAATTATTACTTAACTTTTCTAGCTATATAATTATATTATATGTGTGTAAATAACATATGACTGAAATAATCCAGTGATTATGGTCAGGGGTTTGAGTCCGGGTGCCACTGCAGACCTAACATTAAATCTGTCGAGGTTCAATGTCCTCCCGTTGGTGTGGTGTGGTAGCTAGAAGAGGAAGGTGCCAGCTCAGTTGTCGTCCTTCCCACTTAACCGAGGCTCAAAATTACGAGGTCCGTTGCCAATAACCCTCGTGCTGCTTTATAGTACGACGTTAATATAACTCTCACCCACTAATACATATCAAAAAATAACATATAAAAATTTTACACTGAGAGAGAATATCAGAGTGTGTGGTGTGAATTTATATTAATATATATAATAAGTACAAAATACCACAGCTAAATATTACACACATAATAAAAAAGTTCTTAGTATATATAATTTTAAATATTATTCCTTGGCGTTCAATATTTCAAGAGAGAAAACAAGATTATTTATTTAAAATATCAGAAGCCAGCTTGAGTTCAATTTTTTGGTTAACTTTTAGCAAGTTAGGAAGTTTAAAAAAAGCACAAATTTCGGTTTCAAATATATTAATTACGTCTAGAATTCTGGAATAGGAAATGAAAACGAATAGATATTTATTTGAGAAGTTTCTATAGTTAAATTGTATTTCAAACAGAAGTAAAAAAATTAAAATAGATTGCTGCGTATTTATACACTAATAAGATCAGCTAAAATACAACAAAAAACATTTCATTCCTCACTGAAACTTGCAGTGCATTTGATGCTAAGGGAAACATCGCTTTTAATTCATCTTCTCAGTTTGCTACCTCTGGAACGAATAAAAATCGAAGTTAGTTGCAGGAAAGGCCGTTCCAAGACGATCGTAAAGTTGCTGTACAAGAACATGGCAATCAATGGCCTCTACAAAAAGTTTTAGGAGGGGACAAAGGGCAGCTGCTCACCCGGGAAAAAGCAGTTATTGGTATATAAAATAATTGTGACCACTCTACTCATAAAATAACTCTCGCGATAAAGTAAATGAAGCCTTCAACGAACTGACTGGACGAAAATCTATACTAACGTTCTTAGTGCTTAAAGCGCCAAAAATGATGAATTCTAGAGGGATAAAATCAGTAATTAGTTTTGAGACTCATGAATCGTCTATGTATAAAGAAAAAATTTCTTACAAACACTGTAAATTTGCATAAAGAATTGTGTTTCGGGTATCGCAGGTTTTTTTTCTCCCTTAAATTTCAAAGGGGGGGGGCTTTCTTTTCGTTTGCGAAAGCATCAAAGGAAGTTCAAAGGCTGTCCATTAAACATATTTCCCCGGCGAAAACGCGTAGTTAATTTCCAATACCGCGGATCCATCGTGAAAAAGTTATTTAATTAATTTTCATAATAGGATAAAAAAAAGTTAGGAATAATAGTTACTGCCAGGCGTAGATTTTTCTTTTCAAGAATAATATGAATATGTTTGGATGAGTTGAGGAGAGCATTCATGCATTTAAAACATTGCGTGTTGGGGTTTATTTACTCTACTTCGTTTACTGACTCTTATCAGGGAGCTATAATTTTTCATTGAGAAAGAATATGCTTTGTTTCGGAACAATGATTTGAATTTTTATTTACTTTAAAAGGTTCGACAGGTATTTAGATCAGCTTATTTTTATACTTCAAACGATTACTTTTAAGTCGAGTTTTTCTTTGTACTTAAATATTTTTTTTCTTCCTTTAAGAAGCAGTAATTTCTTTCGAATTTTTTTAGTACGATGAAATTCTGTCAAGACTTAATGCGGCGCTCTTTATTATCCCCCCTTTTCAAAGTTTTAATATTCTCACAAAAAATGAAAAATTACCAGATCGCTGCTAGTTAGTAATTATTATTATTTACTTTTCAAGAGTTTTGCGTAGCTTTTATATTGTGCACGTGAAACAAAATATGTTTTATATATCATTTCTTACAGATACTGTTTTAGAAATACTCAACTAAATTGCATTTATAAAGTTTATATAATTAAGTTTTTTCTCTTTTTTTCAGTCTCTTGGCAGGTGGACCATAGTCTTGCAAAATTATTAAAACTTTCTGTTAGAACTGCAGTTGCAAGGTAATGTTCTACTCTTTTTTTATTGTATAATGTTATATTTTCAATCCTGGTTGAAGTAAAATGTCTGTCAGAGTTTATTTCAAAAAGTATACATATAAATATAAATTATATGTAAAAACTGCTATACCTATATTCTTGTAGAAGTGTCGTATTTATAAGAGTTTAGATGTAGAAATAATGATTTGTGAAGAATATTTATTGAAGAGCAAAATTTTATTCATAGCAATCAAAATATGCTAGAATAACACCAACGTGATATTCTTTATTAAACCTTTATAAGGCCGTGTTAAATATATTCTTCCCACCAATTTCAATAACTTTTACATGTCGATGTAAAGCTATTTTGCCATCTATGATTTGCTTTGCTCGCACTTTAGTTAGCATGACAACTGATTTCTGGATCTTCAAGCTGTAAGCTCAAAGGACGACCTGTAAGTTTCCTGAAAACTATTCCAGATGACGTACGGATTACATTAGTTGATCATATGCTAACTTTACAAAAAAACATATATACGCTGTTGTTTGTGCTGTATTAAAGCAAAAGAAATGAGAAAAATATAGATATACAGATTGCAATGTTCCACTATGTGTTGATACCCACTTTCTGAAATTTCATGAAAAAAATACGCATAAACTCTTTAAATTTTGTATATAAATCATATCTAATTTGTAATTCCTTTTGTAGGTTTTAGTTTTTGCAAATTAAGGATATATTAAGGGACTGTAGTAAAAGAAGATCAATTTTATATTGTTCAACTGACGGGAATGACTGTACGAAATAGCTCGTCAGTGTAAAGTACCCAAAGAAATTCATGATAGTTACATGATTTTCTAACAACGGCAAATTTAAAATTAAAAAATCTCAACTAAAGCTTAAATTAATTCTCTCTACTATCAGTAAAATATTTTAGAACCAATTTTTGAAGAAGAAATTCTACTTTTATATGGAAAGGACATTGATGAAGTTTAGCTTCATATGGACAAAGGCTGTAGTCACAAACTGACAAAGTCAACTGACGTTTATTTAGCAAGGAAAGCACCAGAAACAGGAATGAAGTACATCCCATTTGATGAAATTGGTGCAAAATAATCCTACGATTCTGCTGTGAATTTTAGTGCTTTCTCGGTTTATTAAAACGAGCCTTTTGAAAACGGTATACAAGAACACTAAACGGACTTTGGAAAATGATTTAAGAGGAATGGAGTGAAATTTGCATGACAGTACTAAGAAAAAGTTTACTTTCATGAAAAATTTGAGCAAGAGCTTTTGTCAAAAATCATGACTATCAGATAGAAGCGAATTTCCACAAAAAGTACGATATTCATCGATAAAAATTAACTATCAAAATCATTTCCATAAAGTGTGAACGACCTTCTGTATTTTCATCTCTTTCAACAATTGTTAGTTTCCTGAATATTTTAAAAATCTTTTCTAAGTTAAAGCTTCAACGAAATTTTACTTCATTACTTTTTTTGATTGGCCTAACCAACTTCAATATTCTTCACGATCGAAAGGATTTCACTTCATTTATCTCCTACCGTCGAGCTAACTCTAAGATAACTTTCTCCGAGATCGCCCTGATTAGTCACGCGTTCCAGAACAGTTTCATCCTCTTCTATTTTGCTCCCTCATCATTCATTATTCAAAATAATAAAACAAAGCAATTATAAATCACCGTCCGTGTAATAACCAAGATTTTTTAAACTTTAGTTGAAGCATTGAAGTTGCAGAAAATTCTCATTAGTTTAGCTTTAGATGTGTTTATTAATAAAAACGATATATATTGTAGTAATAAACTGACTTGAATTGAAATTTAATGGTAATAACTTATCTGAATGGGAGCAAGAAAAGAGCAATTATTTAGTGAAAGATAAACTTAGCAGTAACTCTCTTTTAATTATTTATGATTGAAGAGCTAGAAATTTAAGTTTATTTTAAAAAAGTAAGTATTGGAAACTTCTAGATATTCTTTCTTACACATAAATAATGATATTCATATTAAATCGCATTTTTGTAACAATTTATTACAAAAAATTATTTTATATTTTATTTGCCTGTTTTAATTAATGATTCATATTATTCTGTATTTTATGGCCACTGTAGCCAAGTGGTTGCGGTCATGAACTCGTGACCGGCTTGTCATGAGTTGGAGCTTCAGTGTCCCTAAAGAACTGTCATGTAGAAGGGCTGATGCACGTTAGATCTTTCGGGGCTCCAATTTCTCACGTTGGCGTGAAGTTAGTAGAGTGGAGTGCTGGTTCAGTACATTTCAATACACTTAACCATGGTTAAGAAAAATAAGGTCCTTCACTAATTGTCATGTCCCTGGGGACCGGTTGTTGCTCTAAAGCAGAGCTTTTGTCGATGTGGATCAGTCAACGTTTGATAATTTTACCGTGGCCCACTGAAATTGGGGCGTTGATTGTTAATATTTTAGATTGTTTCGATTTAATAAATTTAAACTAATTGTATTTAAATATGCCTTCAAAATAACATGCAGTTTCACTAAAAATGAATATAAAGTGATTTAGCACGGAATATAAAGACATTTAGCATGGAATGTAAAGATATTTAGCATGGGGTATAAGGTTGTGACGGGTGCTTACGCGTTTCACTAACCTTCTCTCACATCTTTAAATATTTTATTTATTTTAACCAATCTCCGCCGAGAGCCAAAAGTGTGACTTATGCAAACAAGATAGTTTCGGGTTTAGCGAGTTCGAAAAAGATATAAAAGGGAGAAATGAAATGAAGAGAGGAGGATGACTACGAGGTTGATTAAGAAGGTGATTCTGAGTCGCCCGGAGAAGACTATCGAAAAAGGTTCATTAATTCGGTTCGGGACGGAACTGAAAGATATCAAAGATTGAAGCCGCTCCTTAGAGCAATCCAGTATTAGAAAAACCTGCCTTAAGAAGAAGGTATCAGGTCAGTTATTTTCATAAATTAGATATAAATGCGTAGTTTGATTGTATACGTTATTCTCCGTGGTTTCAGTTAGTATTCCGTCGTTCATAATCAGATTATTCTCACACTCCACTGTAATTTGTTGTTCTTATAGTCTGAATAATATTTGTGTATTTCTCATTTAAGAAAGATAAATAAATAAGATTGTGATTTATTAATTTGGTTGTAATTAATTATGGATCCAACATATTCAGATTTAGATAATATGCGAAGGGGAGTTAATAATCATAGGGGTAGTGAAAGGCTACGACAAGGTGATTTAATATGGAAAGTCGTGCAAACCTGAGAGAAATAGACCACTGCAAATAAAATGGGAATAATTTAATGTTCCTTATGCGGACTGTACCATTTGATCCACGGACTGGTAGCGGTCCAAGGCCCAGGGGGGGAAGGCGACTACTGTTCTGAACACTTTTCAGGTAAGTTCTATACCCTTGGGCATTCTGCCAATAGTTCTCGTGCTGCTTTATAGCGTTAATGGTCGCGCGGAGTGACTAAGTCACCCAAGTCTATTTTTTTACAATTATTTTTATTGTACACGATAAAAATCGTAATTCCTGTGAATAATTTAATTAAGTGAAAGTATAATTTGCTACTTTTAGGACTTTTCAGCTCACGCCTTAAGGAATATCAGCCTAACTGAACCAAGAAGTTTCAAAGGTGCAGGAATGTTATTTGAAGGCAAAACTATCATATTTGTTCAAGTTATTGTAGTTTTATTGTCCTTGATGATCGATAAATAGCATGTTGAACTTTTTCTTGCTTGGTCTTTTTGACAGGCCGAAGAGTGCCTTGGGCTACACTTATGGCTTCATATTTTTCTTGATGGAGTTCCCTAGGTAGCATTTGAAAACTTTCCTTTCAACTCAAATGTTTAATGTTCATCACTTTTTTAAAATTTTCTTTCGCTATCTTGATTAATATACCTTATTTCTGCAGGCTCTTCCCTTGCTTGATCATTTCAACTTCCTTCAACAGAGATCATGTATGCCCATTTCTTTTTTTATATTCTGCTCATTTAGATTTATAAACTCATAATAAGTCGTACAAATAGCCTTAAGGTTTTTAACCTTAAGGTTAACATTTACCTTGTAAAAAAACGTTTGTGTCACGCCCAAAAAAGTGGGAGATATGTGACAAATACATTTTAGTTCCCATGAAGACTGTCATATAGAAGGATACTGTCAAAGTCAGTGGTAACAGGTAACACAGTTAACAGTTTTCCAGAATTAACGTTTTCTTGAACCTGGGGTGACTTTGTGCCCTTGCGCCTGCTCCCGGGTTAATTAACACTAACTGTTTTGCATCTAAATTATATGCATTTTTTATATAAATTACTCTAAAAAAGGTTTGCACGATTCAACTATTGAAATCTTCTACATACAAACGAAAATTTCTTCCTCTCTCATATACAGAGACCATTCATAAGAAAACGATTATCACGATAGCATCTAAGGATAAAATTTCATTGGATACTAAAGCTGAATATTTTTTAATAATGCACCAAAACCTATCAGATGAATAGACAAATTGAGAGTTACAGCCATCAGCTGCAAAATCGTTTCTTTATGTCAGAAATGAAGCTTAATTTTAATCTTTGCTTTTAATCAGAGTAAAAGTTGAAGTAAATGGAGAAAACATTCTAAGTTCGCAACTATAGAATAAGATTACGTTCGATTTCAATGGCGCCAACATTTTGCAGAAAAATATTGCAACTTAAAGTAAAGGAAATTTCACTTCTTAAAGTTTCTAAAGGGCACATTCGTGCTTTCGTGTTCTAATTCTATAAGTGTGCAGTTGTAAAGAAAAAAACGCATTAACGAAATTTACATACTAAGCGAGCCAAACACTTTTCTACCACTCTTTTCTTCCAACTGAAATGAAGAGAGCTGACGGCGTTTTCGTATTATAAAATGCACGCGAATTCTGAAAGTGTTAGTTAAGATGAAATGGTTAACTAGTAAGAAAAGGCTAGAAGAGAAAAGGAAGAAGTTAGTTTTCTTAAGAAATAGTTGCTAACTTAAAATTTGTAGTAATGCCTAAGTGGATGCAAGTGAACTGAATCTTCAAGTGTCTACTCTACGACTTAAAAAAATAAATGTTACATATTACTATGCCTAAACTAGAAGTGTTTTAGAGGGTAATAACTGCAATTTTAAAAAAATATAAATAAGCCGTGATTAGGTACTAATGAACCATTTTGTTAAAAAAAAAATGAATCTTCTTTTTACTACTTAAAACTCAAAACTTTACATGTGCTCCATTTTATTCTTCATAGAATATTTCCTCAAGTTTACTTGCATGTCTTTATTGATTATTCGTTTTCTCAATTTTGAGCTCTTGGCTGGCGTATCATGAGTCCTAGAACTACTGAAGACTCACCGTGTAGAGTCACTGATGCCTGTTAAATATGTCGTGGCTCAAAATCTTCATGTTGGCATGGTGTGGAAGTTAGGAGAGGGGGATGCCTGATTAGGTGTCGTTGTAGTCACTTGACCGATGTTCAAAATTATGAGGTCCGTTTTCCTCTCCATTGCTCTCTCTCTCTCTGCCTTCTCCATTGATGTTTTTTTAAAAAGGGTGGGGAGGGGTCTTAAATGAGAAAGAGGGAATCCTCCTCCTTCCGATGCTGAATCATTTTTTTAAACTGGAGGACAAATTAAAAGGGAAAAGTATTGAAAAAAATTATTTATTTATTTTAAATGTTTCGCGTCTCCCCCCCCCCTTTTGTTTTTGGTTCAGCACTGTGCATTTGTATTGGACAATGTTATTATTTTTTGAGGTATTTGTAAGAATGCTGGAATAATATATATATTCTTTTTTTTCACTTACTCTATATGTTTTCTTTTTATTATTTTTGCTTTGTTTATTTGTATTATGCAATTACGTATGTTTATAGTGCATTTATATATACCTTTAATTTGTATTACGTAATTTTACTGTGTACTCCTGTTAAAAACGTAAGTTTTGATTTTATTTAATAAGACTGGACGGGTGGGTGGCTGTTTCCGGGGATCAGCTTATAGTTCTAAGCCCTCTTCGAGTGAGCTTTGTTCCCTTGAGCATTCTGCTTAAAACCTTCGGGTTGCTTGAGAGTGCGACGATAATCAACACTCACTAATTCATAACTCCTAAAGTTTCAAATCTGTTATTTCAACGAAAATACACGAAAACGATTCTTGAGATCAAATAATGAATAAATCACCTTTTCTGTGCTCATAAATACATTTAAACACCAATGAGATCTAAGCATTTTACTATGGCAGAATCTGTTAGTTATGAATAACTTTCCAAACTTTTAACTAGAAGTACAAAGTAGAGAAATATACTTTAATCAATTTTTAAATTATTTTTTGAATGTATTTTGCTTATAATAATTTTTATTTCATTTTACTTTTCTGTTCAATTCATTCAAAAGTAAAATAGGCCATCCAGAAACTTCTGGAAATGTAACAAAAGGAATATAACATTATATTTAAAAGAAATTTCAAAACAATAATAAATTTTTTTCTTCACATCTCTACCTGCAAAATGGTATTTCAAAAGTATAAAAAATATCTGATATAAACTAGACATTAATGTGATACATTACATTTTCAATTTAAATGGGAAAGCTTATAAATTGTAAAAATTAATCTTAAACAAGTGTAATATAATTTTCGCTCAATAACCTATTTGTCAGGAAGCACTGAACAATATATTAACAATAGTTTTGAATAGAAATCACATCTAAATTCAGGGTTTAGATTTTTCTCAAAAAATGAAGCGAGAATCACAGAAAGTGTATTTTTCTTAGATAAAATATATCTTTCTCCATTCGACGATCCCCTGTCTGAAAATATTACGTCATCGTTTCCAAACAAGCAACCAAAACAAAACTATCATGTAACATTTTCTCGTCACGTCTCTTTCCCCAGACCAAAATGCTGAGGGAAAAAAATAGCCACGATATTCGAGGAATTTTCAAAACTCAAACAGAAAAGTTCTGTCACAAACGTTCGCAAAAATCGCCCTTCGGCTTCCCGACGCACTTTGGGTGTCAGGCGTCATCCTTCAGTGATGTCTATTTACCAAAGTTGACGCCGCAAGTTTATTAGGTGAGTGACGTACTGTCCCTTGCCTCTATCCCAAACGAGCCTACAACTGTCTCCAGCAATTGAGTCGTCTTCCAGCGTTATTCGCCTTCACGGAACACCACGATAGATGTGAAGGGAGAGAAAAAAGATATGATGTGAGTCAAAACTCGATAAATTGCCGCTGACGAAACAGAAATATCTCCGGATTTTAGAATTGAAGGGTCTGGAATGGATGATAATCAAAAGAATTGAACATTCAATGTTCTCTCCTTTTTTCTGGAATTGTACTTTACGTGTACAATACCAAATGGAACAAGTAAAATAAAAAAATAAGAAAATTCCTGCTTTGGTCAACAAAGAAAAATTTTATATTTTAGTTACTTTTTAAGTAGTTACAATTTCTCTAAATATGGAAAACATATGACAAAATCACAATAGTAAGTGGCCAAATAGAAAACGTTGTCCTTGCAATTTTCCTTTCTATATAGGGTGTTGGACTATTTTGTTTGTTTGTTTGTTACAATTTATTCAATAATTAAATTTAATTATTCTAATAAAATAGTATAGTAAACGAGGTACACATTCTCAGAAATCAGGCCATCCCCAGCGGAATTCGAACCCACGACCTTTTGATTAGAAGTCCAACGCGTTACCCATTACGCTACAGGGATACAGCAAATGATTTTCCTTTCTATATGTGCTGTTGAACTATTAATTTGGTTACTATTTATTCATTTTAAATTTAATTAACGAATTGATATTTGAAAAACTGTATTAAGATCAAGTGTCATCCTCTACAAGTTTAAAAAAATGCATTTGAACTGGAATGGATGAATAGAAAGTATTTTATTAAGGATTGAAAATTTGTGTGAGCAATCTCTATATAAATAGAGAGAGAGTGAACTAATATAGGAATTGAAAAACCTTATAATTAAAAAAAAATTTTTTTTAAAGAATTTAGAGGACGAAAGGTTTGAATTAGGTTAAATTTCCTTCATAAAGGCGAAGTTATTAGTTATTGAAAAACTAAGACACTCTTAATGTCAAAGTCATTTTACAGTTTCTTCGATGTTAGCTATAATAGTCGTAAAAATATTTTAATGGTTTTTTTCATGTATGTGGAAGGATAAATGACTTGAAACTGAATATAATTGTTTTAATGAGGTAAGGTATGCAAACACTGATAATTCAAAAAAAAAAAAATAAATAAATAAACAGTGACTTTTTTTAAAAAAAAATAAATGTTTATCCAAAAAAATATATTTTGTGAACTATATCTCACCCCCTCACCTCCACACACAAATTTTATGCATGTGGAGAGATTAATTTCTTTGTAAAATAATGTATATTTTTTATAGTTCTTTCTTCGTGATTTTTTTATTTACTGCAAAATTTAAATTAGCCTTTCATTCATCTATTTGGAAGCTTTTGTTCAGTGTATTCCTTTTTCTATTTGGAATTTTTTTTGTCTAAATTCTGCCTGGAACTTTTCGCAAAGGGGGAAGTTTGGTACCATCAAACTAGTTTAATCCCACTTATTCGATCCTGAGCCTAAAATTGCTTTTTACCTCACTGGGTTCCTTTTTCAATATTTACTTCGTACATTCCTTTTAAATATTAAATTTGTCGTTTTGTGTTTTTTGTATTTTGTTTTTATTATTTATTCTTTCATGTTTTTAGATGTATATATATATATATATATATATATATGAGATACGTGAAAAAAATAGATTTAATATAATATCTCTTAAAATATTTTATTAATATTTTAATATTTAGAGAATGAGAATATATAGTTTGTGATATTGGTTTCATTAAAATAAAATTGGGTACTCATTTTTGAAATATTAATACTTAAACCTTGCAAAAACAGTATCAATTCTTTTTCGATAAATCAAAAGACAGCTCATAGAAAAAATCTCATAAAGATGAAGTTGAAAAAACAACTTTTTAGGCTCAATTAACAAGCCAATTAACTCTTTTTAAAAATGATAATGCTTACCTCATTAGAGTTAAGATTACATTAATTTTGAATAAAACATGCAAGTAATCTTTAAAGGATTTTAATTTATTATATATTATATGTAACATACATATTCTTTATTCATAAAATAAAAGTTTCGAATTTGGAAATATCCCTCTTCATCCTTTAAATGTTCCTTTATGTTTTTAAATTTTTTTTTTTAAATTCTCATTATAATATGTTCTAAAAGCAACAAAATTAAGTATTATTTGAGGTTTTAAAATACATTCAAAGCATGATTAAAACGTAGAATAAATGAATTATTTAGTATTCAAATAAAAAGATTATTTCATTGTATCTGAAGTTTTGCTTAACTATATAATGACTACAAAAAATTTTCAATTATTTCAATCGGAAGGATATTTAATAGCAGTAAAACTGAATAAAAATCAATAGAAAATAAGAAAAATTTCTTAAATAATAAGCCTTAATACTGTTTCAACTTATTACCTATTTCCTTGCTTAATTTTCATATAATGTTGTTTGCTTCTAAAGTAACAGAAATATTTAAAGTAAAAATCGAGTCTTCATGTCTTTTTCAGACCAGTTAATTGACATAATAATGGGTATTATAGCAATTACACGCAATTTATGAGAAATTTTTAAGTAGTATTTCAATGAAAGATTTTTTTTTAAGAAAGAAAGAAAGTAAATAATTCGAGCAAATGCAAATTACCCCAATTTAAAAGTTTTTTTTGGTTTTATGATCAGATATTATCTGATTTTGAATGTTTTTGAAACCTTTTAGTTAGTGAACTTTAATAAAAAGAAATAGTTGTATAAATAACTATATTATTGAGCAACAGGAAAATACTTTAAATAATAAGGTAAAACTTTTTTAGGCATTCTACGATTATTTTGAAGCAAGAATCTGAAGCTGATTGGGAGTATTTACTAACGATACAGACGTGAGTTTTAATTATATCTTGAATGTGTGTAATTGGAAATGTATTTAAGTTATTAAAATTTATTTTCATGTATTTAAAATATGAACTTTAACCCTAGAATTCAGGACTTGGCTTTATAATAAAGAATCACAACTCCATATAAATAAATGACATGGATATAGTATAAATTATTTGAATTAAATAAGAATTATTCATTCAAGATTCCATAGTACCCTTTTTCAAAAATTTATTTGGAGGCAGTAACAGTAAAAATAAGATATGTTTTGTATTCAGATTATATGATTAAGTTGATTTTGAAAGTAAAAAGGCAATTTAACCAGCCCTTACTTTACAATTTTAAAAAAATTAATAATTAATTCATTTTTGAAGCTTGAAGTAATTAGTGAATTTTCAATCTTTTATGAAATACTCAATTTTTAAATTTTCTTAAAATGATATATGTTTTTTAGACAATTGCAAACAAAAGAGTATGGATTTAAAATTTGTTCCTTTGTTGATTTTTAATAATGTTTTTCGAGCTAAACTTGGAAAAACCACAAAAACTTTTAAAATATTAATTTTAGCCTTTAAAAAAAACTAGAAATATCAGACTTAACTCCACACACATACTAGCTTTTGTAGAACATACTTTTGGAAGTATGTACAAAAAGTTTCAAGACTCTATCGTGAACGGAAAAAAAATATCTTAATATTATTCTTTGGAATATTTCACATTACCAGATATTGTTGAGTTGTTGTCCCAGTTGGTTTTATCGAATGACTACCTTGCATGTTGGAATTCAAAAGATTTGGGGTGATGTTTTTGCTCAAAGTATGGTTTGTTGAACACGAAAACAATCAAAGGATATAGAATTCGTATTTTCATGTTTGGAAATAACCCAGGAGACAGAGAGAGATTACATAAGAAGTACATGAATAATTAGCATGTTATTATCGAGCTTTAAAGTTGTACTTATATAGGGTAGCTAGAATTATCATAGTAGATATCCCCCATATAATCGAGTCTGAAATAAAAGGTGTTACATTTTTATGAAACCAAATGCATTTGAGAGAGTTGACTTGACTTCTCTTTTACCCACAGTTATGATAGTCATTAGCAGTGAGATCTCAACACTACTCTTGATAGAATTGTTCACGTTTGTAGATGGACTAAAGAAAAAATCTTTTAAAAGTGCTGTGAAGTCTAACGTACTTTAAACAAGTGACATGAAAGACTAAAAGTTACCACGGGTGATATGGGTATGGTCGATTATGATACAGTTACATCATTTAAAGTTTATTTCCTTATCAAAGAATTTTACATTTAGTATTTACTCAACTTGGTCTTCATTTCGTCTTGCGAATATCATTGTTTCCATCTCTTCTGGGCAGCAAATGGTACAATATGTCTCTAAAGAACTATGTGTCAGAAGTTGTAAGCAATTTATATCCTTTGTAATCCATGTCCGTGAGTCTCAAGTGATTGCCAACATTTCGATATGACAAGGCTGCTCGTAGCATCCTAACAGTTCAGAAACTTTGAAGTTCATCAATTGTCTATAAGGTGTTAGAGCGCATTGTAATGGTGAAATCAATAAAAGTAGCGGCAAGTAAATTTATAGGAGTCAGTGATTGTTATTTATTACACTATAAGTTGCATGATAAAAGTAGTTGTTGTGACCGATGCTGCAATTCAATGGCAATTAAATCATTTGCAATATAAGAGTAAAGAAATTGGCATGTGAAATTTAAATGTAATTGGATTATTTGGAAGGGTGAAAGAGAGACGGGGTAATTGATTTCTTTCCCTGAAAATTGCATTTTTATGTATATATATATATTTCTGACTAATCATTTTGTGAAAGAAAAGTGTATTCAAAAAATTAACCAGAAGAAAATGTGAGTTACAATTCAGGCCACACTCGTTATTTTATCCTACCTTCCTGGAGATTTTTTGCTTATTAAGTGTAAAAACATGAGTATTTTACTTTAAATCATGAAATTTTAACATTTTACGAGTAAATTTCATATGCTCCTTAAAGTGTATTATAAGCGATTCAAGTACTGCAAAAAACATTTTGAGAAACATTTTAATACTTAAGTGTAACATTACTGAAAATTATTCATATCTTAACAAATTTTAACATTGAAACAATCTCGCTCTCCTTTGGTTACATTTTGTAAAATGTAATGATTATCATTTTTTTAAACTTAATTTTTTTTGGAACTGGCATAATCATTAATACAGTTTAAATAATTAATACTTTATTATGATAATAAAACTATTTGTGCTTTAATTGGAAACAAAGGAAACATAAATTTTTAGTCTATCTAAAACAGATTAAAGTCGTGTTTAATCAACTAATTTTCTAAAATCTCATTAAAAGCTCCGTAAGATTGAAAAACTTTAATGATATTGATTAAAATCAACACTTAAATTCTTTTCTCACAGAAAGCATTCTAGATTGGGTACCCGATGATGGTATTCGGTGGATTAATTTTCTAATATCGCTTTGAATTTATTTACCATTTTAAAATCCTAATTTTAAAATTAAGTAATTATGCGTTAATTCACGTGATAGAAACTCTCATACAAAGTCTTGCCTTGTAGGGATATGCAAGAGGCTCTTATTTTGAAAAATCATAATTTTCTGTCGAAACTACCGACAGGTATAAAGCGAAAAATCTATATCAGAACTTATTATGTATGCACCATTCATAACCACGGGCATTAGTGCCTCACATAAGGATGAATTTGCATGAAAAATTTTTTTAACCCCACTGTCTGACTCTTCGCAAATTATGGAGGAAACAAAGATCTAATTAGGATCATTACACTCTAGTTGGCAAGTTTTGTTTTCTTTAAGAGGCAAGCAAACATGTGAAATATATCAACTCATTTTCCGCTTAAGGATAAAAGATCAAAAATATTCAAATGAGAGTGTGAAGTAAAGAAGAGTTTGTTCTACATTTTATCGCTAAAAGAAGCGCAGCAACTAAGCAAATGGATTCGTTATTATGTTTTTTTAGACCTGACTCCATCAAAACTTATTTAAAATTTTCGGAATAAATTTGAAAAGAACTAAAATCGGAAGTTAAATGCTCCGATTTTATAAAAATGTTTCAAACAGAAGCTGTTAGCGTGTTTTTTTAACCTTTGCTTTTTACCAGGAATTGTTTGTTGAATGTTTACAATAAAAATCAATGAATGTATATTATTATAAAAATAGACTTTTTATTTGGAAATTGTTCTTATATTTGTTTTCTTTTTATTATTTTATTACTAACGCTTCTTCAGACTATTCAAGTGGTTGCCTACTTTTGTAAATCTTTTATTTTCAGTTTATGTTAAATATACTCTGTGTGAATAATATTTGTGTTAAAATGAATGTCATTGTATTTTTATACGATAAATATTTGAGTGGAAGAACCTTTCATAACACAACCAAGAGCGCAATCATAAAAATTTCAAACAGTCTGTTCTCTCTTTTGTTAAGTTTTGATGTGAATTTTGAATAGTCTAAGCAAGTAAATATTTTATGTACAAAAATACATTCCTTGGCCTTACGAATTGACTAAACAATTGCGCAAGATTAGTTTGTATCCAAATAATATTTCTTTAAGAAGATGACATGTAACTTAATTATAGTATCTTTATATCATTTTTCCATAAAAATAAAAGCATGTTATTGATCGCATTAATAGAGCATTTAAAATGCTTTTACTCTAGAGCTCTTTTAAGTCAGATGTTCTCAATAAAAATTTCATTGTTTCTTTATATTTAGTCTTAAAATTTGTAAGGTAAAATCTTTTAAAAGGAAATGCAAAGCCCCTAAAGCCTGAAGCGGAGGTTGACAAATTTCTTATGTTACTTTTTCAAAACAGGTATGTATTGCAAGTATTGAAAAAATATATTAATTAAAGTTTTTCTAGTTTTTTGAATAATATTAATTAAGATAGTTTTTGAGATACGTTAAGGATTATTTTATTTTTTTAAGATTTCTGAAAGAGCTAGTAGGGAGGATAAAGAGACAGCATAAAAAACAACTTTATAGATAAGAAGCTCTCAAAGGCTTCAAAAGATCTCGGATTTATAGAATTCTATTCAAAAGAGACAATAACATAGAAGATTTTTTTTTATTTATTTGCTGTAGTAAAAAAAATTCTCAAGCTCGCAAAGAATGAGTAGACAAAAATTTCATCCCAAACTATGTAAGAAAAGGAAAACAATTTTCAAGAAAACGTGTGGTTTTTATCGTATAAGAATCTGTGTGTATGAAAGTTGCACTTTTTTATAAACTCCTCACTGTATATGTAAGGAGGTAAAGAGTAAACTGACATACTTCCCTTTTTTGAAAGGTGAGTTACTGGAATGCTCTAACTAGGTTCTTCTTCTTTTTTTACTTTTATGGGGCCTTGGTTTAGTGGTTTATTGTTTAATAATGTCGCCCTCTAAAGTATCACGAGGAGTATCAGCAACGGACCTTGTAATATTTAACCTGGTTCAAATGAGGAGAATGATTGATACCTGAGCTCTATGATCTTTGCATCTACCAAGTCAACGTGAGGACTACGAGCCTTAACGACTTTAACGTGTATCAGCCGTCTGCACGTCACACCAGGACTTAAACCATGAGTAGACAGAAGCGATGCCTTTTATGTAGTGTGTCAAATTTCTAATGATTAAATCAGCTGTTAAATTTGTTACGAATTTCGTATAAAATAGTGTAAATAATTTGTATTTGGATATGTAATGCATTTATATTACTATACGTTATATTTAGTTTATGTTAAATTGTGTAATATATTCACAAGCAACGCCGTCCCTTATTTTATAATGGTGATTCAATGGGAACATGGCAAAATCTTGGAGATAGAGCCAAGTTGGCAACATTTTTGGCAACCAATTTGGCGAGTTCGGGACCCTATGGATTCTTCTAGAAATTAGTGGAGAAATCCACTAATTTCACGATCTATGACGCCATCCGATCTTTCTCGAAAGATCCGCGAGGTCTATAGATTGACCGAGGTCTATTGATAGACTCGCCGAAACGAGTTAGTCTTGTTTCAACCAGCGATTAATGAGTATCGTTTTAACTAGCGATTTGTAGACTTGTCTTGACCGCGATTACCAATTAGCTCGGATACATAAATGTATTTTAGACACTGATAATTGTATCTGAGTGCTGCTGAAGGTGTGAAGACCTTATGAGATTTATTCTGCGAATATTGCTGATGAATCCTGTATTTCAAGGATTGGATTTTCAACAATAAATTCCCATTGCTCTTAAAGAACTGTCTTGTTATTTGCAACTAATTTGCATAAAATCCTCGAATCCCGATCAACGTAACAATATTTTGTCTTATCATTTGCTCTATTATTTACAAAAGAAACTTGTAATAATTGCAATTCTTTGAATAATTGGAAACTTCCTCATATTTTAAAGTATTCCATACTACGGGTATGAAAATATTTTGGGTATTTTCATCACATAATGCTTATAAAATGAGCATCATATGGAATGAGTGATATATTGTTTACTAATTTCACACTAAGAAGCAACATGATGGCTATTGGTGACAGATTTCGTAATTTTAAATCTCAGTCAAATGATGAAGACGACAACCAAATTCCCACATTACGCCACCACGAGGACTTAAAATATTGACAGATTTAACGTGTATCAGTCCTCTACAAGAAGAATATAGACCACTTGAGATAATCAATCCAAATATAATGTTAGATTGAATTCAAAATTTAAGGTATCCGGCTACGTTTGGAACCATGATTTTGCAAAAGCGTACAAACGAATATATGTATTTAATGTCACTTAGATTAGAATATACTTATAAAATTGTTTTAAGAATATTATTACAAATAAAAATTATTTAAATGCAATACATTTTTTCTCAAAACATTCTCCTTTTATAAAAAACGCTTCTATAATAATAATAGTTTGCTTATACATAGCTAAGACTTTTCCAGAGGGCCTGAACTACGAATTTTGAAAAATTCACATTTTCAGAGTTAATACCATTTTTTTTTTTTGAAATATAATTATCAGTGTTTTTTCCGTTAAAATTTCTCCACTCTGATGTATTAAAATATAGATAAATCCACTTCTAAATTATATATTTCAAAAATTTTAGTTCAGGCTCTGTATAGAGGTCTAAGCTATATACAGGGAAATTATTATTACTACAGAAGCATTTTCCATAAACGATGAATATTTGGAAAATAAATTACTCTATGTTCATTTTTTGCCAAAATATTCCATTTAAATCATTTTTACTTTTAATAGTATTCTTAAAACATTTTCACGTGTATTTTAATTTAACTGACCCTAAATATCAAAAAATATTCGTTTGTACTCATTTGAAAAATCACGGTTCCGAACGTAGTCGGATACCTTAAGTAAATAGAAAACGTCTATATCAAAAATAAAAGTTTTAAATAGTTTAAGTATAAGATATTTTTTAATAGCTTTAACTAAAGCCTCTTCCTGGACATGTTTAGAATTTCTTAGTTAAAAAATTTTCGGTACTATTTTTTGGGGGGGGGGGGTACAAAGATATTTGAGTGTTTATTATTTTCTATTTAATTAAGCATCAGTTATTTTTGTTTGTAAGTAAATTTTATTTAATGAAAAGTAAGAAATGAATTACATCCAATCATCACATTTCAATATATCGTCTTGATTATGATGCAAATGAGAAATAACTTTATTATAAAATGATAAGATAATTGATTACTGAGCTACAGGTAGATAAGGCAGATTTAGATTATATATATATATACATGTATATTCTACAAACCATTTTAAGAGCCTCTATTTTGTGAACTTTCTCCTGAAATCAAGAACATTTTACTATTTTCTTTGTAAAATAACCTCCGAGCAGTGAAGTGCATTTTCTATTCAATGAACTTTTTTCTTATGATTCGATTTTTGTTCTCCCTATTTTTACAATATTTCTGGACATTTCACATTATTTTCTCTTTTAACACAATTAATGGTGATCAATGACCTTGAACTGGTCTTTACTAGCTACCTAACTCACTGAGGGCAATAACATTCATGCCATGTTGTAATTTTTCACACAAAAGACTCGAACAAAATTAACAGATTTTATCAATAATTAAATTTAAGGACGCATGTGGGAAAAGTGCTTAAAATTACTGGTTATAAAATAAAGTATGCTTAAAATTACTTGCAGGCTTAAAGTCAGAAGATATCATTAAAATTCATCAATTTTGATTTAAAATTATTTTTTAAATATGGAAATAAAGTGTATTTTTGAACAACCCTTTTTTTCTTGTTTTCCTTGCAGATTTCTTTTTCTTGGGTAAGGTATGTAGTATAAATAGATATTAATTTACTAAAAAAAAGTGTGAATAATTACTTTTTTATTAATATATAACGTTAATAAATTTAAAATTCGTTTTATGTGATTTATAAAGTATATAAAAAATAAATTGCTATTTAACGAATTTTCCCCCAAACGAACTTTTTTCGGGACTAAGAGACTTTGTTAAATAGAGGCCCGCCTGTATATATATATATATATATGTGTGTGTGTGTGTGAGTGTGGACATATACACATATAATAGTTGTTACTCACCCGTTTCACTAGGTATTGTTGTATATCTGTATTGTTTTTAACTTATTGATATCCATTAGTCCCAATATTAAGTTTTCGATTGTATTTAGGAGGCGCTTATCATAGACCTCTCCTCTTGATTTAAAAAGGACACTACTTGAATTTCTAAGCCGTGAGTATATTTATCGGTTACACCCTCATAATCTCCCCTAGAGCATGGCTTTCCGGAAAACCCGTTTTCAGTGGATCTCTATTCAACAAAAGAAACAGGTTTGACAAATTTAAAGTATAGGGATAGTAGTACAAACACGAAGATTTTTATCTATAACGCCCCTGCAGCTCTCTCCGAAGTCAGTTTCACCCAAACCTGTTTTATGAGGATTTTTACTCATCAAAAGAATTATACTTGCCAAATTTAATGACTATAGGTCTAATTGTTTTGAAAAACTTATAATGAGTAAGTGAATGTGAGTTGTTTTTTTTCGATACACACACATATATTTAAGTGTGTGTATATATACATAACTAATTTTGAAAAAATCTCTCTAACATACAATCAAAATATAAAAGTTTGCTCTATTTTCATAATGATTTTATGGGAAAATTTTAAAAAAAAATATTTCTGTAGATTTAAAAAATATTGGTTTATTTTGACCCTATACGTAAAGGTTTTAACCTTTCAAATAACTTTCAGTCAAAAGTGAAGCTGACATATTTTTGTACTAAAAGTCTAAATTCAGAGAACATTCAGAATCTTTTGGATTTATATGTTTGTATTTAACGAAAAAACGTCCTTAACAGAAAAGCAGAAATATTCGGTAATGTCAGTTGACAAAAAAGAAAAAACGCTCTTGAGTAGGGAAAAATACTCACTTTTTAGTTTTTTTTTACTAAAAATAAGTAAATATTTTGAAATCCTTTTTACAGATTTTTCATGCTGAAAGGTAAGATTGAAAAACGAAGCAAATTTTTATCCTACATCTGGATGCACTTTGCGTACATTTAAAATGTTATTGAAATTCTTAACAAATTCAATTTTTAAGCAAAATTAATTTTCAGCATCTGAACTAAGTATTTTTTTTACTAATTGTTTTCATTAAATGGCCTTTGATTTAAAGAAAGTATTTTGCTCATATTTACAGTCTTCATAAAACGATAGTTTTATGACAAATTTTTAAATTTAAAAAATATCTAAGATGTGATTTACAATAATTATATAATTAATACAATCAGGTGAAAGTATAAAAATTTTCTCTAATGAACTAAAAAAATTTCTGTTTGCTTATATACAAGTTGAAAATAGGAATAAATTAACAGCACTTTTTTGGAGTTACGGCCTTTTTAATTTACTTGTAAAAATTGATTCACATAAAAGTGAACGAATGAAAAATGGAAACACGTATGGAAAATTTATTAGTTCATTAAAAGATTGAGAATGGAATTTAATGGAGTCACAGTTATTTCGGTACATACTCAGAATTAAAAAAAAATGAAGAAGATACGAAGTAAGAAATTAAAATTGCCATTGTATTTAAACGCATCCTTTATTTTACAACACACTACAAAGTGTTCGTACTTATTTTCAATACTAATGATTTCAATATTTCTAGTCTTAAAAGACATATTTGAAAAATCCTGAAGAGTAGTCGTTTGACAGGGCGAGACCATGAATTCATGCTTTTTGCGCTGTATTCTGATCCTGCAATCCACATGATGGCACAGGAAACGAGATTAATCGGACCAAGTGACGTTTTTCAGTCCTCAAGTGATCAATTTCGTCGTTACTTGGTGTATTTTTATATTTTTCTGTGATATTAAGGGCTCATAATGGTCTCGTGGAGCGTAAGCTCATCTTTTACAAAGTGCATCTTGATTTTCATTACGATATGCTTTTTGATGAACTTGTTTTAAATTAAGCTGTAATTTGACGGGCTGGTTGCTGTAGACTAAGCGTTCTACTTGCCTTTAGCTCTCCGTCACTAGCCTTTTTCTACTATAACAGACTAAACATCCTGTATCATTCCCAATAAGCTTTTTGTCATTTATGTGTAACCAAACTGTTGCCCTGACGCATCATTTCAAGTTTTTTGTACCATTCCAAAGAATTAAAGTTCACGTAAAATTTTTTTGCTTCTTTTTTTTATTGGGTTTTGTAACACTTGTATTCTCCATTTTATGCCCATGCATGGCTATCGCGCAAAGGTTTCTTCACTTTTTTGCTTGCTCCTCTAATGTTTGTTTTGAGCAGTATATATTCAGTACAGAGACGAATTTCATTTAATACAAAAATAGTACGAAAGGAAATTTGTAAATGAAATTCTTTTCATTTCATTGACAAGTTGTAGCTCCATACCACGGGAAGAAACCCTGTTAGAGTTATAAGGCACATTTAGAATGCTTAATTTACGCACAATTAAAAATTAGTTTTATTTTTAATTAAAATTACAATTGCGAATACCAATTTCAAAATTCTTTGTATTTAACAATCTTGAAGGTCAATTATTATTGTTAATTAGAGAGAGAAGTTTTTATTATGCTCTTTCAGTAGAATGATATCATTATTATAAATGAAAAATAAGTAGACCCGCAATACACACAAACAATATCTCATTATAACCACATACCTTCGTGTTACTACTTATTGCACTTATAAAGATAACATAATACTTTTTAATGGATATTTTTCAAATGAAATTGATATTTATGAGATGAATTAATTTTATGGGCACAAATTTTTTAAATTTTGCTAACGGATTAAAAATAACTGAAAATTTAGAAAAAATAATAAAATTAAATGAATAATATCTCAACGCAACGAATATTTTTGAAAACATCTGATTCATTTAGAAGGTCACACTTGGTTCAATATGGGCTTATAAAGCAGGTTTTCTACCTCAGGCAGAATGAATATCTATAATTTAAGTTATGGGAAATGGACTCAAGTAAGATTCAATGAAATTAGCATCTTTTTTCATATCAGGCATATAAAATGTTGAATATGTTGTTCTGAAATTTGAATCAAACATGTGACTGAAGATCCTGTGCCTGGAAGTTAGAAGTATATGCTAAAGGCTATTCTTACAAAATCAGAAGAATACTTTTGGAAAAGTCCTGACACTTCTCTTCAAAGTACTGCAGTTAATTCTTGTCATGATTGTAATTTTTAAAGTTATTTAAGGATTGAGTAACATTTCTCTAAAAAATAACTCAATCTTTAAAAATCATTAAAAAAAATACTTTATTCAAAGCATCTTTCCAAAAGAAGCGATGCACACTTAATAAATGGCTTACAAATTATTCCTTTTATTAAGTATTTAAATCGACACAAAAAATATCAACCCAAGCAGTCTCTATACTTATTAAAAGACATAATTTAAAAAAATAATTTCAAAAATTACTAAGCATTAAGCTCCGAAAAGTTTTTTTTCCTTTTCAATCATTACTTTTGTTTTATTTCAGCCTCAGACAAAGATAAATACATGAATTTCATGGACTCGTTATACTCGAAATCAAATGTAACTTTCTGAACATTTGCGATAATATCATCAAGCTATTATTTCATAAATGTTTACAAAGAAATATTTGTTTTGGCTCTCTGTTTTAATATACAAACAAAAACGTTTGTGTGTTTATCCCATATACAAATTTATTTTACTGATCTGAAATTTAATGCTAAAATATGGAATGATGTTAAATTTGTTTGTGTGTGTGTGTGCACACACACTTAAAATGCTTTGTTTAAATATAATATGTAAACTTTTGCCTTTAAGTATACCTGTCAAATATTTTAAATTACGTAAAAATACACCACTTTTTGTTCCATTTGAACCTCTGTTTATAACGGTATCTTTTTTATGTTAATCTATATTCATTTATTTTTCGGCACGTAGTTAAAAAAATGTTATAAGTTCATTTAAACTCTCTCTCTTAAGCATTTTAAAAATATTCATAAAGAAAATATCAAATTTACTCCACTATAAGCCGCACTCCTAATTCTCAAGAAGAGAAAAATGAAAATATTATAAAATGGTTTATCGATATCGAATTTTATAAAACTAAAATAAATTTAAAATGGGAACTAATTAGAAAAGAATAGCTAGTTATTTTATCCATTTTATAAAATTTTAAATACATGCATGAACTTGTAAATGCTCTAATTCCTCATTCAACGAATTCTCTTTTCCTTCGATTCTAAGCCACATCCGATTTTTACAGCATTAACATTGGAAAAAGGTGCGACTTTGATTCCAGTAAATACGATAGTTGAAATGCAATAAATTTCTAAATATCCTAAATGCTTAACCCCTTAAAAAGTAAATTTTTTTGCCAAAATGTTTAAAAAAAAGGCACTATTTTTATTGCTTACAATTAAGCATAATACTTAACATAATACGAAAATAGAAGAGTTCTATTTTAATTTTCAGTTTTACACTTTTCGCACTATTTTTTTATCTTATAATTCTCTAACATTAAATCCGCTAAATGTTTAATTTTTATAAGTATACTCTGCATGCTACAAAAAATGTTTCATATATTTTAAAATAATTTCTTTCATACTTACAAAAAAAATTTCATGTTCATAGCGCTTTTTCAAACTGTTGAGGGTTCGTTGTGTGTGTATGCATATAAATATGTACACATAATTTGAAGCATGGTATAATACAAAGCCTTATATTGCAATGAGAACATAGATAATATTGGTTTTTTAAATTATTTTTCCATTTTAATATCTTCTCAAGCAACAAATTGCACATTGCCTTGCCAATCCTCGTTTTTTATCGAATATTTTCAAGAATCTAAATTCCTGCCTTGAATGAAAAGTTTCCACCTTCACCACAAAGAAAATCCCGGATGAGAAATATTTCAGTACCAGTTCAAACTGCATCTCTTATAAAAACACTAGCACTAATAATAATTAAAAATATGTGAAAATCAAAGATAGAAAGAGGAAATTACCAATGTTCGGACTACGTACGGGTAAACCAGTTGTGGCAAGCTTTCGGTAGCCCATACGGTGTACGGTAAATCAGTTGAAGGTTTAATGCAACTTTTTTCCTTTTGTGTGTAATACCTATTCTATGATAGTAGAAATTACTTATTAGTTGTATAAAAGCATTATTTAACATTTGTGCTATTTTGGAACTTACTAATTAATACGTGTATAATGTGGTATTACATGACCAAAATCATTTGTTTCTCTTACCCTAAAATGTGCCTTTTAGTTCTTTTAAATTTCATATAAATATAAAAATATTTTACTTCCCAACCAGTTGTGGCAAGCTTTCGGTAGCCCATACGGTGTACGGTAAATCAGTTGAAGGTTTAATGCAACTTTTTTCCTTTTGTGTGTAATAACTATTCTATGATAGTAGAAATTACTTATTAGTTGTATAAAAGCATTATTTAACATTTGTGCTATTTTGGAACTTACTAATTAATACGTGTATAATGTGGTATTACATGACCAAAATCATTTGTTTCTCTTATCCTAAAATGTGCCTTTTAGTTCTTTTAAATTTCATATAAATATAAAAATATTTTACTTCCCAACCAGTTGTGGCAAGCTTTCGGTAGCCCATACGGTGTACGGTAATCAGTTGAAGGTTTAATGCAACTTTTTTCCTTTTGTGTGTAATACCTACTCTATG